>JAJGOT010000712.1:197500-322638 GCA_022457155.1 Cladopsammia gracilis | reverse complement strand
CCTCAGATTTACTATTACCCGTAACACTCTTTTATTTTATAAACTACTTCTTTTTCCACTTGAACAAATCCTTGTAGCTCATGCACATATGTAATCAAGTTCAGTTCAATAGTGATCATCACCAAATTCTCCTTGTAATATCAATGCTTAATCAATTAGACAGGGTCATGAGAATAAAAAACACAATCACCCAAGATGAATTCTTTTGATAGCGGAGCTCTCATGGGCCGAATGCCCGCTTGTGTAGCTCCATACTCATAGAAACCATGCCTGTCATTTTTCATGGTCATGGCTGGCGGAATGTTTTGCGGGTGCATGTGTGCGAGCAATGCGGGGAGATGTTTGTTTTACGGATTTCAGAACCAAAGAAGCGGACTTAAAGGTAAAACAAATTACATTTTTCAATGGGAATTTATGTTGATATCAATCTGTGATTGACTTTTGCTTTGTGTTCTCGTTAGTTTTGGAGAATTGATTATCAAACGTGTAGCTTAAATTCAGTTGTATTGATTTCTTGAATTTCATCGAAGACAGCTGGGCCTCAATGCACTATAAATGGTGTGCATTTTGTTTTTAAACATAAACTTAATGGAGATTTGAATAAAATTTTTCGAAAGAAGATTGTGTTATCCACTTTCATGTGTTTGTTCATTTATTACATAGCTTGATAAGCGATTTTATGTAAACAAAACAAGACTTGGATTTTATAGTTCTATCTTCACTCGCGTTGCATTGTGCAAATATGTTTGTGTATTTTTTGCAAATTTGATTTCCAAATCAGTTTCTCAGGCTTTTTTTTGCTATGCAACAGGTGAATTTTATTTGGAAATTAGTCAAACTAGTTATTCAAGACAGAGAAAAAGTTGTTTTGTGAACTTTTATATGGTCTAAATGTACTGTGCAGACGGTCACGTCATAAGCTTACTGTTTTTGAGAACTGCTAAAATTGAAAAATAGCCCGGTCATCAATCTTAATTCTTGTGCTTCCAACCTTTCACCACAGTTAAGTTTATCATCAGCTTTCTTTTCAGAGAGCGACGCTGTTAGGCTCAGCCTATCTATATACATTACTAGCAAAATTTTCTATTTAAAACTTTTCATATTCACCAAGAGAGGGGATGGTCGGACGGTGTGCAAAATTTTGTATTTAAAATGTTTTGTATTCACAAGGAGAGGGAATGGTCAAAAGGCATGCAGAATTTTTTATTGAGAGTGTTTCATTTTCACGAGTTGGCTAATAGGAGTCTGATTAATGTGATTTATAGTAAGAACATTTGATTAAAAAAAAAAACTTAAGACAAAATTGATCAGAATTCACCAATCACAACCCATGACATTAGCTCAAGATCAAACTGCAAATTCTCCTTTCTTGTCCCCATACATTTCTTATAGAAGTAGTGGGGAGAATAAATCACATTAATCAGACTCCTATTAGCCAACTCGTGAAAATGAAACACTCTAAAAAAAAAATTCTGCACACCTTCTGACCATTCCCTCTCCTTGTGAATACAAAACATTTTAAATAGAAAATTTTGCACACCGTCCGACCATCCCCTCTCTTGGTGAATATGAAAAGTTTTAAATAGAAAATTTTGTAAACCTTCCAACCCTCCCCTAGGCATTTTGCTCCACTAACCCCCCACCCCCTGCATCCAACTCCCCACCCTCCCCTCCCCTCCAAAGCCTCCCCATGGGTAAAGGTGACCATTACACATCGTAGGCTCAATGTTCACCAACCCTCCCCTCTCCTAGGCACTTTGCTCCTGCGTCCTACCTCCCCTAGGCATTTTGCTCCACCAACCACCCCGCCCCTGCGTCCAACTCCCCATCCTCCCCTCCCTCCAAAGCCTCCCCATGGGTAAAGGAAGGTGACCATTACATATCATGGGCCACTCAATGTTCACCAACTCTCCTCTCTCCTAGGCACTTTGCTCCAATCCCACCCCCTTGGTCCAACTCCCCACCCTCCCTTCCCTCCAATGCCATCTCCATGGGTGGGAGACCATTTCCATTTCTTATCATTTCTTATCATTTCTTAACATTTCTTAGACCACTTCTTATCACGGCCTCAATGATTACAGCCCATTGAGCTAGCCATCAAGTGTAATTTCTACCCAAATGCTTTGTGTATATTCACCTAAAGTATTAATTATTAATACTTTAGGTTTTAGTTCAAGTTTTATGAAAAGCACAGGAAAGTACTAACACACACCCCTTATTTAAAGACAAAAATCTTTCAGAAGCTTAGTACCTTTCTGGTGATCACAGTAATCTTTGGAACGGTAGCCTCTGCATATGCATACAAAAGCTTGGCACCATGTCTAATAATACCACCATACTCTTGCTGTGTCCCTGTAATGTTGGAAGGTTAATCACAATATAAGTTATATCCAGTTGGTGTGGGGGGTGGGGTGGGGTTACTCTGTGGGTTTTCAGCAGTTGTGCTACCCAGCACTCAAGACTTTTTCCCCTTTTCTGAGTAAAACAACCCTTTTTCAGATCTAAACCTTCTGTAAACCATGCAGAATAACAATTTAATATACCATTAGAGACCAAACCGCATGTTGATAGATTTTTATGCTTTTTGGAAGCGGTAAAAGAAAAACACTGTTATTGACCAAAATCACTTTAAATGTACTCAAAACAAAGAGTATGAGACAAAAACAAATGAACGGAAAACAAAGGATCTTAGTCCACGACAGAAGTCGAACCCGTGACCATCCGTACATCAGTGGGGTGCTCTAAGTTATGAGAAACTTGCGGTGAGTTAAACCAATTTAGTTGGTTCATATGAAACATATGTCCTGTACATCGCTTTTTTCCATTGTTAACATTGGTTTTGACTGAATTGGCCTTTGTTTATGCGTTTGCTGGGTATATGCCACTGGCTATCTGCTGCTGGCTACTGACAGCCACTATCCCATTATAGTCTATTCTGTGGCTAATTAAGGCTGATTCACATTAGGGACATAACATCAGAACTTAAAGAAAAGATAAGTTTCCTTATGTTGTTATGTTAATGCTATTATGTTCCTATCATGTTGTTATGTTGTGTTGTTCACACTGGTGACATAAAACAAGTCAAGTTTTGCATTTGCGTGACCTCGCTGTTATGTCTTTTTGTCACTAATGTGAACCAGGCTTTAGGAATCTTATCTTAGTCACTTTTTTCCAAATGTAAATTATGCTATTCCACTTTGTAATCAATTTGTCTAGGGATGCACCTTCCTGCACATCAAATTCTCTTTCCTCAATTTCTCTTCAAGCCAGTCAAACCTGTATAAAGGTTTCACTGCAATTGACTACCATGTGGAATGAAATGTTTGTGGAAGTTTAATTTCCGGATCACCATTTTTTGCACTTCATAGGAACAAATTTTCACGAATTAGTATTTCAGGCTTAACCGCTAGGAACAAATTTTTGCGGATCTTACTACAGTACTTGTAAATCAAAACAAGAAAACATAATGTTGTCTTGTTTATTTTGCTTTAAATTTTCTTTTCTCATGTCACAAGTCTTCCATTACAATTCAACAGCTATGGTAAGGTGTGATTTTGTTTGCCATCTAGTCAAAGCAAAACACTAAAAATACTTAAGTACTAATTAAAATTCATTAATCTAAATAAATGGAGTAAATTTTCACTGATTTTTTTTTTTTTTTTTGCGGGAGTTTGTTTTTGTGGGATCTTATTTTCGCAGATCATTGGAAAACCCATGAATATTGTGAAAATTAAATCTCATGAAAATTTCATGCCACATAGTATGTTCTTATATACAGGTTTAACTGTACTTTACAGTAACTCAAGAACAAACCTGGAAGAAATCCTGGAACATCCACAAATGTGATAATGGGAATATTGAATGAATCACAGAAACGCACAAAGCGAGCTCCCTTCACAGATGCATTGATGTCCAAGCAGCCTAGGGTAGTGTGGAACAAGAACAAATGTCAACTTATGAGTACGAAACGTTCTTAATAAAAGATTCTGCACCTTCTGTCCCTCCCCTCTCTCCAAGAGCTTTTGCTCCACCAACCACCCACCACCTGCACCCAACTCCCTACCCACCCCTCCCTCCCTCCAATGCTGTCCCCATGATAAGGCAGGTGACCATTACATATTGCAGGCTTGATGTCCACCAACCCTCCCCACTCCTTGGTGTTTTACTCCACTGACCCCTGCCTCTTGCATCTAACTCCACACTCTCCCCACCCTCAAACACCATCCTCATGGGTAAAGCAGTTGACCATTAAATATTGTGGGCTCAATGTTAACAGTTGCTCTAGCAATTTAGCAATCAAGTGAAATTTAATTTGTCTTACTGCTATAAACTTGTTCAACCTTTTGCATATTCACAAGTTAAAAAATGTGCAAACACATAACAGAGATGATTGACCTGCGGCTTCTGTAGGCTGATTGCCGACAACTCCTATGGTGCGGCCATTCATGCGAGCAAATCCCACCACAATGTTCCTTGCATAATCAGGAGAAATTTCAAAGAACTCGCCATCATCTACAATCTGTGAAAAAATAGAAAATAATTTATAATAATGTATTACTTTAACCCATTGACACCTTGAATGCTCAAAACCGCCTGAGACAAGAGCACGGTCCTTCTGCCATTTGTGATGTCATCCCTCTAAGACAAATGATGTCTTTTATAATTAACTCACGCATAAGGAAGAAATATTTCAAAAAGTGCCAAAATTAGCTAGAAAGATCTCAAGAATCAGGCCAGAGTTACATGCGAAAAACCTGAAGGTCAGATTTGACTGGTAACATCAAAGGAAAATCTGGTCTTCCTACCACTTGCCACTTTTTGTTTTAAAAAAAATCACCTTCTAGGAAACTGTTTGTGTACATTAATAAAATCTAGTGAAAGGCCAACAACAAGGGGGGAAAAAGGAATAAGAATGAAAAAGAACACAGAGTAAAATGAAGAACAAGTTCCTCAAAAACCATCTCAAAATTTCGCTTTGTCACTGTGCATGCCGAAACCAAAAGTCTTTTTTTTTACCCGGAAAGAAAATCTAGCTTAGTTTTCATGTTGCAAAACAATATTTTGGACAGTTTGCTTGCAATATGCCTCCACAACAGTCATAAAACAGCATTAATGGCTTCAAATTGCTGTTTTCTGCTAAATTTCTAGGAGTCATTGGGTTAAAAGTGAAGGCAGAACCTTGGCTTAACATGTATAAGACCCTAATAAGCATAATTACATTAGCACATTCACTCCCAAAGTCAATTTTGGAGAAAAAACATGCAGTTTTGTTCTAACTTTTGGGTCTGTCAATGAAATCTTATGGTGTGACCATTCAAATGAAACCAAGTTATTTTTGTATATTTTTAATTAATTTTAGTAAATTTGAGCTCTCTCCGGTTGCATTATTGTTACTGCGCAATCTCGGGGTTTGTTTTTATTTTTTGTTTTGAATCTGTTGACATGTTACACTTCGGTAATAGCATACATAGAGTAAATGGGAGTAAACTGTCAGTCCGCCATTACGGCCGTTGTGTTTACAAATGCTCGATGAGCTGAAACGTCTGTTTGGCAAAAATTTGGGGTTCTTTTACTTATTATTGTTGTTTGGCAAGGATATCTGATGTTAATAATAAAGGAAAAGGTAATTTTCACTAGTAAACGTTCCTTGTTAGTGAGTCTCACAAACATTGCCGAGCTGAGATTGCGCAGTACGGACTGTAATTCATCTTCAAAGCTTAGCTTTCATTGTTACAACTTTTATTGTTATGCAGCTTTTTGTTTCAGCAAAGTTTCTTTGTGCACGAGTGCAGTAAACACAAAAACTATTGGAGCAACAATAGCTGTTCCTTTTCAGTCAGTCAATCAAGCAGGCAAGCTGAACACGAAAACAAGCTCGACGAGACTGGAGCAGATGAACAAGCCTCTTCCCCAGCACCCCTTGGTTTGCATTACTTTCGCTTGCTCGCCGCTCAGTCAATCCCTGATCGTGTATTTTCTCGCCCACTTTACTGTCCACCAGAGAGGGACTGCTAGTGGTCTAAGAGAGAACCCAGAAAAAACGGGACCCACTTAATCCTGATTTAGATTTTTAAACCTAGGCTACCGATATATTAACGAGAGGTAAGGGGTCTCAGCTCAATCTGCACCTGGTTGGTTCAGGGATTAGGCTTTTGATTGCAAGATAAGTGGCTATAGAACCCTGGTTTCAGCATTGTGTTGTTTCTTCATAAATTAATAATAAATAAGAACTGGTATTCCATCCAGAAAATGCATTATTTAAAGTACCATTAATTTTTTATGCTTAGGACAAGGAGCATTAAACTTATATTGAGGGGGACATTGGGGGGTGCTGAACACCGCAATACCGCCAAAAAAATTGACAAATACCGTAATATCGCAAAAAAAGTCGCCACATACCGCAATACGTCAAAAATCGTTAGAATACCGAAACCGCTACTCTGTTCATTAAATTTTCCGCAAATATCTGCTTAGATTTTGTTTTTCGAATGTTAAGGCAAGTTAATGACTTTTAATTGGTTGTAAAACGACCAAAGTGTTATAACCTTTCATGTAATATAAACTGGCGTGACGGATTAGAGGATCTTAAAGCTGTTTCGAAGCGTTTTCGAAACGACAAGCTTGACAAGGACGACAAGAAATTGAAAAAGGATCAAAAAGGGTCGTAAAACACTGTAGGATAATTTTTAAAACCGACCAAAACGCTAAAAAACGGAATTCCGCAGGTTTTGGGAATACCGCAATATCGCAATTTTATATTAGAATTACCGAAATACCGCATGAAAATTGCCCAATACCGCAATACCGCAAACCCCAATGTCCCCCTCTATATTACTTACTGGATATATCACATCCAAAATGTCATAAGCCTTGGTTGAGTCGAATGGTACTAGTGTGTCTAAGTTTGGAATTGTTCTATCACTATAAAATAAAAATAATAAATTATAAATTTAAAAGTGACAGGATGTATGCTTTATATTGTACATAACAAGACAGTGTAACATTATGAAGTCATATGTGAATTTTTAACTTCATAGAAAAATTAGCTAGTAACTTTTTGTAATTTCATTGTAATTTTATTGCATTTTTGTGGCTACTGGTATGGCAATACCAGTAGCTACATTGTCATCGGGTTGTAAGTAAGTAAGTCCGTAAGTCATGGTAAGTCCGTAAGTCATGGTAAGTCCATAAGTCGATAAGTCCGTAAGACGTAAGACCGGAAGTAATGTAATTTATGTCAGTTTCAACTGTGGAGTTCCTGAAAAAATGCTTGAAGGTTTTCCTGACCATGTGGCCATGTGGCGAATTTTGAATCATTCCATAAGCGTTTTCACTCAGGAATCATCAGTAAAAATATTTATTGCGCGTTTAACAGCCCCCATCTTGAAGAAATGACATCAATTCCTTAAATAAATAATTTCTTAAATAAATAATTTTATGGCTACTTAGCAATTTGCTTCGTTGCTTAGATTTGCTTAGTCCAGTGGATTGTTCCACTGGATATATACCCACGCAACAACAAATCCTGCCAACTTGTGGCTGTCAGAGCAAACAAATGCTGTCGTTTAAAGATTACATTTTCTTTAGGGGTTGAATTAATTTGCTTAATTTTTAATTTTAATTTTTGCTTAATTTTTCCACTCATTTAAGTTGCCATGGTCGCAACTTGGAGGGTTGAAATCCCTTTTTAGCTCTCCCACTAAATAAAAATCTATCAAGAAAGCAATGGTAGAAAATATTCTCACAGGGTAATATTAAGTTTTACATGAAAGTTCCAGGTAAATCAGGCTTTCCTTACACTGTATGTGTACTTCAATTTGTTTTTATATTTTTATCTATCAATCTTATCCTCCAATACTTGACTATATCTAGACAATTTAAAAGAGAGCAACTCCTATTTTCAACCCATCAAAATTATCATTTAGTTAGGGCATCAATGACCTTGTACACTGTATTAAAACAGTAAAAAAACCTGTTACATGCTAAATTTAGTTAGTGGTATAATTTAATATATTTTTAAAAGTCAATTTGACTTTTCTCCAAATTTTAAGGTATTTTGTAAAACGGCAACATATGTTAATTATAAAAGTTTTACTGTAACTCCAATAGAACTTGCATATAATATACCGGGGTTCTCAATAATGTTTATCACAACAAAACAGGAATTAAACTGCATTAATACTGACCATGGATCATCTGATTCCCTAATTGGAGATGGGTTCTTATTACTTAATGGCAGGAAATCAAAGAAATCTCTCATCCTAACAAAAAAAAACAAAACAAAAAGTTACTGGATTAAACAACAATAAAGTTCAAGTTCAAGTTAATGTCGCAGTTCCTTTATGTTTCATAGAAGGCAACGAGAAAAACAAACACGATAAACAACACAATATTTGGCGTAAAGGGGAACACCGCTCCGCGATCGGCGTGACAGAACGACTTCCATTGCGTGACCATAAGCCTTTCTTATCTCCCCAGCGCGAATACCAGCGCTGGATCGAACAAGCTTTTAGGCAGGTAAAAAAGCTTATGCGACCAAAAGGCCTAACTCTAAACGGCACTACGAGCTGAACCTCCGGCCAGCATCGTGCTAGAGTGTAGGAGTTGTAACTTGCTCAAGCCTAACTGATGTCCTAGCACTACGAGCCGACACCGCCGGCACATGCTGGATCAGACAAAATGCAGGCAGATAAAAGAGCATAAACTAGCGCAACTCAAACGTGCGAAAACAAAGCTTGGGGAAGTCGCTGCGAGACTTGACCGATCGCGAAACTCAAGAGGTGAACCCAAATTTATTTAGAACAGTCGAACCACCAAAGGGAGGGAGGGTGGGAATTACAATTTAAAACACTAAAGGAAGACCTTTCAGAACGCACTACAGCTAATGAGTGAGACTTTGGATTCGAACTAGAGCTTTTATAGCCAGACATATGTCTTGACCTCGGCCAATGGAGAATTGAATACCATAGTAAGTAATGAATTCATGTAGCGCTCAAATAGACATGAATGGGAGTATTTATAGTACTAGCTATACAGAACGGATGATATAAATGTACTAGACAGTGATGCAACAGGGCTAGGTGAATGACCATTGTACTCCATTGTACATTGGCGACAAGAAAGGCTTGTACATTGGGAACATCTGCTTAACACGAGTTATGTATCAACAATAACAACCCAACGGGGGCCTAGAAACATTGGCAGGGTTCTCCTTATCAGGCGGTAACCGGTAAAATTTACCGCTTGAATCAGCACTTATTACCACCTGTAACTGGCAAAAATTTTAAGACACAGTTTTCCCTTTACCGCTTAGCAAAAATCCCTTACCTGCTGAGCTGAAATTTAGGGAGAACCCTGATTGGAAATAAAAGAGCACCACCCTTGAAAGAGCACCACATTTGAAATCATATTGAAAATTTTGAAAATTTTACAATAATATTATGGTTATAACATACCCAACTTCAAGGCAAAGAAAACATTGATAGACTGAAAAGCCTGATAGCCAGCCAGTCCTGTGAGGCGGGGGGGGGGGGGGATTCCCATATCAAATTGATGGGGGTGATAATCATAAGTGTTTTATGGGTGTGGTTCACATTAATTTTTAGAAGGGGGGAGGGGGTATGGATGATATTTCCTAGAACAACACAATGCACTTACGTTGCTAAAGCTTCCACATCATTTTCAAAAGCCCCGCAAGCAACCCCTGACACAGAAGTGTGAGTTTTAGCTCCTCCCAGTTCTTCTTGAGTGACATCCTCTTGCGTGACAGTCTAATTAGAATAACAATCAAAAGACATTTGTGTCCATAACAGATTGGTAATGCAAAGACAAGCAAAAACAAATGATAAAAACTGATGTTTTGATATTTTGCTCTACCAATCCCCCCCCCCTCAGTGCCCCACTCCCCCCCCCCCACCCTCCAATGCCATCCCCACAGGTAAGGCAGGTTACCATTATATATCGCATGCTCACTATAAACAGCTGATCTGATGATCTGATGCCACTGTCAAGGTATTATCATCATCATCATCAATCTTTATTTATACACGAAATCGTATCATATTTACATGGTCTTCCTAGGAGTCGTGTGAATAGAATAGAAATATTCTGCCAGTATATTAAAAGAAGCAGCATCCTGTAACTTTTGTGCAAGTATTTGTATAACTTTTGCATTTGTTAACATGCTAATTTAGCGGACACTGCTTCTTATCCTCGCAGAATATTTCCATTTTGTAGTTTAATACTGTACCTTGACAATGGCATCATGATGACGACTCCTATGGGCCAACTGATGAATCTTATGAAATCTTCAGACCCTCCCCTCTCCTCTCCTAGACTTTTTGCTTCACTGACCCCCCCCCCCCACGTCCAACTTCCCACCCCCCCCCCCTCCCATCATCACTGGCACCGTGGGTAAGGCAGGTGACCATTACATATCATGGGCTCAATTTTCACTGGCCATCCTCTCTCCTAGTTGTTTTGCTTCACTGACCCTCCCCCCCCCCCAACACATCCAACTCCCCACCCTCTCCTCCCACCAACACCATCTCTATGAAGCAAGTGACCATTACATATTGTGGGCTCAATGTTCATTGACCCTCCCCTCTCCTAGATATTTTGCTCTACCACCAGGGTTTTCATTAAGAATTGTAGTAGCAGGAGAATAGTGTAAAGTAACAGGAGAATATTAATGAAAGAGCGAAGATAGCTACATATTGCCACTGAAATTTAGTCGGAGAATTCTGTGTAGTAGGCGGAGAATTCTCCGATCTCCGATGCCTAATGAACACCCTGACCACCCCCCCCCCCCCCAGTGCCCAATTCCCCCCCCCCCCACCCTCCAGTGCCATCCCCACAGGTAAGGCAGGTTACCATTATATATCGCATGCTCACTATAAACAGCTGATTGACCTATCAACAGAAATTTTGTCCCATTGCTACACTGTACATGAATGACCTATTTGACACTTCGCATGTGGGTCGAAAAGGTACAATGTCTTGCACAGATCTCTTTTTTTCCAGAGCCCTTCAACTATTAACAAACAGCTTATAGCACATATCAAATTATGTTGTCACAGTGGTTCAATGTTTTTGGTCTGAAAATTTTTAAACCAGTTTTCTATTGTCTCTGATGTTGGTAATGACCTGAGACAAAGGACAATAAAATTTTAATTAACAGTTTTGAAAATGTTCAGAGCAAAGAAAAATTTGAACCACAACATATACAGTGTCTTACCTTCACTACATCTGGACCAGTTATGAACAAATATGAAGTGTCCTGAAAAACATAATGAGTAAAGAACACAATATTTATCAAGAAGTTAAGAGTAGCATGTCATAATATTATACCAATATTTCAAGTGCCAAGTTATCTCACAAAGAACAGAATAGAATGACAACAATATACACCTTGTATAGAACAACAACCCCAGGGGGGACAGGAGTACTTAGGTATAATAGTGACAAAGAGGTGCAAATGAGGCAAAACTGTTAGACCTCAAAAAAGTCCTATTAACCTAAACCAGACCCAAAACAGGTCCTGACCAATGGCCCAGAATGTAACCCCTAAAGGTCCTTTTTTTCTCTGCATAAAAGGTTTAGAAAACACATGCTACATGTATGAATAAGCCACTAAAACATGAAGTCTCCTTGTCATTAGCATGTTGTTATGTTTATACATGAAACTGATACAATTGTTTCATTGACATAAAAATTAATGAGAACCCTGGGTTTCACTTTTGATCGACCCCGAAAAAAGTCCTGGCTCACAAAATCTTTCACCCCAAAAAAGTCACTGCACAAATTTTTCTAACCCCCCAAAAGATCGCTAATTTCAAACTCAAAAAAGGCCTTCATACCTTCCCATCACTAATATACCTGAGTACCCCCACACCCTCTCCCTTTCCCCCTGGGAACAACAGAATATACTTGAAAAGAGAACAACACAATAGGCTTGGTAAAGGGAGCATCGCTCAAAGTTAATGATATAAAAAACCTTCTGCTAGCTTAGGACATCAGCCTTATGACATGTAGTCTTAAACTTGGTATTTTTCAGGAGTCTTTATATCAGCTACTCTAAGTATAGGGACAAAAAAGCCTGTGATTCAGGCCTTCTGGTTGGTTATAGGGCAGAAAGGAAGGCTGGAAGCGAAGCGAGCTGAGAGGACCAGAAACTGGAGGGAAAGGGAAGGCCTGTAGACAAAGCTTCTAATACATCTTAGGAATAACAATCACCTTATTGATAGATTATTGACATGGTTAATTAATTACAAGGGGCTGGAATGGCAGCTTCAATACTTTGTCCCCAGGCCTTCCCCCTCCCCTTTTCCCTCTGCCCAGTTTTCCTTCGACTCGCTTTCAAGATCGCTCGCAATCTTTCTATTCTTTTCACAGCTTTTCTTTTTCACCCTATCCCTAAAGAAGGCCTGTTTGAACAGGCTGGGAAAAAAAAAACTCTCACACCTTAACCATAAATGTGAAGTCTGTGATAGCAGGGGAATACACAGCACCTCCAGCACAAGGTCCCATGATCAGGGATATCTGGGGAATAACCCCTGATGCCATCACATTACGCTGGAAAATATCAGCATAGCCAGCAAGTGACTCCACGCCCTCCTGGATGCGTGCGCCTCCTGAGTCATTCAAACCAATGACTGGTGAACCAACCAACATCGCCTTGTCCATCACCTGTGGTTAGAAAATTGAATTATTATTACAGTAGATCTGGAAATAACTGTTACCTGTTCAACTCTTTCACTTTTAGAGTTAATTATTAGTTCTAATGTTTGTTTCTAACTTTTGAGTCTGTTGACGAAATCCTATGGCGTAACCATTCAAATGAAACCTCTTCAGCAGTCCTTTTGCATGGTACCATTTGTTCTAACTTTTGAGTGAGCTTCTGTAACTGTTTAGTGCGTAGCAACCTGCCACGATTAACTCTAGTTATTTGCGGATTGCTATAGTAACTATATTTTGTTTTATTTTTTGAAAAATAAATCGTTGTTGTTGTTATTGATGAAATCCTATGGTGTAACCATTCAAATGAAACCTCTTCAGCAGTAATTTTGCATGGTATCATTTGTTCGAACTTTTGAGTCTGTTGATGAAATCCCGTGGTGTGACCATTCAAATGAAACCTCTTCAGAAGTACTTTTGCATGGTACCATTTGTTATTCGATATTTTTACAAATGAAATTGGGGATTATTCTTGAATTTTGATCTTTGGCACTATTGAAAATTAAAGGGTAAATAGAATACATGCATGCACTTAAAGACCTTTAATTTGATTGGCATTCATTAATTCACATCTTGGACTTTTTTACCCCAGGGGCCAAGTCAAATTGCAAACTACTTTCTAAGGGCATTATCATGTTATCTAATTTGTCACTACATAAAAGTAGGGTAGTAATAAAACTTTTATATAGAAATTCATAGAAATTAGCCCCAAAACAACAGACTGAGACCAATCATGTCGTATTACATGAAACAAAAACTGGTCACTGATCATAAAAAGAGGCGACAGTCATTTGTGCAAATTTTGCAATTCAAGTTTTCTTTTTAGTTTTCAGCCAGATTTTCACTTGAAGGCATGATAGCGGAATTACAGACGATTTACTATGGTACATTTGAATTATTGTTATAGAACCCTGAAAAAAATTATGTTGCACTTATGTCTAGGATTGTAGATAATTAGATGCATGGCAAATTTTGATATCCAACACAAAATGTCCCATAAAGTCTAAGTGTTAACTATCTTTTTTGAAATGTAAGGTAAGCATTAGTGTTGTGTTGTTTTTAGGTTAGGGTAAACTCAAAGAGCACAGGGGACACTTTGTGACGTTTATTGTCTGAAGTTTTAAAAACAAGTGATGTTGAAGTTGAGTAAAAGAGCAAGAGGACACTTTGTGATGCTTATCAAATTTGTCATGCATCTAATTATCTGCAATCCTGGACATAACTGTTATGTTGGTCAGGGTATGAGAGGGGGAAGGCCATCTATAACAGACATCCAGGGGGTACATGAACCAATGTTCCCCACTAGCCGCAGTGTTAAGGAGTGTCTCTGAGGATATTACAGAGGTTAAATACTCTGGATTCCCATTGTAAACAAGCTTATACACTTTAGTCTCCCCAAACTATATTTGAACTGAATGACTCTTTTACCTTGCAGATTTTTCTTGCATGAGCACTGGACAAACTTCCTCCAAAGACAGTGAAATCCTATCATCATGAAGAAGTTTTAATAATATTAAGCATTTCTTATAAATAAACTCTTAAGAATACCAACTTGAAGATGTTTCCATGAAAATTATTTCATTTCATTATTACTATTCGCATTTCCAAAAGGTAGGTTTTCTTGTAAGCCAATTGACGTGAACCATCAATAAGCACGTGTGTGATAAGCATTTCTTGTACAGTCCTTTGATTAAACGTTGTCACTGATCGGTCTTACCCCTACGCGACCAGACCGAAAGGGAGTATGGGTGAATTAAAATGCATGATTAATTATTCTCTATCGCATTTACAATGGAGAACAAAACTCATACTTGTCTTCACGTGTTACGCAAAGACAACAAGAGTCACTTCGATACATATTCTGTTAAGGACGTTCCATATTTTGCACTTATGTCCAGGATTGCAGATAATTAGATGCATGACAAATGTTGATATCCAACACGAAGTGTCCCATTAAGTCTAAGTGTTAACTATCTTTTTTGAAATGTAAGGAAAGCATTAGTGCTAGTGTTGTTTTTAGGTTAGGGTAAACGCACCTTATCTTTAGAGCAGAATTTAGGGGACACTTCGTGACGTTTATTGTCTGAATTTTTGAAAACAAGTGATGTTGAAGTTGAGTAGAAGAGCAAGAGGACACTTTGTGATGCTTATTAAATTTGTCATGCATCTAATTATCTGCAATCCTGGACATAACTGATATTTTGATAATGTGCAGTTGTTGAATGTGAATTGATTTCTCTCCATAATCCATTTCGGTCTGGTCGCACAGGGATGAGACGGATCAATGACAACGTTTAATCAAAAGACTGTATATGGACAAATAGGGTAACTTAAGTCCATCACATCACTTTCGCAAGCATGGTGACCTATGATTTTTACTGCATATTTTGAAACAATGCTTGGTAGGGAACAAGAAAGTTTCAGAAAAATTGTTCATCAACTTTTATTTCCGAGAAATCAAAATTAAGAGAAACAAAATTACAACACTGGATACAAGCACTGTTAATTGGACAGGTACACATTCACTATACAACTTTAAATACAACACTAAATAATGTTACAGAAGCATTAATTTTAAAAGCTTGAAATAAAAAACTTGCCTGGCTGAAGAGAAAACAGACTCTTCCATTGACTGTGCCCTGTCCAGTCACCACACTATCACCTGTGAACTAGCAATGAACAATGACAACAAATCAGTGTCCAGTCAAGTTTCTTAACATTTTGTTCAGTTACTGCAATTTATGGAAGCACACAGAAGGTTTGCTTAAAGCATGAAAGAAGCACAGACATCTATGTTAGTCCATTGTAGTTATCGCATTTATTAATGAATATCTACATGTACATGTATATGACCATCTAATTACCGGTAATGTTCTTATCAAAGCTGTTTGCGATAGTCCATTGAAATTCTTGTGTTGTTGTAGGTAATAATAAATACTTACAGCCTGTAATGTGTATCTAACTAGGTGCTGATCTGTGTCATTGCTGGATTTAAGTTACTACATTTGTATATTTGTGGCAATTATCATAATTTATATTAATAATTAAGGATGTACCAGGTAAACACTTCACTTGATACTAGAAAAATCCCCCAACATTTTCTATTAATTAAAAACCTCTATCATACATACCTTCTGCAATATGGACAACAGACACTAAATCTAGGCTGCAGATATATAGCTTGTGTAGCGGTCATTTCCTTTCCAAGAGTGCAGGAGTTGTGTAATGGCATGGGGCGCAAGAATGAGCATGCTTTCACGTCTTGTGTCTTCACGCATCTCCCATGCTCTCAGAAAGAAAATGACTGCTTTGAAGCTTTGGCTGCAGAGAGCAAATTCATATAAACTTAAATTAAAGCCTCTTTTTATATGGACCATACAGTGATACTACATGTACTTCCTAAATGGGTAAAATACAATTTCCAGTTTGCATTGAAATTATTCTGTTTTGTGATAAAAGACCAAAATAAATCAATTGTCCCAATGTTCAAACAAAGGCCCACATTAGGTGTATATGTATGAGCTATTTTAAAAATTATGTTATCCCCTGAATGATATGAAATCATAAAAGCAATAAAACAGTGCAATTAAAGCCACACAAAAAAATCACTTGCAGAGGTACAATGTATTTTTTCAAATCCTCTCCCACCTCCTGTCAAAAAGAAAAATATTGGAATTGTGCACTTGAAAAATGCAAAGTTTGCTTTTGGATTCTAAAACATATATATATATATATAAATATATATATATATATATATATATATATTTTTTTTTTTTTAAATGCAACCCAGCGGATTAGGCATGAAAACAGGTGACAAAAAACTCACAAATTTTGCTCATCTTTGTTTTACCCGATTTCCAGAGTTATGACAAAACTACATGTATGGCCACCTGTTTCTGTAATGTCAACCAGTCAACCTCACTGTTTTCCAAAACAAACAAATGGGCAGTGGCCACGCAGCTCTTTAGAACCTCTAATTTCACTGGACCTGGGTATCACTTAGCTCTATTGTTTTCAGGGCTAGGGTCCATTGTTGTGTTGTTCGTTCTACTGTTTTCTCTGCCAATCAGAGAAGACCTTGTAAGAGCTGCGTAGAGCCTAGCCTGCATAGCAGGCGCATGAAAATTGCGTGAGCGAGACACGCGAGGAGGGTCTCCCTCGCGCGCCCCGTTCTTTCTTGCGCCCATTATTTTCATGCGCCTGCTACGCAGGCTACGTAGAGCCCCCATATGGGCAGTGGGAAGGAGTTAATGGGCAGTTGATTAAAGGATTAGAGAGATTCAACAGTACACTTCTAACCTTCTGATTTTCCATTCCAAACTCAGTGCAGTTGTGCTCCATAAACATGTCATATTCAACAAATGATTCTGGATCACACAATAACTTGATTCTTTCCCTTGCAGTCAGTTTTCCCTAAAGACAAGGGGAAAAGGTTAAACAATAACCCAAATTTCATTTTAGTAAAATATTGAAAAACAAATGGCTCTATGCAAAAGAACTGCCGAAGAGATTTAATTTAAACACCGTAGCATTTTAATTTAAACACCGTAGCATTTTATCAGCAGACTCAAAAGTCATCCACGCTAGTCTTTATATTGCTTCGCATTTATGTAAATTCTTTCAGTTTTCTCCTGACGATGTCGGTGTCCGACGAAAGCTTGAGAGTAAAAACATACAATCACAGTAGCGTATGGCCTATTATCATTATTTTATTTCATTGCAACACGATGCTACTGAAAGACAACTTCATTACTTTACAAGGGGAAGAGTGTTTTGTCAAGAGAAATGGGTGCAGCCAAGTTTATTCAACCCACTTTGACATGTTTGGATACCGATGTGTTTGAAATAGCTTCTCAAACTGACATTAAATGCTGAGAAAATAAAGGAATATGATTTCCTGAATGGGATGTGATGCTAGTCCATCACAGGGTGACCTGGTTTATATATTACAAAGTGACTAGGAGTATTACTAAACCACCACCCCCCCCCTTCCCCCCCCCCCCCTCCCTGGATGGGATCACAGGGTCACAGATCACAGGGTGACCTGGTTTATATACTATGAAGTGACTATAGGAGCATTGCTACTTCCCCCTGCTAGTCCACCACATGGTGACCTGGTTTATATACTATGAAGTGACTGGGAGTATTACTACTCCCCTCTGGATGGGATGCTAGTCCATCACATGGTGACCTGGTTTATATACTATGAAGTGACTGGGAGTATTACTCCCCTCTGGATGGGATGCTAGTCCATCACAGGGTGACCTGGTTTATATACTATGAAGTGACTAGGAGTATTACTACTCCCCCCTGGATGGGATGCTATTCCATCAAAGGGTGACCTGGTTTATACACTATGAAGTGACTAGGAGTATTACTACTCCCCCCTGGATGGGATGCTAGTCCATCAAAGGGTAACCTGGTTTATATATTATCAAGTGACTATTTTGTGGTTCAAATTTTCCTTTGGGGGTATAGAATGGTAAATTCGAGACTTTGCGAGACTGCGAGACCCTTGTTTAAAAATTGAGACAGAGACTTTAGCATTTCTATCAAATTCGAGCCCGAGACTTTACCTCTAAAAAATCAGAGCCCGAGACTCCAATTGCTAGAAAATGTCGGGCCGATAATACTAAAACAGCTTAAAACGTGACTGAAATCTCCAACGGAAGCTGAGATCTACGAGAAAAATTACGAGACTCCAAGATCCAAATTATCAAAATTCGAGACTTAGAGACTCCAATTTCAAATGACGAGAGTTTGACACTCGGTGAATATTTTCCGAGACACATCATTTCCGATAGACCATTCTATACCCCTTCCTTTGGTTTGAAAGCTTTCAAACCAGTTTGATGTTTTTGTTTCCCTTTGTCTTAGAATATGGTTATGAATATGAGACAAAGGAAAATAAAAATTCAACTGATTTGAAAATTTCAAACTGAAGAAAAGTTTTAACCACAATAACTATAAATTATATAGGAGTATTACTACCCCCCATGAAGTGACTAGGAGTATTACTACTCCCCCCTGGATGGGATGCTAGTCCATCACAGGGTGACCTGGTTTATATACTATGAAGTGACTAGGAGTATTACTACTCTTCCCTGGATGGGATGATAGTCCATCACAGGGTGACCTGGTATATATACTATGAAGCAACTAGGAGTATTACTACTCCCCCCTGGATGGGATGCTAGTCCATCACAGGGTGACCTGGTTTATATACTATGAAGCAACTAGGAGTATTACTACTCCCCCTGGATGGGATGCTAGTCCATCACAGGGCGACCTGGTTTATATACTATGAAGTGACTAGGAGTATTACTACTCTTCTCTGGATGGGATGATAGTCCATCACAGGGTGACCTGGTTTATATACTATGAAGTGACTAGGAGTATTACTACTTCCCCCTGGATGGAATAATAGTCCAACACATGATGGCCTGTTTTATAGAAGGAGAAAGGTACACAATATATATAATTTAGTGGCTCGGCAGCTTGGTGGCTTGCCAGTCGACTTAAGAGTTTAACTTATAGAATGAGGAAAGTATATACGTTGTAGTTCAATTTTATCCTTGGTTCAAATTTTATTTTCCTTTGTTTAAAACTACCATAGCCAAAAACAAAGGAAAATAAAATTTGAACCAAGGATAAAATTGAACCACAACATATACATTTAGTAACTCGACATTCGACTTCAGAGTTTAAAGAACGAGGAAGGTATATATTTTAGTGGCTCGACAGCTGGGAGGTTCGTCAGTCAACTTCAGAGTTTGGAGAACAAGGAAGGTATTTTTTTTTTTTGGTGGCTTGACAACTTGGCGGCTCACCAGTCGACTATTAAGCTGCCCAGCCACTTGACATAGTACTTGTTGAATTTTGATTACCGAGCTGCCAAGCCATTTGAAGTACCTCTTCAAAGTGGTCCTACATTCTGTAGTTTAGCCGTATATTCATACTGTAACTACGGCATACTCCTGGGGGCAATTACTAGAATATACCCAAGCTACCCTCCCCAACCTCCGCCCATCACCCCTACCCCCCCCCCCCCAATCCACCTCCCTCCATCCGCCGCTACCCAAGGGTGTGGGTGAGGTCAAAATGATGATCAATGATGGCAGTTTTTAACCCAGTTAGCTTTAGATTTCCCGGTACTCAGTCCATATCGCTCTTTTTTAAATTTCAATCATCTTCAGCCTTATAACGTCCTCTTAAACATCAACAAAACAGAAAATGACGGAAGCTTATGAACTTACCTTACGATGTTGAGTGTCGATCCTTTTCTGACCACCACCGACAATGGCTTCTCCTTGCTTCTTTTCAATTCTCTGCAAAACGCTTCCAGAGCTTCCGGAACAAGCTCGTACAATTACAGCATTTTTCCAGAAACTCGCTCCGTTTGCACCACAAGTTTTGGAAATTACACCAGCAGAAACAGGATAAAAAGACCTGAAAAAGGCCGCAGCTTTGCAGACACCAGACATCGCCATGTTTTCTTCGCACAGTAGTGTTGTTGACTATTGGGGGTAGGGTAAGTAAACTATATTTTCGAAGAAAAATCGATTTGCGTTGTAACCCGTACAATAGTTTCGTTTTAAAATATATATACTCATGTCTAATAATACTTTATTTACCAAATAAAGACATTTCTTCCTCTACGAGTAAAAGAATTAAGCAAAAATAAATATATAGGCTAAACCACCTCCCCCACAGGCAAAAAAATTGCCTAAGTTGTCACACGTGCAGTGAAACATGCAGCCAGGCATGCTCAGTTGAAGCCCATAACACTGGCTATAAAGAACGAAGGCTCAAAAATTATTAAAATGCAATCGAGTGAAATGAATTGGAAATTTGCAAATTAGCAATTTTAATACGTTTTAGAATCGTTCGAACGCGTTCTCAACTTCGCGAAAATGAACGCCACAACGCTGTACGTTGAAGCTTGCAAATGCATGCTTTCGCTTGAGGCTGGAAGCCAGGCAGTGTGGGATCAACTCATCCATCTGCTGCCTAAACTTCGCCAAGCTCTGTCTTGTCGAGTTTGCCGTCGCTTGTTGATCGATCCATACGGATCACACATCTGCGAGCATTACGTCTGCAAAGGATGTCTTCGGAAAAAACGATCTTTAAACCCTGGCTGCCGATGGTGCACAAACTTGGAAAAGCTAACGGAGGATAAGCAAACTAGAATCGTGCTGGCCTGCTATCAAAAGCTGTGTGAATGCATCGCTCAAAAGACAGCGAGCGTTAAACTCGCTATCGCCCCTCAAAATGGCGAGTACGACAAAACATTTGCGATCATTCAAGAGGCTGTGACAAGTCCGATCTCACTTGCTCACTTTGAGAACCAGCAATCTGTTCAAATACCCGAAAACAACACGACCAGGGAATCGAATTCCAAAATTTCCAGTTCGGGCGGGAATTTGAACATGGCGTCCCAGTCACGTGTCACCGCCACCAAACTTCCGCCGGAAATAAATTCCCTGGCGCCACAGAAAGTTGCTAGGCTTTTAGCGTCTCCACCATGTCCAGCAGCAAACAGAAATCAAAAAGAGAAAAAAAGGAAAAGAAAGCCATTTAAAGGGACTTACTACAACTATGGCAAAAAGAAAAAGACTGCTCTTAGGTTAACTGTGAGTGCACCAAATTTGTCCTGTAGCTCTAAAATGACTGACAAAGTTGAAATGGACATGGAGGCACTGGATTTTAAAACCAAAGATGTTGGTGAAGAAATTTCAAAAGAAGATGAAGGGGAAAGCGAGGAAATTGAAGTTGTAGATAATGTTGGGAATGAGCAAAAACCAGAACAAGAAAAGCAATCGATAGTTGTAACTCCTCCTGGAAAGAATAGGAAGAATAAAGGTAAGTTGAAGAGGTGTTCTTGTGGAACATCATCCAAACTACAGAACACGCGGTGTATCAGCACTCGCTGCCCATGTTTTAGTGATGGAGGTTCATGCGAATGCTGCCCCTGTTTGAACTGCGGCAATCCTTTTAATAATAACAATGACAAGTTGTCACCGGATGATGGATTTAAGCTGAGGTTTGTTAGTGATAACAGCATGTTAACTTCCAAAGAATGATTGATTCCCAAATGTGATCTTGAAGTTTGATGCGTCGCGTAAATGAAATGCACTCTGTTATCTGTCAATGGAAGGATTCAAGAGATGATGGCAAATTGAAACTGCAAAAGACACTACCAAGAACACTGTCATTGGTGAAGGCCAATATTCTTGTCCCAAGATATCAGTGATGTCAAATGTCTTAAAGTTGAGCTCTAATGAAAAACTGCCATGTATTTTTATGTGATTAGTGCGAAAGACATGATCACAGAGGACACAAGTATACCCCTGTGGAAGGACAAACATTGCCATATCGTCAAGAATCCACGATCTTGTTCAAATGCAGTCGACTCTCGCTTTGCAGACACCTTGTTATAACACACACAATATTGTTATGGACAGAACTTAACCTTTTTAACTCCCAAGAATGCCCAAAATTGAAATTCAAAAAAAATCCCTAATTTCATTTTGTAAAATATTGCAGAACAAATGGTACCATGCAAAAGTAATGCCAAAAAGGTTTCATTTGAATGGTCACACCACAGGATTTCGTGGACATACTCAAAAGTTAGAACTACACTACATGTCTCCATAATTGACTCTGGGAGTGAAATGGTTACGTCCAGTTGTTCATAACAAACCTGGATCAAAATTTGTTTGAGAGATATTACATGTATGTGATTTTCAGGAACTGAAGGTAGCTATGCAGATGTTTCACTCTCATGGCTCGACTTCCTGGATTATGTTTGAATTCTACATGTATAGCTGCCTGGACTACAATACCATCATTAACACTGGAAATCGAAACAATGAATTGGGGCAAGATGCATGTACATGAAGCTACTGTCTTCACACAAATCCTTCTTTCCTTTTCATGTTTTAAACCCTTTTATCCCCAAAATGTCCAGAATCAAAAAGGCATAAAAATTACATATTATAGTATGTAACCTACTGCAAACAAAAGATACAGTAGGAAAGGGCTCCAGAAATGCTTTCATTTGAAGGAAGGTACTGCTCAGTAGCTTTCATTTGAATGTCACACTTTTAAATTAGGATTTTATCCACAGACTTAAAAGTTAGAACCACCTTGTACAGCATAACAAACAGTACCACAGGAAAGTACTGCTCAATAGCTTTCATTTGAATGGTCACACTTTAGGATTTCATCCACAGACTCAAAAGTTAGAACCACCTTGTACAGCATAATAAACAGCACCACAGAAAAGTACTGCTCAGTAGCTTTCATTTGAATGGTCACACTTTAGGATTTCATCCACAGACTCAAAAGTTAGAACCACCTTGTACAGCATAATAAACAGCACCACAGGAAAGTACTGCTCAATAGCTTTCATTTGAATGGTCACACTTTAGGGTTTTATCCACAGACTCAAAAGTTAGAACCACCTTGTACAGCATAATAAACAGTACCACAGGAAAGTACTGCTGAGTAGCTTTCATTTGAATGGACTCCCACTTTACGATTTCATCCACAGACTCAAAAAGATAGAACCACCTTGTACAGCATAATATAAAACAGTACCACTGGAAAGTACTGCTTAGCAGCGTTCACTTGAATGTCACACTTTAGGATTTTATCCACAGACTCAAAAGTTAGAACCACCTTGTACAGCATAATAAACAGTACCACACGAAAGTACTGCTCAGTAGCTTTCATTTGAATGGTCATACTTTAGGGCTATGGTTTATCTACAGCTTTATACTGTAAGTTAATAAGTTGCAAACACAATACATGACTTAAGTTTTCGCTCCAGGATTTTTAGGATTATAGGGTATCAAATATTAGCAACATTTGACCCTCATTCATTAAACCATGCATGACTTTCCCTAACCTGAACCACATATATTATATGTAGGGCCTATGGAAAACAGGACTAGAAATCTACATGTAGGTCGAAAACAATCAATAATACGAGCCTTAAATGTAAATAAACATCCTCAAAGGAGATCAAAGTGTCATTTTTAAAGCTTAATATCAGAGGAAAGTATTCTAAGCATTTAAGATGATTTTAGCAATAACTATTGCAAGCATGTTCAATGAAACATTTTTTTTTGTCATTAGGACTATTAGTCATTCTGAAACTTTAAAAATAATCCAAGATAACTAAACGATATGTAATCTTTGTATACCGTTCAAAACTGTTTGGTTCTTTGTTCATAAACTTAATGTATAATGATATGTATATATAGATATATTTATTTATTTAGTCTTGTTCGGACTGTAAATACAAGGGTTTCTGGCCGAAAACAGTGCCCCCCCCCCCCCCCCCAAAAAAAAAAAAAAAAAAAAACGTTAAAAAGTCCCACAACGAAACCACAACTCTTCTTCAATCTAAAAATGTCTGGTCTAATTTTATTTCTACAATACATCATTCAACATTTCCACAAAATGAGCATGCTTCCCAAAGGCAGAAAAACTTCTCCAATTTAAACACAAAGTTGTGGTATAAAAGGCTTAGCTCCTCCCCAAAGATGTGAAATGCAAATTAAAGCATCTTTCAGTAACAAAACGTGGTTAACTTGTGCATCCTTGAATGCAATTTGCTTCAAAAATCTAATTAAACCAAGATTTTAACTAAGCAAAAAAAAGAAATAGAAGTTCGTAAAGACTTCTGATATAACTTATATAAAGTTTCTCCAAATTGTGTTAGCAATGGTCTTAGGAGGGGGGCGTAAGGGTTTGCGGTGATGCGGTTTTGCGTTATTTTTTATGCGGTTTTGCGGTAATTTTAATTTTAACCTGCGGTATTGCGGTTTTACAAAACTACGCGGTTTGCGGTTTTCATGTAGTTTGATGAATTTCAATGCGGTATTGCAGTTTTGACGTTTATTCTGCGCGGTTTTGCGTTTTATTTCCGTGCGGTTTTCGGACCCCCCTTACGCCCCCCTCTCTTAGTAATGACGCATGTTTTTTGTCAGTTGTTTATCCTTCAGTGGTTGATTGACAACTGATCAGGAGGTGAGAATGGCCAGGCCAAGCTCCTTTTATACCGGAACTTTGTGTTTAATCTAATGACAGTAAAATACTCCAAGTGTTTCAAAGTTTCCAAGAGATTCAAAAATACATGCACAGTCTTAATTAAATTTGTTGTAAAGACTATCTGCAAGACATACATATAAGGAGAAGTTTGAAACTGTCAAAACTTGATTTTTCTTTGTTTTTCATTCTATTGTGTACTATTTATTTCATTGTATTGCATGTAAATTATACATCAACAAACATTTCTGATTATTTCATGTGCATATGTATTTTATGTATGAACATCTGCCAGATCATTTAACTGTCTGCTATTGGCAGAGTTTGAAAGATGCATTTAGTTAATTAACATTTGGAGCAATAAAACTTGCTGTTGATCTTATGAGCATTTTTGAAGTTGTATCTTATGATAGGAAGTTAACGCTACATTGAATTTTAAAGATTCAATGTGGCTATGATGGGTATGTCTGTGAGGGAGTGGACACGTGCTAAAATTGAGCCCCCCCTTTTTTTTGTACCTGTTACATGTCAAGCTATGTACAGTGTGCCCATTCTTTTCTCTATATTTTTTGTAAACTTGATTTTACTGCTGTTACCTTCTACAGTTGAACCTCCTTAATACAGACACCAAAGGGACAGACCAAAGTGTCCGTATTATAGAGGTGACCGTATTATAGAGGTAGGGGTTGTATGAATTTTTGTATCTAAGTGTAAGGGACCAAGAGAACTGTCTGTAATAGAGAGGTGTCCGTAAGGAGAGGTTCGACTGTATTTGACCTTCTTAGACCTGCCAAGTCTCATGCCTTAAGCGTGAGTCTCACGCCTGCGAGTCCAACACTCTGATATAACGCCTACTCACGCCTATGGAGCAATTTCTCACGCCTGTCTTACAGATTTGAGCTTTCAGCCTTAACTGATCGCATGATCCAATTAAAAATATAGTTACGTTCGTGAAAATATGGCACTTTTTTGTAGGTTTTTATCGTTCTGAACATTACAAAACTCATGTAGCATTAACATTATTACAGAGGTCTGAGGTCCATGGAAACTTCCGAATTCTTCGGAACATCTTTGGAAAACTTCAGACATCTTCGGAATAGATCGGGTTCGCTTCGGATTTGGTCACCTTCCAGGGCTAACCCTAACCCTGGTCACCTTCGGAAATCCTGGCACTCTCACTAAAAAAATGACATCAGAAGTACTAAGGGGAAAAAGAGGAAAAGTGTGACATCAGTGAATAAACCTTAGTACACTTATCAGACGTACTAAGGGAAAAAAGAGGAAAAGTAGCTCCCATAACGCGCATCACATGATCCGGATGTGTTAAAATATGGAAAGAAAATCATATTCTGCACATTTCTGTACATTTGTGTACTGTCACTCATTCTCGACCTCAGACCTCTCGGTCCTTTTTTGACCCGTCATGCGCAAAAGGGAAGAGCACTGGGATCGAGAATTTGCTGTCACTCAAGTCAAAAGACTGGAAACGAACGCATATCTTCGTGCGATCGGCCGCTGGTCATTGTTCTGTTTTCCGTTTCCGCGCGCCGTATTCGATTTTTCAGTTTCTTTCTCACTGGCCTTTCTCAAATGGAAATTCTGGTGTAAATAGAACTCAGGAAATTGTCGTGGTTTTTTTCTAGTCTGCCGTGTAATGGTTTTGACAAAAGGCTGGCTCCAAATAGAGTTCAACATCACTGGAATCTTGTGTACGTTTACTTGAAGATTCACAAGTGAGATATAAGCTTACATGTAGGCGTGAGCTCGCTGCGAAATCAAAGTGGGGATTCTACGAATATTTGTGGTTTAAAGCTAAAAAAAACAGCGATTTATATAAAGAAGATTTGGGAGATTACTTCATCGTTTCGTCCGCTCAATCACAATGCGAGAAAGGACGTAAATAAACGACGAACATCAACAACTGGTTGCTCTGAATTAATAAGAATTTAAACGGTTTTCATCGAGGAAAAACATGACGCATTTATCGCCCATACTGAAAGTTAAAGTCGACGAACTATTTCTGCGCTGGCTTTCAATGCCCGAAACTCAAAAAGTTCTCAGGAATGATTTGAACAAGTTAATCCAAGGCCGCCCATTGTCACCAAGGCAATTGTCACATTCGCCAATTTCAAATACAATAGGCGGTGCTAGGCCGATCTCTCCCCCTGCTCCGCCAACCAGTTCACCGTCTCAATTGTTGCGGTCACCGCGAAGTCCTCGAGATAGATCACGACGACCAGGCTCGAAATCGCCACCGCGTTCTCCTAGGTTAGAGAACCATGAAGCGACGAAATATCTGATGAAGGATAAAGCTTTGGTGTTGAACAATGTTAGAATCTTTCCCGGCTGTGCGGCGAATCTTCCGCAGTTTCACTTTCCGCTTGGCAGACCAGAAGATTCCACGGTTTGTGAGAACGCTTTGAGCAAAGCGACGAAAATTTTCAATCTGTTTGAAGGAGGTATACCGAAGGAAGAGTTTGGAGCAGTGACCAAGGTATTTTAATTTTTTCTTGTGTTTCTTAATAAGTAGGTTATTTATGGCGTGACGTGGATATCCTCGATCACGTAGGTTTGGATTCATGTTGTGTTTGTTGACCGTTCAGTTCGTGACCCGTCAGTTGGACACGCACATTGCCTCGCAATCAGTATTAACAGAAAATAAGCTTCTAGTATAAAAACTATTAATTTGCAGCGTGATCGGGAAGTTTTCATTTCTTAAAATCATCTTTTGGTCCAAGTTTCATTCGTTTAAGATATTCGAATGTTAATATAATAAATGCGATCCATTTCGAACACCGGTTCATTTCAACTTCAAGACATCGTTGATCGTTGGTCACGTTTATAAGAAAAATAAGATTTTCTCTAAATTCTACAGCAGTTAGTACCAACGAATAGTTTGGCATTTAAAAAATGTTTCTTTATGCTGGCGGAAATAACTAATATCCTTGATAGAACAATATTTTAATGCGTTTTAGAAAATTTGTTTGTGTAGACGTCTTGAAATGGGAATCCATATTGATAAAGCTCTTGAATTTGTCAGACACGACGGCAAATAAATTCAAGAAGGCATCTCTTCAAACCTTGGGTTTTTTTAAATAATGCTTTCCGTGTTTTATTATTTGACAACAAGCCATATGCCGCTCGTTTTATCAATTTGGTTGAAAATTGTGCATTGAACCTGAAGTCTTTTGTTTCGTTCACATGTTTAATAGTTATTCCTTTGTAATTTTTCCTGCATCTAATTTCTTACATTTTCAATTTTGCATGCAGTTACCGGGTAAACTTGCTTAATATATAGCTACTAGTAAAGCTTTTACTTATTTTCATTACAGTGAGTTATTTTAAGGGTTTTTCTTGTGAAATACCAAGCATGGAAAACACTTACAAGTTTCCATTCATTTGTAAACAATGATTTATAGCGATCTTTTTGTCAAATTGAAGGTACCCGAGGCTTCGATAAGTCTTCATGCAATTTAAGATAAGTTATTGTTTATAAAAAATAAAGTAGAGTCGTTTGTAATTTTAAATTCAATTGTGGAATTTTCTTCAATATTTATTCATGGCTTGTAGAAATTTGATAATATTTTTACCTTGAATATTTAATGAGGTGAATATTTTTTCCGACATCAGTAGAATTGAGGGATTTAACTCAAACAGAACTGTGATCAAAATTAGATGGTTTTTATCAGAAAATGTTTGAAAAGCGAGCTGAATACGATGTTTTTGTATGCATTAAGAACTTTCTAGTTGGTGGGCATATGAATTTCAAAGTGAATCAATATTTATGACCATTTTTTAATAAATAGTTGAAAAGAGGTACCTGACTCCCCTTTGTGCTTTTTGCAAATTTGTCTTTATTATCTTGCTTAAAGATTTCAAAGAAATTGGAACAAAAGACAGAAGGGTTTTCAATAATAGGCCTTATCACGGTTTTTCCAAAATTTTATATGGGCCTGATAGCAAAAATCCATCGACACTGCTGGGAAAAGCATCTCAAAATTAGTAAAAGCGGCAAATTTCACAGACGTTTGTATCGCGCGGCCAAATTTCTTGCCTACCGGTAGACAAGAAATTTGGCCGCGCGATACAAACTTCTGTGAAATTGCCGACTTTGCGGAGCTATATCTCCATTATTTTAAACGATATCGCTTTTAAACTCGGCCATTTTACTAATTTTGAGATGCTTTTCCCAGCAGTGTCAATGGATTTTTGCTATCAGGCCCATATAAAATTTTGGAAAAACCGTGATAAGGCCTATTATTTTATACTTCCCTCTCCTCTGCCCAAAAAATGTTTTCCTTAACTTCAGTTCTTAAGTGAGCATTGTAACTAAAACAGTGTTACTCTAAGCGATTTGTACTTTACTAGGGTATTTTGAATTGCTTCTTGCAGAAATTTAAGAAGATCATTGTGATTGTTAATGGACTTAATTTTTACTCTATATTTTGTTTACTTGGTTTATTCATTAGCATATTGAATTGCAGAAAGTTAAGTAGATCTTGCCCTTATTTAATTGAAAAGAGACTGCGATATCATATTTTATAACTGTGGCATTAAAGTGGTTATGTCACTTATTTTTAGTACCAACTTAACCCCTTAATCCCAATATCAAAATGCAAATTCTTTTTCCTTATTACATTCATTTCATAATTTTATAGAAGAAGTGGGGTGAAGTTGCTAAAATTTCAAAAGAATTTTTCTTGAGTGATCATGTTCCTAATTCTCATGACCTCTGATTAATTTAGCATTGATATCACAAGGAGAAATTTGGTGGTGATAATTTACACTTTCATGCAGTTTTCTCAGTTGAACCCATAAACCATGATACCAGTGAGGGGTGCTTTTGATGTGTAGCTCTAGTCGTGTATAGTGTGGCACTAAATGTTTGTGGAAGTTTAATTTTGAGGATGGGCGATTTTTTTGTGTTTTGTAGGTGGAACTAATTTTTGTAATTGGGAAAGATTGGTTTTTCTTGCTGGGAATTAATTTTTGCAATTTGCGTGAAGTGGTGTGCAATTGGAATTGCAACATTTTTGTACATGCAATCGAAATACAGGTGCAGGGTTTTTATTAGAAGCCATGACCCAGGTACTGGCACCCATGACTTTGAACACAGTACCCGCCTTAGCCAAGTACAAAGAAAAGGTAAAAGATACCAAGGGTGCCCACCAAATTTAAAACATATACCCTCCTACTTCAAAAATCAAAGAAACCCCTGCAGGTGTCACTCTATTTCAATTACATCTCGCCCTAGCATGGCTGATTGCCCTGGCAATGGTTCAGCAATAACTGTGGTGCCATTTGATGCATTATCATTACGTGTAAAAGGTGCTGTTTGTTTATAATTTCAACAGTGGAGTAAATGTTTCTGAAGAAAATTTTTGCAGGAAATTTTTTTGCAGATTGTGAAAAAAGAAAATCTCAAAAATTAGAACCTGCAAACATTTAGTGCCACACACTAGGGCTTTCAATAAGATTTTAAGTAGGTGGCTGCCCTTGTGCGGTACCCGTCAGAGAGCAATAATAAGAAACTGAAAATATCTCCCCTTTATAGAGAGATGCATGAATTTTACTGGGTGATTCACAACAGGACACCCGCCGGAGCTCTGGCGGGTGCTGGGTCTTATTGAAAGCACTGCGGGACAGTATTACAAAGTGTAGTAAAGCCTGTTGGTCTTGTTATGGTTTTGTACAGAAATGGAATCAGGTGTTGAAAAGGGAGTGGATCTCAAGTAGAGTGCAAGTCCTATATCTTCTCCCTGCCACATGAATTTTGTATGTTTTTGTTAGTATGTGAGGCAAAACTGACAAATTGTCATATAAATAAATAGATAAAAAGGTTATTGAGATTCCTGTGATATCAGGGTTATCAGAAAAGTTTGAAATAGACAGATGACTTGGAAAGTAACCAGATATCTGTTTTTAATACCATCTCCTCTAAAGAACTGGCGAGCAAAGTAGCCAGCAGTGGTGATTTTCACCAAAAGCCAGCTACTTTTGACAACTCTGGATTAGTGTCTAAAATGTTTGTTCTTCATCATACACCTGTAAGTGATACAAACAGAACACCCAAGCTGACTCAAGGTCATGTGCAAATGCTGTTCATTGTTTTGAATCCACCCTACTTCATGTAGTAGAGACTCTTGACCTTTTGTTTCCTACATGCACTTGTATTGAGTTACAGAAAGGCTCTGCTTGCAGGATGTTTTGAATCAAAACTTTGCTGTCTTTTTCAATCTAAAAAAAGCCAGGAGAAATTTTTGGTTTGCCTGAGGGGTGGGGGGGGGACTACCCAACTAAAATCTATCGAGGAGTACTTTCCTGTGGTACTGTTTACAAAACTGTAGAAAGTGGAAAGTGGTTCTACATGTAGCTTTTGAGTCTGTGGATGAAATCCGAAAGTGTGACCATTCAAATGAAAGCTATTGAGCAGTACTTTCCTGTGGTACTGTTTACTATACTGTAGAAAGTGGTTCTAGCTTTTGAGTCTGTGGATGAAATCCTAAAGTGTGACCATTCAATTGAAAGCTATTGAGCAGTACTTTCCTGTGGTACTGTTTACTATACTGTAGAAAGTGGTTCTAGCTTTTGAGTCTGTGGATGAAATCCTAAAGTGTGACCATTCAAATGAAAGCTACTGAGCAGTACTTTCCTGTGATACTGTTTATTATGCTGTACAAGGTGGTTCTATCTTTTGAGTCTGTGGATGAAATCCTAAAGTGTGACCATTCAAATGAAAGCTACTGAGCAGTACTTTCCTGTGGTACTGTTTATTATACTGTACAAAGTGGTTCTAACTTTTGAGTCTGTGGATGAAATCCTAAAGTGTGACCATTCATATGAAAGCTACTGAGCAGTACATGTACTTTAATCTGGTGCTGTCAATTTCTCATTATTGTACCAAATAAAATTTGTACTTTTTTCTTGTTTTGATTTTGAGCACATTTGGTTGTGAATGGGTTATTCAAGGTTCCTTTATTTCTTTCAGGCTTGTGGTTTACCTTTGTACTGGAGAGAACCCCTTTTTTCTACAGCCGGAGGGCATAAGCATGGATTTGTTACTTTACCTATGTTTACAGCCATGTGGATAAGGTATCTCGAGTGCTGTTGTGTGTAAATAAACATTTTTCTGAATTTTAAGTGGTTAGTGCACTGGACTTAGGATCTGAATTTCATGTACAACTTTTCTACATGTGATATGTTAAGGATTAACATAAATATTATTTTAACTAAAGAACATATTGTGTAAATCAAACCTTCAACTGGCTTAATATAGTGTAGCAAAGGGCATGAAAAATGTATTATTGTGATTTTGAAACCTGTTTTTAAACAGCGCATCATTTCCAAACAATCCTACGCGAGCGAAGTTGCATACAATTTTGGCATAATGCAAATAGTGCATGCTGCAAGATAGATAACTTAACCCATGCAAGCAACAGTTGAAGAGTGGACTGGAAAAAAACGGCCATTTTTTTTGCTCACAGGTACAGTATAGAAAAACATTGTCCTGTTATTATTTCCACTATAAGTTTCTGCTTTGTTTTCTTGAAAAATAATGGGAAAGGACTTGGTTGGCATCTGCTATTCTGTAATTCTTCATTCAAAACAATCAAAAACAATTAAGAGTTGAACAGTCTAATTTGGGGTACTAGTAACATAATGCTGGGGGTACCCCTGTGATGGACTAGTATCCCATCCAGGGGGGAGAAGTGATACTTTTACTATTATTGCTTCAAACCACAAAACATGGGTTAAGCTCTGGAGAGATCACCTCAGCTCTGATCCATTAGACTGATAGCTGTCCCTTTTCAGTCAATCGAGCTGGCGAGCTGATCACGAAAACAAGCTCGGTGAGACTGGAGCGAGAGAACAAGCCGAGGGGAAACTGGGGGAGAGGCGGTTCACATTACTTTTCGCTCGATGCTCGGATCGCTGATCACGAATTTGCTCACCCGCTCGACTCTCCAGAGAGGGACTGCTAGCAGCCTACTGATCCATGTGGGCACGTGTGGTTGTATGTGACTGTACCCTTCCTTTCCTGTTTGTTCTGGCAGGTTGGAAGCCAGAACTGAACCGTAGCCCATTTTGCTAAAATGTTCAACTGCTTTGTTTCAGCTTAACGTCCACCTGTCATGATAATGCATCAAGATTTGTTAAACTATTAAGTGCAAAGCATTCTCCGGATTATCTTGAATCAGAGGACTTTGTTCCTCTCTTACAGGTAAAGTTGTTTACTTTTGATTTCAGTGGATTGAAACCACTACTTTGGGACACCTCCATTAAAGGTTTTTTCTTTTTCTTTTTTTTTTAGTAAAGCATGTCAAAAAATAGGCATCTTTACAGCTGATGTGGGTAGCAGGTCAAAAAATAGGCAACTTTACAGCTGATGTGGGCAGCAGGTCAAAAAATAGGCAACTTTACAGCTGATATGGGTAACATGTCAAAAAATAGGCAACTTTACAGCTGATGTGGACCTACTATGACTAACTTCTCCTGGTCCCAGCCATCAAAATGCTCATTAACAACAAATTTGCTCTCAAGTGCACAAATAACAACAAGACAAATCTGGCAGTACATGTAAATGGGACTATGGGTACTGGGTGCTCCCTAGGATAGCAACGAGCGTGGGTGGTAGCGACACACCCTGGGAACCGTAATTGGGTGGTTAGCGAACACACCCTGCAAACTAAGTGGGCGGTTAACGAACACACCCTGAAGAACTGAGTGGGCGGTTAGTGAACACACCCTGGAAAACTAAGTGGGCGGTTAGCGAACACACCCTGGAAAACTAAGTGGGCGGTTAGCGAACACACCCTGGAAAACTAAGTGGGCGGTTAGCGAACACACCCTGCAAACTAAGTGGGGCGGTTAGCGGACACAAACCCCAAAGCACAGACTTGGGCGGTTGGCAAACACACCCATGTGGTTAGCGAATTACCCAGAGAACGAAGCCCCCCGACCCAGCTAGGTAGCTAGAGGTAAGGTGGGATAAGGGGCCCACCCAACCTGCCGCGGGCGTTAGCGATAGTGGAAGGTGTGCACCCAAATTATGCCCCAAATACTGCCAGATAGATAAATTAAAAATCGCGACTTTAAAAAGGTCTACATTGTCCCGTGCTTGGATCCCAAGATTGCAGTGGAGTACTATGGATGGTGGCCAGCTTGGCAGGGAAAAAAGGAACGAACTTACAAGGGAAAATAGATAGCACGTCTAGCGTGCTACTAGTACAAAGACTGGTGAATAAAAAGCACATGCACATAAGTACTGTTCATTGGAGACCTGATATGCCACAGATGGCTACACTGGTAACATAGAATAAAGTGCAAGCATGCAATTGTAAGTGATAAGAACGATTGACATGGGCACTAAGTGCTGATAAAGATGCCAAGATAGTGTGGTTGATAGCATCCATTATTTGGGTATCAAGTTCATTGGAATGTTTGTAACACATATGTCGATTAAATAGCACCTCTGTGGCCAAGACAAGTTGACAGTCCGTAATGCTAAGCTCTTGTAGTTAACTATACTTTACAAGTAAAGTGAACATATAATCACAGTGATTTTGTTAACGCTGCGCCCTGTGCCGGGGGGGGGGGGGGGGTACTCCCATATATGAGCTATATATTAGGTATGTGCCGCTGTGAAGGGTATGGTTTTCAGGCAGTTTAGTCTAGGATAGGGTATGGTAATCAGAGATTTTTGGTCTAGAATAGGGTATCATTTTAAGCGAAACTGATCAGTTGCGTGAAGAATTTAGTCTAGACAAGGTTTACTGGCAGATGGCATTTAAAAATTGGTACGGCGGGTAGTACGGCATTTTTACTGACCCCTGTTAACTAATAACTGTGATAGTGAACAAGTTTCTGGAAAATAGCGAGTCTGGAATAGCTCAAGGATAGTGTAGGGTTTTTCGGTGTGTAGTCTAGAATAGGGTGGCAAAATGCAGCTAAAATGGTCAAGTATAGGTTAAGGGTCTCAGAGTCCCAGCGGCACACCCCCACCCAAAAGGTTGCAGGGTACCCCCTCACGTCCCAATTCACGGCATGCATGTCCTGTGGGACACAAAGAACGATTGATCGATTGATCTTTGTGTGATTTTAAATCTGAAAAAAGAGGAGACACAGAAGGCAATCCTCAAGGAGTAATTACGTGCTTTTTTATGGTCATATGGATTTCAGAGTTAAACCTCCCATTAGCGCCCACCCAAAATGCAAAGCCAAGGTGGTCACTTACGAGAAGTCAGACTACAGGGGGTCTTTACTTCAAAAAATAAGCAATTTGTAGTAATTTCAATGTACAGAGCACTTATCAGCACAGAATAATTTATTGCATCATTAATGTTTTGATGAAAGGGACAACATTTTTGTATTTATGAACTTGTACTGCAACACAAATTTATGATTATGATTTATTTTAATTCACCAGCATGAAAGCGGTTGCGGTCGCTTACGAGAAATGGTCGGTTATGAGAAGTTTGGGCTATTTATAATGAATTGACCGGAAGAAATTTGGTATTTTGGAAAAGTGGTCACTTAGAAGAGGTGTTTGCACATACATGTAGTGGTTCAACTCTAGTTACTTTTAACCATGCAAAAATTGCTTGTATTCAAAATCTTGCTTTTTTCCTTGACTGACCTTTTTGTGTTCTATCTTTTCTTTTCAAGGACATTGTAGAAACACATCCAGGATTAGAGTTTCTCCGAGATGCTCCAGACTTTCATTCCAGATACATTCATACTGTAAGTTCATCCATCACTGGCAGTTATCAGGTTTTATATTCAACTGGTGACATCCCTTAACCCTTTTTGTGGCCAAGTTTCCTTAAATTTCATTCTCTCCATTCTTGCCTTTGGCCACTTACAGGAAAGGCGACTAATGTTGCCTGTGGCCGCAAAAGTGTTAAAAGAAACCTAGTAGTCTTTAACCAACAGCTGCAAGTTGGCAGGACTCAATGTTGTTTGGATAGAAAAATGGCAAAATTTTAAACCTCTTGACATTGATTTTTGTTAATCTAAACAAAGTTAATGTTCATTAACAGCTACCACCCCTTTATCTGTTCAATAGATTTCTTCCTTTGTTCGCACTTCATGCAGAAAGTACATGTAACATGGTGTTGTGACATGAATGCGTGCAATTGTCTTGTGGGTTGTTCTAATAATACCTCTTCTTTTTAATAATACTTCTAATTTCTTCTTTTAATTGATATTTGCCTTTCACATTCCAGGTTATAGCAAGAATATTTTATTGTGTAAATAGTTCATGGACAGGGCGTATCACAATCCCTGAATTGAGGAATAGTAATTTTTTAGAAGTAAGTTCAGAACTGTTTTAAACTATCTTCTCCTAGTATGGTCCCAAACTAGTGGAAAAAATCCAGCCCCGAGTATTCACCAGTCACAGTGTGTGTATTATCTTTACAAGCCCTTTCCATATAGTAAATAGTTCTTATTCACTTACCCTCGGGTCAGAAAGTATTTAGGAATCACCAATTTAAATTTTCATTAGAGGGAGGGTTTCACGGTTCGGCGCATGTGCAAGCTATGATGTAACCCATTTAATTTCATTGTTTAGACCAATTGGAAGTGAGTGGATAACGCTGGGGGGAAATTTGCCCGTAAAAATTTCGCGGTCAGTTATTAGTCAGCTGATTGAATGGATGATTATACATACCCATGTGTGCCATGAATAAATCCTTTGAGTCAAAGGTTTATTCAGTGTTGACTTTGTCAATGTAATCCGTTGAAATTTTCTGTGAATTTTGTCATCCTTTGCTTTGGTTAGACTAGTTATAGTATGTGGTAATTGAAGTTAATGTGAGTGGTTTTTTAGCGAACAAAGCATTTTAATCTGTGCACATGCACCGAACCCATACCTGCCAACTCTCCAGGTTTTCCTGGCAGTCTCCAAGTTTTTCATCAAATCTCCCGGTCTCCCGGTTAGAGCACCAAATCTCCCGGGAAATACCAACCATGGCCTTTTTCAAAATGTTTTCAATAATTTCGTTATTTTCGAGATGTCAAAAAGGAAAATAAAACAAGATGTGGATTTAGTGCCCTTATTTGAGCTGTTCTTGATCAACTTGATCGGAAAACGTAAAACAGAACAATACGGTTGTCCTTATTTTTTTGGTCGGCAACATTTGGAAGGCCTTCGGGTGACTTTTGGGGAGTATTGAGACACTGTCGAAAATGACATTCTTACAAATGCCAAGATTTCTAGACGTCTCCAGGTTTCTGCACATTGGGGGTTGGCAGGTATGCAAACTATGAGACTATCTCTTTAATAAATTCTGTTAAAAGAAACATTTATGATTATTGTATCAGAGTACTGAACATTACATAGAAACAATAGGAGTCACATCCAGTTTGTATACCTGAACAAAAAACCCTGATCATTATCATAATTATCATTATCATTATTTCAGAGCACACAGTCATGTAAGGTCATGATATTGTTCTCGTTTCACCCTACAAATAAAAAAAATGATGATGGTGCAATGGCCCTTATCGTAGATGAGTACGCCACGCCAACATATCAGCGGTTTCTCGCTTTCTTGACCCTATAGTCTCGTTTTGATGTTTACGCTCATCGTTGTCAGAGGTTCTCGTAAACATCAAAACGAGACTATAGGGTCAAGAAAGCGAGAAACCGCTGATATGTTGGCGTGGCATACTCATCTACGATAAGGGCCATTGCAACAAATGACTTAATTTATAAATGGTCTAGATTTTTATTTACATGAAATACATTGTACATTATAACAAAAAAAGGCTGCTACTCTCTTTGGCTTATAATTTTTATTAATGATTCTGTGCCAGGTTTTAGCTTGTCTTGAGGAAGAAGAGGATATCAATGAGGTATGAGTTTTATTGTTATTATTTATTATTATTATCATGTGTTCTCTATATAATTATGTGTTCTCCATGGGGGCCGGGTCCAAACCATGGACCTAGGGCACCCATGAGGCGCTGTGTGGAGGCCGCACTACTTAGCATTGCAGAGAAAGGGTCTTGCGCAGGATGTTGGCTGTCCCAAGTAGTGCGGTTTTCTGAATTTCGCAGAGTTTGATGTTGCTAGGGATGCTAGTGACTATTTTTTCTATGCCTTTCTTGATCATCCCCAGTGCGCCTACTACCACAGGAATGGTTTGAGTTTTCGTCTGCCACATTCTTGCTATCTCAAGTTCTAGGTCTTTATATTTGGATGTTTTCTCAGAGACTTTGGTGGAGATGTTTTTGTCAGAGGGAATGGCTACATCGATAAGTGTGCATATCTTGTCCTTGTTGTTCTTGATGATTATGTCAGGGCGATTTGCAGGAATTTCTCTGTCTGTATGAATGGGCATATCATACAGGATGGTGTTACCTGTTTTGGATTATGTTCATACCATTATTATTATTATTATTATTATTATTATTATTATTATTATTATTATTATTATTATTAATAGTAGTAGTAGTAGTAGTAGCAGCAGCAGCAGCAGTAGTAGTAGTAATAGTTATATATTTGACTGAGTGCAGTTCATTCAGGGGGAAATTGAACAATAATTTAAAATCAGCCGAGCAATAAATTATTTCAAATTGGCCGAGCGCATAGGACCACAATTGCCCCCAAATTGTACGAAACAATGTACAATTATTATATTTATTACTAATTAATTGCATCAATAACAAAATTTGAGATTAAATCTATCTACTAAAAATGTCAGGAAATTTTAAAGCAGTTTGAAACCAGTAAATTGACATTCATGACATAGCCTTAATGCAATTTCAGCAATTCAACAATAATTCTCTCATCCATGAACAATGCATAATCGTAAACATTTCAGAGAAACCTTCCAAGCCACTTCATTACTCATTTTATACAACAACTATTTTACATGGAATCAGATTATGGGTTAGTGTTTACCCATTCATTCTTCTTCTAGTCACATTGAGAGACTGACTTTATGCACTTCTTGTGATTATTAAAAATTTCTAATTCTAATGTTAAGTATTGTTTTTGTCTTTTCTTTTACTTCCTTAGATTGCAGACTATTTTTCTTATGAGCATTTTTACGTAATTTACTGTAAATTCTGGGAGCTGGACTCAGACCATGACCTGTTAATTGATGAGAATGATTTAATGAGACACAATAACCATGGTATGTTTCTATGAGCTTATGTTATGAGCTGCCTATGCACCAATAGTGGGAACCCTGTGGTTTAGGGAAGAAAACTCTACAAGAAAACCCAGGCCAGTCCAGGTTGGGAGTTAAACAGGGGGCTAACCATCCACTCTTGTAAAACTAAAACTGGTTACTGAAATGCGATTCGCGCCTTCTGTAAAATAACATCACTCTGACCGCCTGGCCAATAATCCTCAGTTTGAGGGATGGCCGTATTGGAAAATAAAAAAATTATGCGACACTTGGTGCAAAAGTAGCAATGATGATGATGATGATGTACATTGAACCAAGTGTGAAATTTACTTCAAGGGAAAGTGCCCCACCAAAATATCAATCTTTATCATACCTAGTGTAGTTGTCACCACTTTATATACAACTAAATAGGATCAACTAAAAAGGATCAAAAGATTCTATGGAGCAAAACAAACAAGTAGTTTTAGGAATAAAGTGTATAATTACAAGGATGAAAGTGGATTACAGTTCATCAAATTTGATTTTGTGACAGGCGGTCAAGAAATCCAAATTGCCATTCTTGTGGAATTTTGACTTTTTTTGTCATTATTATTTTTGCCTCTTTAGGTTATATTGTAATATTTTTAATCATATTTTTATAACGAAATTCTTTTATTATAACTTTATCGTTGCTTTTTCTTTAAATATTGTCACTGAAAAACCTTGAAAGGGGAGTGCTCAATAAAGTATTGTTAAACATAATTTTTAATGTAATATTTCTTTGCTGTCATCTCTTTTGGCATTACAACATTCAACATTGTTGTTAAAGTTGCACATCAGGAACTCAGAGATGCCAACCTCTGGAGATTGAAAATAGGGAGATTTTTTCTGAGGGTGAATTCTGAGGGTGAAATGTGTTCACACAACCTTTTTTTTTTGGTTGTGAGCATGTAGTGGGGTCCGCAAAATTGCATTCCCGCGTTTGTGAAGTTAAGATATGATGAAAGACCACATTTGTTTTTGGATTTTGGGAAAATTTGGGTTAAAATCTTAGCCTATTGTAGAGAAAAGATCCAAAGTCACTTTTATCCGGGAGATTTAGTAACCCGTACAGGAGACCGGGAGATTCGTTCTGTATCCGGCATCTCTGGGAACTGTTGAAAAAGAAACCACTTAATATGTATACTTTAACAGTGCAACACGCCTTGGTGTGAGTACCCAACAAACTTATTTCACAAGTTAGCCAATCACAGAGCGCAAATTCAATTGACAGGCACACCTCCTCGCAAAGTTGAGAATGATGGAATGTAATCTTGTCCCTTCATGTTTGGGTGATGTCGCAGCTCTTAGAAGGTCTCACACCATTGGCTTGCCACCCTTAGACCTAACAATAGGACAAACAACACAACAATGGACCCTAACCCTAAAAACAATAGCAGCCTTGTTTTACAAGGCCAATGAAAATAGAAGCTTCTAAGAGCTGCGACCCTACCGTCATGTTTATCAAAGAAGTGTAATTAACTAAGTTGCAAAATACGCAGATTTTATTCACTTTTTTGCTTTGCACCTGTCTGTCCGCAGTTACGAAAATGATTATAAGAATTGGCTGTTGATATCGTAGAAACTTGTTAAAATGTTTGATTGGTGCACACAGTGAGGCATCTCGCACAAAGAGTGATCCTATTTCAAATCATAAATTCCTTACAGGTGTGAGAAAACATCTTCATGATATTATTATAATAATTATTTCTTTTTTTTTTTTTTAATCAGCTTTGTCATCAAGGATTGTAAAAAGACTGTTTTCTGGTTGTGTTACACGGTAAGAATCAAGCGGCAATCAACTTACCTCTAAAACAATTAATTTTTCCCTTTTTAGCGGCACACACGCCCATGATGTGAGCTGTAGTAATTTTGCACATGCTTGCATAAAAATGTAGGTTTTCCAATTTTTTGCTTATGTCAACAAAGCAAGAAGTAAGAAAATTAACCATAGATTTGCTCATGTTTCCTTTGGTGAATGTTTCTAAAACTTCACAAATTTTGAGATGTCAATGCTATGTTTCACTGTCAAAGCAATTTACTTGTTAAATTAATAGCTAATAAAAATATATACAAAATTGTGTGATACTGGAAAAAAAAAAACATCTGAATGAGCTGATTGGGAGCAATTTCAATTTTGAGGCAAAAAAGTCATTTAACCCTTTCTCTCCCAGAGTCAGTAATGGAGACATGTAATGTAGTTCTAACTTTTGAGTCTGTGGACAAAATCCTATGGTGTGACCATTCAAATCAAACCTCTTCAGCAGTACTTTTGTATGGTACCATTTGTTCTAACTTTTGAGTCTGTGGATGAAATCCTATGGTGTGACCATTCAAAAGAAACCTCTTCAGAAGTACTTTTGCATGGTACCATTTGTTCTAACTTTTGAGTCTGTGGATGAAATCCTATGGTGTGACCATTCAAAAGAAACCTCGTCAGCAGTACTTTTGCAATGTACTATTTTTTTTAAAATATTTTACAAAATGAATTTGGGACTTTTCTTGAATTTTGTTTCTGTTTTTTTTTGTTATGTAGAGGCCCAACATATGTTGATGGAAAGATGACATATCCAGAGTTTGTTTGGTTTCTTCTTTCTGAAGAGGACAAGAAATATCCAAGAAGGTGTGATTTAAAAAAATTCAATATTATTACTAATGATCAAGTTAAAAAAAATGGAAATAAGAACTTAAAATCATTTTTCAATTTGAAAATAAAAAATGCCAGTTACAGAACACCCTCATTTCCAGAATACCTGCGACATCCCCTTTAAACAAAATATTACCACTTTGTCCCATCAATATCATGCTATAGGCCACTCCAAAAAATAACATAAAATTCTTTTATGTGCAGGCTCAGCCTCACCAGGGTGTAATTATTCAAGTCTCCTTTGTTAGAATGGCACAATGGAATTCAGAGTACATGTAGGAATGCTAGGATGTAGCATTGTGTGTTCGTATACAAAAGTGCATCATATGCAAATTGCCAAGAAGTTGAAGCACAGCATGTGCAGTTTGTGCTGAAAACAAAAGAAATTGGAAAATCAGGCTTACATCAAGCACCACCCAAACCTGCACTTTAAAGAGTATTATAGTATTTTTGATAGTTTCTGGAGTGGGGAATTATATTAGCCCGAGGAGTGTAGTGGTTAGCGTGTGGGTTCAAGGCCTGGTCTCGCCCATCATGTTACTTCACATTGTCTCTCCTCCACCAAGGTGTATACTGTAAATGGGTACTGGTGACAAAATGCTGGGTTAACCCTGCGATGGACTAGCATCCCATCCAGGGGGGGGGGGGGGGGAGTGGGGAGTAGCAATACTCCTAGTTGCTACATGCTATTGAGACAGGATTACGACAGCCATCTGTTACTCATGTTGGAGTTTAACTTTCACCCTATATTAACCTGGGGAGGGGAAGGGAGATTCAGGCATGTGTGCAAAGTGCATGAAGAGAGCACAGAGTGCAACAGGAGAAGAAAAGGAAGCTACCTTTCCTCTCCTTTCACGTTTCACATGCTTTGCTTGCATGCCCTAGGCTTCTCTAACATTTGTTGCATTTTCTTATTATTAATTTTGTTCCATTTCTCCTTCCTCTTTTTTTGTAAAGCATTGAGTACTGGTTCCGCTGTATGGATTTGGATGGTGACGGTGTTCTGTCAATGTATGAGTTGGAGTACTTTTACACTGAGCAAGCCTCCAAAATGGAAGCACTTGGTATTGAGACAATGGTGTTTGAAGACTGCCTTTGCCAGGTAAGGCTATAAATCATGGCCATTTACAGTCGAACCTGTATATAACGGCCCTGTATTAAGCGGCCACCCTCTATTAAGCGGCCAGTTTTCAAAGTCCCGATTTTTCGCTCATACAAACGCTGTATTTGTTACCTGTATTAGGCAGCCACCTCTATTAAGCGGCCGCGGCCACCCTGTAGCAGTCCTATGTTTGTCTTTCTTTGTTATTTTTACCTGTATTAAGCGGCCACCCTTTGAACGGAAACTAAGCCACATGTCATTTTTATGCGGTATTTTATTGTGTTTAAAATGCGATCCATCGTCACTATAAAGAAATAACACGTACAAAGCTACTGTAAGCTGATAAAACATAATCGGCCGTTTAGTATCGTCAACGCTTTAATTTGCAGATGTCCGCAATGTGCTGAAATACAGACAAAATCACGAACACAAAAAATGTTCGTTTTGAATTTGCTTCACTCTTTAGCTAGAAATTCCTCTTTAATTAGTTTGTTCTTCAGCCATGTGATGGAGAATGAATCGCCTTCAAACGTATACTCGCAAGGGATTTTAACTGCACATTGAACGTTATAACTGCACTTTGAACGTAACAACTATGAAATGACGGAATGAGATATTTTGTACGTGTGAACTGTAAGTCATAGAAATACAGTACTGTATACCGTAGAAGAGTAGAGGACAATTTATTGCACAGTACTTTTACACAATGTTACGTTAATTGGCGCTGAACTTTATTTAAAGTATTGATCGCTTAAAAGAGTGTTGATTGTCTTATCGGTTCCTTGCATGAAGTGTTTTTGTATGATACGCCATTAAAATTGACATTAGACCACGCCCAGTGAGTATTTTTAGTGATCCTGTATTAAGCGGCCACCTGTATTAAGCGGCCAGTTTCTCAAGTCCCGAGGGTGGCTGTTATATACAGGTTCGACTGTAATTCTATAAATCTCTAAAGTAGCAGCCCCAGATATTACTGAACAGCTGATTGTTGTTCAAAGTCTGTATAAATTAAACTTAACTTTTGAGTCTGTGGACAAAATCCTATGGTGTGACCATTCAAATGAAACCTCTTCGGCAGTACTTTTGCATGGTACCATTTCTTTTCCAATATTTTACAAAATGAAATTTGGGATTTTCTTGATCTTTTTTTATATTTGGCAGTACTCTTGGGCGTTAAAGGGTTAATTTGGCTTTTGAACAACCGGGCGGCAGGCCTTGGCCTTAAAAATCTGCTGTCCTTCGAGCTTTGATATCATATATATAATATCTTTCAGAAATACTTACCACTCTTTAACTTCATTATTTTTATTTTAGATGTTGGACATGGTCAGGCCAAAAGTTCCAGGTATGATTTTTTGCTTCTTTAAAGGGACGACAGTGTCCTGGCTGAAATTCTCATCTTGAAATGTGAAGCCGAAAAAATCGCCAAAAGTGATAAAAGAAAAGAAATATTAAAGCGGCAGTATCACGAGGTCGAAACTTGAAAACGTCAGCCCACGTTTTCAAGTTTGATTCCGCAAATTCAAAAAGGCCGTCGAGAAGTCACTGGAGGTATTTGTTGAATCAAAAAATCCGTTTTGATAGCCGGAGGAAAGAAAAAATCACTTTTAACAGTGATATGTCCAAAATTCCGGTGCAAGAACAGTGAACAGTGCCGCGCGTGGAACCTCGTGATACTGCCCCTTTAACTAACGAGACAAAATTAATGACAGCTAAAAAGTCAAAATTCCACAAGAATGACAGTTTTGGTTTCTTGACCACCTGTCACAAAATCAAATTTGATGAACTGTAATCCACTTCTCCATCCTTGTGATCCTGGACTTTATCTCCAAACTACTGCTTCTATTTTGTTCTATAGAATCCTTTTATTTTATTGTGTTATTCGGGTTTATTTCCCTTTAAAATGTGAACTGGGAGACTTTTTTTTGTCAAAAAAATTAGCAAAGGAAAGTAAGTCAGGAAAGGAATGTTGCATAAGAACAACAACAACAACAAGTTTCATTTCAAGTTGAATTATAAGTTCACAAAGGTTTTGCCCGCAATTAGCAAGGGCTATTCGAGGCTAAATACATTACATCTTTGCTTTGTTTCTCAAACAGTCATTCTAAGAAACCCAGCGAGAACACAAAACTCTGAAATTTGACAAAACAAATTACTGAGTTACATACAGAAGGTCATTTACTTATAATAAGAATGTTGTCCCGCCAGGGTGAGATGAAAATTTAAAAAAAAAAAACCAGCTTGCCCTTTAGGCATACACATATTACTATGCAGTGGAGAAGTATTTCTTCCAGTACAATGTAGTTACACCTTGATGGATCAATACTACCACTCTTTATCAGTTGATGCTACAATAATGGTATCAAACAAATGCCCCGTCACTGTTGGACAAGTTATGGTTATTGTCATGATGTAACCGGTTACCATAGTAACAGTATAACCTGTTAAAGATACCACTAATTGGAGGTTTAAGTGCTTTTAACTGAAAACCGAACTTTGGCGACACACGTGTTTTATTACTGAATTGTAATTAGCATGTTTAAAAAAACAGTTGTAGGAAGGGGCTCAGAGCCACCTTAAATTTTCGAAAATTAACGGTCCTGGATTAGAAAGGGTGGAGTGGAGATCTGTGGGAATAAATCAAGATGGCATAGAAACACACACCTCACACCCACCCCCCAAGTAGAAAATGTCTGTCATTAACAGTTTTTCCTTATCTGTTTCTTCTCTGTTTAGGCCGTATAACATTAGGCGATCTGAGGAACTGCAAAATGGCTTACATTTTCTTTAACACATTCTTCAACCTGGATAAATACTTGGAATATGAACAGAGAGACCCATTTGCTGCAGCCCGGGTAGGCAAAGTTACTCACCTTTTTTTCCATACCGTAAAATTCTCCAAATAAGTCCTCGCAAAAATAAGCCTTCCCATAACTAACCCTCATCAAAAGCCAGACAGAAAAATCCTTTTTAAAATAAGTTAAATAACCCCTACTGAATATAAGAACTCTCAAAAAGGGAACCCTCCTCTAATGTCAGGAACAAGAGTCCTTCTAAAAGTAGGCCCATTTCGAATACAGTAAAAAAAAACATATACAAATCCCCATTTTTCCAAGTCTGTCCGAAATTGTTCTTATATATTCACTTGTAAGTAAATCCTAAACCAATCGTAACTTGCCTGCACGCGTTTTCCCGCGCTTGGCGCCGGCGACTTGTATTTTCTACGAGCTCTGATTGGTCCATTAGTTTGCCTACATCTATTGTGATTGGCTGGAGTGATTACTTTGGTTTTGGTTTTAACCGCTCTTAACCTGACTCGTCCCCAGTCGCCTCTCAATTAACGAGAGGAGCGCGAGGTGTGATGGGAAGGAGGAAAGAGGGGAGACGTCTTTCCCTTTCCTTTTCCTCCTTCCCATCACCCCCTTCGGTCGCGCTTCTCTCGTTCTGCGTCTATCCCCCACGCGCGTTTCCCGCGTCTTGCCAAGAAAGACGACTGGGAACGAGTCAGGCTCTTAACTCTTATTTTTGCGCTTGTTATAAAAAGGACCTCTAAATACATTTCATCTTTAAGTAAAAAAAAAAAAGAAAAACAATAGTTAACAAAATGCAATTTTAAAGAGTCGAAGTCTTCCGTAGACACTCAATTATTCGTTATGTTTCAGGATTTGCAAGAAACTGAAGGGAACCAACCCTCCGACTGGGAGAGATTCGCACAGGAAGAATATGACTTGTTAGTGGCTGAAGAGGGAGCCAATGAACAGACAGAAGGGTAAGTCCATGTGATGTTCACGCAGGAAACACGTGTTGTACAAAGTCAAGTGCAATAGGCTCTCCCAAGAGTGCCTAAAATCGTAATTCAAGAAAAATCCCAAATTTTATTTTGTAAAATACTCAAGAACAAATAGTACCTTGTAAAAGAACTGCTGAAGAGGTTTCATTTGAATGGTCACACCATAGGATTTCATCCACAGACTCAAAAGTTAGAACAAATGGTACCATGCAAAAGTACTGCTGAAGAGGTTTCATTTGAATGGTCACACCATAGGATTTCATCAACAGACTCAAACGTTAGGACAAATGGTACCATGCAAAAGTACTGCTGAAGAGGTTTCATTTGAATGGTCACACAATAGGATTTCATCAACAGACTCAAAAGTTAGAACTACACTACATGTCTTTATAATCGACTTTGGAGGAAAAGAGTTGAGGGGACATTGTCCCGGCTAAAATATCGTGTTTTCATGATTTTGGCCAACAGCTTGCTTGAAATAGGAAGTACGTGAAAAAATCAGATACCACGCATCTCTTAACAACCTCTAATTTCATTGTACCTAGGTATCAGGTAGCTCTGTTATTTTCAGGGCTAGGGTTCATTGTTCTGTCGTTTGTTCTATTGTTTTCTCAGCAAATGAGAGAAGACCTTGTAAGAGCTGCATACTGCCCCAAAAAATGGCCAAAAGTGATGAAAGTAAAGATATATGAACTAAAGAGTCAAACTAAAGACTAAAAAGGCTAAGAAAAGTCTTGACTGTTTGGTGAACTGTAATCCACTTCCATCCTTGCAATCCTGCACTTTTTCTCCAAACTACTACTTCTGTTGTGCTCTATAGAATATTTTTATTCAAGTTAGTTGTACATTTGGTGTGTTTTGGTGATATTACGTCGAAATTAATATGAAAATGAACTAGACGTTATACATATGCCTTCACCAGTCCCAAGTGCCGGTCGCCACACAGCTAACCCTAACTCAAACAATAGATGAATGACCCAAGCAATGCCCCTATCCCTAAAATCAATAGCAGCTGTTTTTAGCCAGCGTAGTTGGCGGTTTTGTTGGCGCGCGCGATGCTGAATTCACGAACGGCGAAGCACGAGGGGAATGGAGAGGAGAAAGCGGCTTCACCGCTCGCGAATTCAGCATCGCACGCGCCAACAAAACCGCTAGCTTCGTAGGCTATTACAAGGAAAGGTTTCTGAGAGCGGCGTGGTACTTCCCAAGTGCTCTAGAAAACAAATTCCCATTCCTAAATGCCATTTTCTCGCCACTTAACATGGGTTTATTGGAAATATCTGGTTCGATTTCAAGCAATCCAAAAAACTCTCCGTTCTTCTCGTGAGTCTATGTTATGGGGTGTTTTGTAAATTTTGGGGTATTGGGAGGAAATAGTTTTTCTCAAAGGATTTGTAAAATTTAGTGAAATAAGAAATATTGCAGATTTAATGAAGTTTTAACATTAGAATTTGTAGTTAATAATTAATAGACGGACACCAAGTTAGTCCACTAGCAACCTGGGGTGCTCTTGCGTGGGTATCAACTGTCTGTTGGTGTTCCAAAAATCATTTTCTTTCTTCTATCCCTTCTTTAGACCTCTTAAAATTTCATTGAAATTCAGGTAAAACCCCACCTTAATTATTGTAACCCGCATTTTCTGACACATTGCATTGTTCTATTCCATAGTTTGTACGAAGATGATTTCGATGAGGATGAAGACCTTGCCGATGACGACATAATGGCGCTTAAAGGTCTCGATAAGGACGGGGATAATGCGATTAACGACAAACCATGGACAATGGTGACGGGAATAGATGATGACATCGATGACAATGAAGATGATGATGACGACTTTTACTAAGGGAATGTACTAGGCCATGTTAAATCACCCAGCTGTATGTGGACCATGCTGTTCAAATTGTTACCCTCCCAGATAAAGGGGTATATTAGGCCATATCCGAGGATGATGTTGTCACAATAGAGGAGTATATTAGGCCATATCCGAGGATGATGTTGTCACGATAGAAGAGTATATTAGGCCATATCCGAGGATGATGATGTCACGATAGCGGGGTATATTAGGCCATATGCTACGATGATGTTGTCACGATAGAGGGGTATATTGGACCATATCCTATGATGATGTTGTCACGATAGCGGGGTATATTGAGCCATATACTTGGATGATGTTGCCACGACGATCAAGTGGGATTTGAAATGTGTGTGTCAATAAATAAAGACAATAACAGCCTTTGGTACTCAAGTAAAACTACAGTTTACATTTGAAGGAAAGAAAAATGCTTTTTCTTTTGTCACCAATAGACTTGTGTTACAGTTATGTCTCCCTGAGCCATCAACGTCTGCCAAAGGAACAAATGGATACATTTTGTGAAATTTTCAAACGGAAAATATTGAAAAATAAACAGCATTGCAAGAAATTACTTCTGAAGAGTTTCTTTTCACAATTTAGTATTTCATCCACAGATTCAATATCAAAAATAATTTTGCGCAGCGTAGGCAAACAGCACCACTGAAAAGAACTATTCAGTAGCTGAGTGCTATCTAAGTCATTCATTGTTCATTACTCATTTGAACGGTCACACTTTAGTTTTCATCCACAGACTCAGAGTTTGGAACCACCTTGCACAGCATAATAAACAGCACCACAGAAAAGTACTGCTCAGTAGCTTTCATTTGAATAGTCGCACTTCAGAATTTCATCTACAGACTCAAAAGTTAGAACCACCTTGTACAGCATAATAAACAGCACCACAGAAAAGTACTGCTCAGTAGCTTTCATTTGAATAGTCGCACTTCAGAATTTCATCTACAGACTCAAAAGTTAGAACCACCTTGTACGGCATAATAAACAGCACCACAGGAAAGTACTGCTCAGTAGCTTTCATTTGAATAGTCGCACTTCAGAATTTCATCTACAGACTCAAAAGTTAGAACCACCTTGTACAGCATAATAAACAGCACCACAGGAAAGTACTGCTCAGTAGCTTTCATTTGAATAGTCGCACTTCAGAATTTCATCTACAGACTCAAAAGTTATAACCACTTTGTACAGTGTAATAAACAGCACCACTATTTGAATGGTCACACTTTAGGATTTCATTCACAGACTCAAAAGTTAGTACCATCTTGTACAGCATAATAAACAGCACCACAGGAAGTACTGCTCAGTAGTTTTTTTAATCGTCGCACTTTTAACAACTTTCATCTACAGACTCAAAAGTTGAACCTCATTACAATACTTAAGTTTGGCCTCTTTTAGTGTTGAGACCAAGTCTTAGGGCGCTTTCCATTTTTCAGAACTGGCCGGCCGGACTGCTCAATTCGGGAATAGTAAGCACCCTTTTGATGGAGTTGTGACTTGTAGGAAGAAGTCATGCTTCAAAAAGCCGCATTCTAGTGACAAACTGCCCGGTCCGGTCCGCCTGTTCCGACAAATAGTAAGCGCCCTTAGTGTACCCTTCAGGGAGGTGTCCTACTGAAGGCTACAAATGTTGTATTCAGGCCAAGTCTTAGTGTACCCTTTAGGGAGGTGTGCCTTTTCTGGAGGTTAGAAATCTAGAATTCAGACCAAGTCTTAGTGTGACCTTAAGGGAGGTGACCCCTTACTGGAGATTACAAATGTATTCAGACCAACTAGTTTAGACTAATAAGTGTATTATTTAGGGAGGTGTGCCTTTTCTGGAGGTTACAAATTTAGTATTCAGACCAAGTCTTAGTGTGACCTTAAGAGAGGTGTCTCCTTTCTGGAGATTACAAATATAGTATTGAAACAAAGGTAGTGAACGGTTAACACTCGTTAACATCTCTCAAACGGACCTTGGACACCTTATGAGGTTTTACACAACGTAGTATTTTTATCGTTATACCGTAGTACTGACGTACACGAGAACAGAACCCCATTTTATTGGGCAGAGAACTGATCGAACAGAGATCCGGCTAAGCAAAGAGTAGCGTTTTGGGGTTTAGCATTGATCTACAGTGTTTAGGGTTAAGCACCGATTTGAAAACGGTTAGCTTTCATTTATTGTTATGGGTAACTCTATAAATATGTTAAAAATTACATCTCCCGGCAGCTAATCCACGTTGGTATAGTGGATAAGGATATTAGTTATGAAGCAAACGACTCGGGTTCGAGGCATACACTTTACTGATCTTTTTTTCTAATTTTAGTCTAAGTGTGAAATAGGTTTTACTTCATGTAACTTATAAGTGAAAAGGAAAGGTCCGTTTGAGGGATGTTAACGAGTGTTAACCGTAGTGAACACTTAAGGAAGGTTTCCATTACTGGAGGTTATAAATGTTGTGTTCAGACCAAGACTTGGTGAACCCTTATTGGGGTGTCCGATAATGCATGGTTCAGTTAATGACTCGGTGTCCCGTAAACTAAGGGATGTGTCCCGTAGTAGCTTCTCAACCGTATGAGTTTAACAGTTAGTATTCACCAGTTCAAATAACGTACAGTGAAACCTGTATTAAGCGGACACCCTCTACAGACATTTGCGAAATAACTTTATGAACTAAAATGAAATAAAATCAGTACGTGTGGGTATAATAAACGTGGAGATGTAAGAGGGTCAATAATTAACTATTATTGTGCAAGATATCGGAACCTGTATCAAGCGGACACTAGCGAGCAGTTTGACTGTATCCTATTCCTTGACTTCCTAATCCTTAAACCGTGATGCATCTATCAAGTACTTTCCTGATGTAATGCTATTTTAATAACTAAATAAAACGTTTACAAAAGTTTCACTAGCCCTTATCCTGGGTACATCAGGGGTTTTCTCGCAGCAAGCTCTCGTGAGCAATAATACACCTTATTCCAAAATGGCGGCCAATTTATTATTCTTTTATATGCATTTTAATTGGCCCTCTTCGCCTCATTTTCGCTTGAAAATTCCTTTGTATTTTCCACATGCTGACGAGGCCAAGAGGGCTAATAAAAAGGTGGTGACTAGAATGGATAATCCAAAATCGGGTTGGACCACCTCGGACGCCTTATTTAGACATATAACGGAGTAACTGGTTAGCTTTCAGTTGAGGTTAGGGGTAGCAGTTTATATAGTTAAATTTTGGGCTAAACAACCCAAGAAGCTAGGTGGTACAGTGGTACGGTAGGCTATGTAAGCCTAAGCCTAGCTGAGGTCACAGGTTCAATCCTGAGTGGGGATTTTAGATTTCCTTTTTTACACTTAAAAATGTATTGAAAATAAATTCTAAGTGTCGACATTACGTTATATAATTCTCCATAAGTGTCCGAGGTGGTCCAACCTGATTTTGGAGTATCCATTCTTGTCACGACCCTAATAAAAATGCATGTAAAAAGAATGATAAATTGTCCGCCATTTTGGAATAAGGTGTATAGCCGTCCGGAGGCTGGCGGGGGAAGGGTACTCAACAAAGTTTTCTGCGGGGATGCTCCACCCCATGGTCCAAACCCTTGTCCTTTTATATACCGTTTTTGACAGAAAAGGTTACCCTTTCGTATACCTTCCGTAGAAAATAGTACTCCTTTCATATACCAACAGAAGAAACAGGCAGATGTTCGCAGGTGACACTAATGTTAGTGTCGCATTAGCATTCCTGGCCGTACTCTCGCTGATCTTGAACCAATGATAAACTCTGAACTCGCGAATCTCAATTGCTACAACCTCAGACAATAATGTTGGAACACATGCCGAAATGTATCTCCCCCACCCTTTCTCAAAGTTGAAAACCGTTGGTATTTTGAGTTCGCGTTGAAAATCGCTGCATATTTGCAACTTTGGAGAGGGGAAAGGGGAACAGGATTAAAGAATATCAAGTGTTCCAATGATTAATGGCTGAGATTGTAGCTAAAAGCGAATAACAATGTTGCGAAACAACAACTTTATTATTACAATTATTATTACAATTACAAATACAATAAATAAATTATTATAATAATAAATAAATTAAGTAAACTAAAAAAGAAAAAAAGGAAATTTTTCACGCAACCCGCGGTTAGCTCAGGCTAATCGGATAATCGAGGCGGGAGGTGAAGAGGACAAGAAAGAAAATATAAGAAAACCTAGATGTAAGAATAAATTTACAAAGCGAATAAAAATTAGATATGACACTGCGTAAATATTTGCTAAAATAGTCGAATCTATTATAAAATAAATACTTTACATCTATTTGGAAGAGCTTAAGTGTTTTATTTGAATTAAGGTATCGACTTCAACATAGTCATCCCTATCCAAAAGTGTATCGAATAAAAATCCTCGAAAACCGAGTTCATGATCATAGTTCATGATCATAGGTTCTCGTCAGAGGATACTTGCTGAGAGTGATAACGAAATCTTTGTCAGTTTAGAAAATCAACGAATCGAGATAGTGGAAATACTAAGTCTAGTTCCTAAAATCGACGATCGACTTTCTTGGTCAAATTATAGTAACGAAGTATGTAAGAAGGTATGCTCAGCAATAGGTGCTCTGAAGCGCATTAGGCCCTTTGTCTCTCAATCTACTGCAATACAAATTTATAACGCCCTAATACAGCCCCATCTCGAGTACTGTAGCACCGTCTGGGATGGGCTTAGTAATCAATTGAGCGATAAACTGCAAAAATTACAGAGTCGTACAGCCAGGGTGATCGCGAAGGCTAATTACGAGACAAGCTCGAACATACTCCTTGAAATACTAAAATGGCATACACTCTCAGTAAGACGAAAAAAGCATAAGGCAGTTATGATGTTTAAGTATTGTTCCACATAAGAACGATAGCGAACTTCATTGTTCTGCGGCATTAGCTCTTTCCCACATAGAATATCTTTGATTTCAAGAATAGAGGAGGAGCTGATGGTTAATAATTGTATTTCATTATAAAAATAAAGAAAATCAATTTGCGTCAAATAAATTTTAGGAAATGTTCGTGCTTAACCAATCAGAATAGCAGAAGACAATAGCTAATAATTTTGCTTCTTTGATGAAGTTCCCCAAATACAATTTCTTTTAAAACTTGCATGTTGTGCGATTGGGTCTCAAATTACTTGAAACCTTTAAAAAATCAGACAAAATGCACCTTGAACCTTAACTTTTTAGCGGTCTTTGAGTCTAGGCCAATGAGATCACTAGTTGTAACAATGAAAAAAGTTGACATTCCATCGTGCATTGCCGTTAGCACTTTCCTTCTAATGCGGATCATTACTTAAGTCCCTCAACAAATTAGCCCCAGTGTACTTGCAGGACTTCTACAATAAACGACACGGGCGTGGTCCCTTCCTTATGTATGTATGTATGTATGTATGTTTTTTTTATTATTTAAAAAATATTTTAATACGATGCCCTTTCATAACATGATTTTCAAAGAGGTCCTACAATCACACCATAGGATTTTGAACGCGAGAAATATTACTGGACCTCAGGGTTACTGCTTGCCCTCTACCATTACTGTAACATCGGTATCTAAGAGAAACAAAATAAAAGTTGAAATTGATATTATAGTTTAATATGCTCTTTATTTGAGTTTGTTTGAAGAGGAAATAGAATTAATTAATAACAGATTATTACCTGAGACTGTATAACAGCATTCAGGTTAAAAAAAATTGGCTTCGTCAGAAGTGTGATGAAATTTGGTCGCTATAATTTTGAAAATGCACAAAGAATTTCCTGCGTAAAAATTCAAAGCAAAGCATTGCAACCTGGTGTCCCGATAAACATTTCGAGAGCGGCAGAAATACACAAAAAAAAAATAAGAAAAGAAAGTCAAAGATAAGGTTATATTTTTGAGAGCTCAAAGCTCATAACTTTTTCCGGAGTCTATGAGTTTACTTGCTAAAAGCGTTTTAAAGGGAAGACTACTGATACTGGTCGACGCCGTGTACATTTGTTTACTGTTTGAATGCGCGACAACCGGAAAACCGGATTTTCGTGGATATGCTTTGGTTTAACACATGCGCAGATATTTGGCCGTGTTGGACCCCGCGCGTCACTTCAACTGTATCCAAGACTCCTCTTGCCCCAGTCCATAACCAACTTTATTGCAACGAGGTTCGGCACTCAGGCTTACCCTTCGTTTGAGTATTTTGTGTTTTTTTAGTACTTGGCTGTGGCAGTGATTTTCAGTTGTAAAGTTTTAAAAACCCTAAATCATTTGAAAAGCACAGAACACCACTTAACATAGTGTGGTATGCCTGTGGTAACTGGAAGAGTACAATTATTTGTAATGCAAAGTTCGAATGCCGTCTTCAAGCAGCACATGAATACATTCACAGCTTTTAAGCGATTTACGTAATCATGCATTCCTTTAACGACTGCTTTTATCTCATTTATGGGTTCTTTATGTCCCTTTGCGCTAAGAAATATTATGATTGTGTAGTCATTTCACGGAAAAAAATCAAGTAAACTGGAGAATTCTTTGCTCTTTTTATTTCTACACGTATCGCCATGACATGAATATGTAAAATGCACGCGATTAAAACTACCAAAAACACACACAAAATGTTCAACCATCCAGTTCGTATTCATGCGTGCAAATTTTGGAGGGCAACCATCAATTTGTTGTTAGCATTATTAATAATCAAACGCCCCCCGCATCTAGAATATTGCACTACTCCGTTTCACAATAAACTGTCTTTTCAAAACAACCTAATTTAAGCGTCGCTGTTAATTGCTGTTTCAATTGTTTTATTCCTTTTTGACGTCTAATAACGCGGGCATGACGCAATTAGATTTTTTGTTTTGTGATCTTAACTACGGCTAAACTTATTTTTGATGGAATTATTATCTGCAAGGTTATTTTCCTCAAGTTAGCACAAAATGAGTTTCTTACTACGGAGATAAACCAGTGAGATTAGAGATCTATTTTCAGCTCATTCGAGTACCGTCTAGAAATTAACATGCATACATAACACTTAAGAGTTAGTTCCAAAACGTTTAAAACTCCAAAATTATATTGGTCTTTCATTTCAACGCAAAAGCAATTGTCACCAACTGAGAAGTGAAAAAGGAATTACAATTGCGCGCATTCTTAAAGTTTTTGCCTCACTTCGTTCCAACTCTGAGAAACAAATCGCCGTACAACAAGTTTGCATTCTTGCCGTAACCTGCGGTCGACTGCGGCAGCATGAAAAAGATTTCTGTTGCTAGCGTGCCGCCGATTTTGGAACTCGTAGCAGGCCGGAATGACAAAGAAGGAACTGTGTACTGCCAAGGACTGACCGCTAAACTTCACTCACGGGTTGGAGGCTTACAAGATGAGAAACAGGTCGGTGAGACTTTCATTACCTCCCTTTACTTAAATGTTTCACTTGAAGAATCTTGAAATTACAGTTCTCAGTAGCTTTTGTTTGATTTCATCTACCCACTCCGCTATAGAATCACCTCGTAAAATATCGATAGACAATACCACATGAAAGTTCTGAATAGGTCTTATTAATTTGAATGGTTACACTTCAGAGTTTCATGCACGGAATCAAAAGTTAGAACCACTCATCCTACAGCATAATCATAACAGTACAACATGAAAGCACTGCTCAATAGCTTCCATTTGAATACATGGTCACACTTTCAGGATTTCATCCACAGACTCAAAAGTTAGAACCACCTTGTACAGTATAATAAACAGTACCATAGGACAGCATTGCTCAGTAGCTTTCATTTGAATGGTCATGCACATCTCAGGATTTCATAATCCCAAAAGTTAAGACCACTACATTAAGTCAGTGACATATCACTGATATGACTTGTAGTTCCATTTAGTTCGACTGTGTATTCCCAAACAGTTCTTCTCTGATTGCCACAAATTGGTGCTCTCAAAGTTGGCTTTTTTTTCTTAAAGTACATAAATGAAAAGTCCTGAGTCCTTGAACTTAATTTTATTTGCGTGCAGTAACTCGCAAGTTTAGGAGCAGCTATTAATAACTGTGCGAATCGCCCGAAGCAGTGGCGCGTCTTTTTCCCGATAATTCAGAAGATAATGTCTTCTATTCAACTCCGTCAGTAAAGACAAATACATTATAAAATATTAGCGAGAAAGGAAATATATAATGGAAATAGTTTCTGGGAGCTGTTATTTCGCAAACAGTTTTGTTGCGGCTTTGTTTGTTCATATAAGAAGTCTATTTAATTTTATTCATCAGTTTACAAAAATACTGAAATGACTCAAATGCGGTCGGCCAATACAAAGAAGGAATTCTGTACTGAGTTCTGCGGTTTCTTGTGGTCGTTAAAAATACTGAGCGCAGAAAATTGCGAAGTAGTTTTCAATGCACTTTCTCCGTTATGTCGACAGGAAAAATTCCGTATGGTATATTGGTATTATTGCTTAAGCTCTTAATTAGGTCGTGTAATTGATTGACAAAAGGAATTGATGAAATCACTTTCCGTGTCTTTTATTCCCGATCAACATAAAATTGCTTACGATTTTGCTAGATCCAATTGATTAATCCGTTCTATAATTTAATCTTTCCCTTAACTCAAAAGCATAATTCCAAGACAAAATATCATGTAATATAAAAACTGAGATGCAATGAAGTTGAAACGACAAATGAATAATTAAACGATTAACCGCAAGAATGGAGCGCAGAGAAAACAAACAAAAAAATAAGAAGTTTTTTTTAACCCTTTGGCTCGTAAATTTTCACCAGAAACTGCAATTTTTAGCTATACTTATTGCCTTTCTTTTAACCTTCATTACGTCAAAATGGCTCCAAAAGTTCCAAAACATTGTCCATAGCATGAAATATTTCCTTCTCACTGGGGAAGCATATTCTTTGCTATACTTGGGGCATGCGCAGAAAACAAAACGTTTACGCGTTAAAAATCTCATGACGTCACAAGCAGTACAAAGTGTATACCCTTGGAGCGCGCCTAAATGCGCGTAATCAGAGTGTTAAACCCATTTAGTATTGAAAGTTAGGACCAGGAGACTGTTGTTGTGATGTTTGTTCCCCGGGATATTAAAAGAAAAGTCAAGCCATTTAATTTTTAAGCCCCGGATAAACGTCCAAACATTGTTGGCACACAATTGCTGGATGAAAATGTTGGACGCCCGGCTAAACGTCCCAACATTGTTTTCCCAACATTTGTTAGACGCCGGTGGCTGAAGCGTGATAGGCTGTTTCTAGGGTTGTTGTGTTGGAAAGCTGGTTAAACGTTCAAACATTTTTTGTGCCCATCAAAGTTTGGGTAAAATGTTTGATCGAAAACAAAATATTCATCCAACAAAAAATGTTGGTCAAACTTCAACTAACATTAGATGCTTTCTTACGGATATTTTACTCAAGTATTCATTTATGTCAGTTTCACGTGCCATAAATTGCATTACTTACGGATATATCTTTGCGAGCCGCACCCATGTTAAAATCTGCCAAATAAGACAAACTCTTTGTTACGCTATAAAGCTTATTATATCTGATAAATTGCCTTGGATAAATTTGTAATAAAACTATTTTTGAACAATCGAAAAAATGGCAAACATATGCGTGAAATAGACTCCACAAGTTTGATGAAAGTTATGTCCGGTGTCACAGTTTCGATTTTTGCCGGCCCTGTTAGAATTAAAATTGTAAAGCACATTTATTGTTCTTCCTTTTGAAGGGTTCAAGATTAAGGAAAGATTCCCTTATGCCTCCAATTCCATCGGCGAGAAGCTCACCATCTTCAAGAAAAATATCTTCCTCTCGCGGACCTGATGGTTTTCACCCAAACACGCCATCAGACGAAGACCGCGATCTGAACGGCATGGAAACTGGACTCAATATTGTGGGGGAAACAGGCTACTTGGCGTTAAATTCTCGAAAGAAAAGCACAGCAGATAAGTTAAGCGACACCGGATTTCAACTCTATACTCTTGACGACTCGAGAAAACTTCCAAAAATCTTAAAACCGAAGAAAAAGGTCTCAAAAGGCTCTAAGCGAAAGAAGATTAAAGATGATCAAAGCACATCAAGCAATGAAAGTCAAGGGGATTTAATCGTAAAACAGCAGGATGCATTAAGACAGGGTGATAAAGGCAATTCTGAAGCCGACTCTGACGAGTTGTACAATAAATATGGATTAGATCTCAAAAGGGAGTTTAGTAAGTTTGGCAGAAAAACGGAAGTCAGTTTTCCGAGACGTCCGCAAACGTTCGGTGTGACGTCGAATCTCGTGGAAACGTACTAACGTGGCATTGTGTAATGGCGGCGGCTGTTAAACGTTCAGTATGGCTTTCATAAGTGGAATTAACATACGTTTGCCGACGTCTCGGGAAACAGACTTCCGTTTCCATGACTTCTAAAAATAACTTTAGAGAAATTCACGTATCCCAATGGCTAGACTGGGTGTCTCTCTCTCTCTCTGTCTCTGCCCTTTTTTCTCTTGATAGGTCTGAACAAAGTCTGCTGATAATTTACGGAAATGTTGCTCGAAAAAATTGATCGACACTTGCTCAAAAGTCACCAATTGTTTTAAAAGTTGCTGCTTAAAATGGAATCTTTATAATCTTTTTTGACTTAAAAGCGAATAAAGTTCGAAGCCCTTTAAAAAATCATTGCAGCTGCACGTTTTAATGATGAAATATTAGATCAATGCAGCTAGACGTTAGCTTGCGTCTTTTTTATATCCACAATAAGCTCATTTGCTGCATGAAAGTTGATTCAGGAGACAAAAGTTACTCGCACTTGTTGTTCATACCAAAAACCACAAAAAGTTGACTTCAAATACACATTCTGTCATCGCCTATTGACTGAATGATTACTTCACTGACTGACTGACTGATTAATTGATTGATTGATTGATTGATTGACTGATTGATTAACCCATTCACTGATTGTTTGATTAATTGATTGACTGATTAATTGATAAATCGATTGACTGATTGATTAATTGACTGATTCACTAACTCTAACTGATAACCTGATTGATTAACTGATTCACTGATTGATCGATTGATTGATTGATTGATTAATGGATTGATTTGTTTATTAACTAATTCACTGACTGACAGATTGATTGACTGATTGATTGATTGATTGATTGGTTAATTAAATGATTGATTGATTAAGTGATTAGTTTATTGACTACCTGAATGACTGCTTGATTTGATTGAATGATAAGTTCACCTTTTATTTGCTTTATTTTCAGATATGGAGATGACCAGACCATTCACCTATTCATACTTTCCTAAGATATACAGCAGCAAGAAAAAAGACAAAAACAAGGAAACAAAGAACAACAATAATAAACTAAGAAAGATATCCAAGATCGAGACAAAAACACCAGAGTTTTAAATGGTATAACCCGGGGGGGGGTACTCTATATATCCTTGGGTGGGGAGGTGCCCCCCGGCCCCTCATAACCTGACCCTGTTTAAGACAAAAATCGCTGATTTTCCTACCCTGTTTAAGACAGAATTCCGATTTTTGATACCCTGTTTAAGACATTTAACCCGAAAAACTTGTGCTGTAGTTTAGTTCGTAGAACATCCGCGCAGGCTGTTTATCGTCCAAGAAAAGATACCCTGTTTAAGCCAACAATTGATAAAATCGATACCCTGATTAAGACAAAAAATGATAAAATCGATATCCTGTTTAAGACAAAAATCCCGAAAAACATACCCTGGCTGGCCGCACGTCCCCATTAAGCTCTTATAAGGGAGCCCCCCGGATATAAACTCTGGATCGAAAGACTTTTTGTAGAATCTGATTCAGCGATCTAAGATACTAAAAGTTCTTCTCCTTGTTGAGGAGTGTAGAAAACGAAGTGTGCGGAAAATGAGAAATGTGGAAAATAAGGAATATGCGGGAGTATGAACTTGTTAAAACGTTTTCGCCATACAATTATACATAATTAACGGCTGTACAATTAATCTCCTGCGCAGCCGTTATTTGTGTCGTCACGCAACGCTCCTCCCCAAGTTAGTGAGGAGGGGCATTGCGTGACGACACAAATAACGGCTACATAGGAGACTACTTGATAATAAAATTGTCCCTGCATTAGGTACAATGATGTTTCGGCAGCGATGTTCGTCACTGCCTCTTAGTAATTTTAAAATTGTATTGACATGATGTATTTGTTGATAGACTATCCCGGGGACGGAAGGGGGTGACTCCTATGTAAAAAAGACGAGGGTGCTCGTACCTTTTAGGGGGCAAAACTTGTAAATTGCTTAGGGTGTTAAAATCTAAAATGACTACCGTTAGAATTATCGCAGTAATTTTTAGCCTGCTTTTGGGGTATTGAGCCGGAAAAACATGGCAGGAACTTTTAGATATGGTGCCTCTACTTAGTGGCAAAATCCATTTGAGCCACGCCCATCACATGAAATTCTGGTACCTTTTAGATTGTTTTTCTAAAATTTCTGACGAGCACCCCCCCATTATTTTTTTTAAATGAGAGTCCCCCCAGGTAGACCATCAGGATCGATGATGTCAGTTAATGTGTAATCTTCGTCAGTGAACCAGGGTCAACCTCGTTTCCAGGGGGATTTAAACACGGCGATGCGGACAAACGGTATATTGCCGTTTTTAAAACTGTTTAGACGCCAGATGATGACTGAAGGGTTAGACTAGGTTCATGGATTTTAAATTAAACAAATAATAATAATAATAATAATAATAATAACAATAATATTTTTCTCTCCAACTCTGGCCCTGTAGAAGACTAGTTCTACCAGTCAAAATATTGGCTATTAAACCTACTCTTACTTTTCGTTGTACTAGCCTTGCATTTTAAACGGTTTATCTACACTTTGGGTGACGTCTAGAACTCGCATCCCTTCATAAAGGAGATCCGGAAAGAAAGTTACCACTATTTATCATGGTGTTGAGTGGTCCTCTGCATTTAAACGTTTGATACAAATGGTAACATTTATGTATAGCGCTAATTCCGTATAGTCCATTGGCGCTTTACAAACATCTATTTCATTTACAATCATCCATTTGAAGAAATAAAACATCACATTTCAACTTGAAATACATGTTTCGACACATAGTTATGTCATCTTCAGTTACAAAAGTTATAGTTTGAATTTTCTATTAAATACAAGAATAGGTGTTGCACAATGCAATACATAGAAATAGCTAATAACAATGACGTTGCGATTAAATAAATTGTATACATGTGGAAACACAGTTTTCATATAGTTTTTATATAGTGACGTTCGTGTATTTGACTCTTTTCTTTATTCCTTGGAGCTCTCTAATTAGCACATTAGCACTTCCAGCGAGCAATAGTTGAAATAATCGCCGCCCTCAATTAATCGCCTCCCCTCGAACAATCGCCCCCTTTTGGAGTGAAAAAATTAATAATCATCCCCGGCTATTATTCGGGGAAATAAGGTGACTGTTTTTATCTTTACAAACGATGAATTGTAACTAGTTCTCATTTGGTTAGAGTTACCTTTTTATATAACTGTTTTTATCTTTAGGAATTTAGTATTTTTAGAATTTTTCTTGTTATTCTTTTTATCTAGTATTTATCTATTATTCAACTCAGGACCCTCCTGAAAACCACTTCGGTGAGAGGAGTGTCCTGTTAAAATATTGTTATTATTATAATTGTAGCTGAATTTTTGAAAAGGTGATCAACGAAAATAAACGCAATTTCACTACAACTAGCCCAAACAAGGGTTTTTATGATCTAGGTCAGCCGGAAAATCACAGAGAAGAGAGAAAAGAGAGAAAGGGAGCGAGCGCGAGAGAAAAAAGACTAGCAACAGTCTTTAGTTTTGATATTGTGGGGTTTAGAGATACTTGGGGCGATGTCGTTTTCAAAAATCCAGGTAGAATTATATATTGTTTTTTAATTATGTATTATTATTGTTATACTGAATGCCTTGTTAGATTAACTACAATCTTCATCTATGAATTGATGGATCAATAAAAAGAGCGCATGCGTCTCGTGTGGACACACCCCAATATGTGGTTCTTAAAATACAAAACTGAATGCAAGGCTGGCACTACGGCAAAGGGCAGATTTATTAATTTATTATTTATTAATTTATTATTTTAGCCCTGATCCTGAGGAAGACTAGTACAATTAGTCGAAATATTGGCTATTAATAAATCTGCCCTTTGCCGTAGTGCCAGCCTTGCATTCAGTTTTGTATTTTCACATTCAAGTGACGCCTGGCACGAGATCTTTCACAAGGAAGATCCGGCAACTACCAGCAAGTTTAATTTCTGCGTCGTGTGGACCTCTGTATCAAAGGTTTTTCTATGTGGTTCTTATTACATGATAAATGTTTTATATTCGTTTGAGTTGGGCGGGGAGCGAATTAGAATATAACTCCCGCTTAAGGCGGGGGTACACGTGAATTTGAATGAAATTTTAAAAGCCGGGTTTAAAGAAGGGATAGAAGAAAGAAAATGATTTTTGGAACACCAACAGACAGTCGATACCCACGCAAGAGCACCCCAGGTTGCCAGTGGACTAACTTGGTGTCCGTCTATTAATTATTAACTACAAATTCTAATTTTAAAACTCCACTAAATCTTCCAAATTTCTTATTTCTTAATTTTACCAATCCTTTGAGAAAAACTATTTCCTCCCAAACATACCCAAGATCGCCTAAAAATTTACAAAACACCGCGCGCATAACATAGATTCATGAGATGAGCATAGAGTTTTTGGATTGCTTGAAACGTGAACGAGATATTTCCATTAAAGCCATGTCAAGTGCCGGGAAAATGGCGTTCATGTGGCCCTTAGTTATTTCTTGGGTGTGGCCAACTTGGCCAACGCTGGAAGTCTGGGGATAGTGAATCATAAAACGAGAGAGAGTCTGGGCACTAGCATAAATTATTGTCAATCAAAATGGCGTCCACTCCTGCAAGTAGCGAAGTGGATCCGGAGGAAGATACGGGTATAATGAGGTTGAATGGACAGAAGACGGGGCGAGCTGCCGAATATCCAAACTTTGCAATCATTTGGTCATTTCTGGAGAACTTCAGGCACCTTTTACACTTTCCCGATCTGTCCTTGGACGACCTGGAGGATGGTTTCAACAGCCACGGTTCGGAAAACGGTGAGCTTAATTGATGGCCAATTTTTAATTGATGTTTCATTTAGCTGCAGCATTCAGAACTCATTTCTGCAAAATCGGATGAGTCGATCTCCTTTTATATCGAATGGGTGATGTTTCCAGGGTTTTGTAGTTTTCTGGTTTTGTTTAATCCTGTGATCGGCGCGTTATACATATTTCGTGTCTTTATTCGACGTCTAGCTTTTGTTGGGCGCCCGAACAAAGCGCTTTTATTAAGCTTTTAGACAGCTGCACTGTTTCTTATCATTGTCACTTTCCAAATTTTCTTCACAGTTTTAGCTCAAATGGCTGTTTAATATTCGAAATTTCGTGGATAATGTTCCATGATCTTTTCTTATTTTCAAACATCGCAACCGTTTTTTGACGATCGCGCAGGCTTTTACTAAAACCAAGTAACGTTTCTGTGAAGTTTACAACAACATTGACAAGCGTTATGATAATTTTCATATTTGTTTGGCGCGCTTTCATTACGCACCTCTGCTCCAGGTTTATTTTGGTCCAAAGCTTAATCTGTAGGTGTTTTTTTTAGCTGAAATTGGCGCTTAACTCGTCTTAATGATTATCGTTTTAACATCTGGGTGTTGAAATCGGATATAAAGTCTTTGAAAAATGACGTATCCACCACCATTTGAAGACATGAAGAATGTGTAAACTTAAAAATGCAAAGACGCTAGACAATACACTCTTTCTTTTTTAATCTGATCCTGATACGCTGTGCTGAAAAATTTTGAGCAGAGGCAGTGTGCAAAAGGCTCCTTGTCAAGCCAAGACAAGCTGCATGTGCAAGTTAGAGGCTTTTTCCAGGTCCCGTCTCAAAATACCCAGTAGCAGTCATAAAATTATTGCTAAATATTTGCACAACTACAGAGCTGCAAGTCACAACTCGATGGTACTGGTAAATGATTATGTAATTTGTGTTTATCCTTTAGGTAATGTCGAGATCATAGAAGAATTGTTCAGGAAGCTTTTGAGACGAATAGGAGTCTCTGTTAACCCAGAAAAATGGGAGAAATCATTATTGAAGGTTTGTTGTTACCATGGATTGTGCTTTAGTTTGTTTAGTTTTTAGCTTTTGACTTTGTCACAGTGAATTTGTCACAGTGATGGGAGAGAGAAATTTAACTTCCATATCAATGGAGATCAATCCCAAATATTTCCACCGAGGGGGGCACTTATTTGAAGGGGTGCAATTAATCAAGGGTGCAATTAATCGAGGTAATACAGTATGTGAGAAGTTGTACATGTAGTAGACAAGAGCAACATCTTAACTAAGGTGATTCCCTAATGTTGCATTGTGCATCATTACTGCACACATTATCTTGCTTAATTTCTATGTGCACAAGCACACACATTCCAAACCAAAAGAGGTTTTTTAAGGATAACTTCACTAAATAACAAGTGATTGTTTTCTCCTAAATGACCAGAGTGACCTATCCTTTTTATTCCATACATGTATATTTGAAGAAAATACTTCTCTCCATTATATATCCAAATTTGAAGAATTTTTCTCTATTTATTTTGATTCTGTAATATTCCCATGGAATCACTATAACAATCAATTTTGAGGCTGTTCATTGGGTGCATGCAGATGCTGAAATTGCCCTATTATTTCATACATGTAGCTTCTCTGTTTCTGCAACTTTAAAGGGACACTGTCACCTATTTTTAGTATCACTTTGAAAAGCCAAAAAATATATTTGTTTCAATGGAAACCTTAAAATAATGGTCCAGTTTTGTTAACAAATACTCTATCAGTGCACAGAAACTGGTATTCATTATTTTTGGCTGTGGATGGCCAGGATAGAAATGGATTGCAACTTGAAAAAAATTGGCCAATTTTTTCAAGTTCCTCTCAAGAGTTGTGGAAAAATCGCAGAAAAACTTATTATGGTTTGTTCTTCCTTGAAGAAATCACTTGATATTATCTTCTTGGTGTTCTAAAAGCAACTTTATGTTTGAGCAAAGGTACTTTGTCATATATTTAGTGTACATGTATTTTGACCAAAACACAGCAAAATCTGTGTGACAATGCCCCTTTAAGGCCAGATAAAGTTTTTTAGGTATCTTGCAGGACTGTCACTAAGATTCAAAGTTGCTGGGTAAATGCAATTAGTAGGCGGGGAATCAAACAGCTGGGGAGTTCTTTTGGTTCTATTTCCCTTCTATTTTCCTATGAAAGTAGCTGGGGGTCATGCTCGTACTGTAGTAGCCAGGGGGAATCCCTGGCCCCTGGCCCTTAGTGACAACCCTGTATCTTGGATGACTGGAGAACCACCAATTCTAAGCACTGAATTTGGTTCTGTTTTTCAGGTTGCTAAAGAGCATGGCTTAGTCTGTGCCTGGGATTTAGAACAATTTGGTTATCAGGAATTAGAAGTCTCATTCAAGCTGGAACTTTTTAAGGTCTGTACTGTATTATTTTTTCTCACAAAGCTTTGACAACAGATTAAAGGCATTCCATTAAAGGCTGCACTCTAAGAGTTACTGTATCATGATGGCTCTTAACCTAAAGATGATGTCAATGGATCACTGGATATGATTAGTCAAAATTTATTTAAGTGAATCAGAGAGCTTATCCTTGCTTTGTGTGCTATAAAAAAATATTCTTTCTTGCATTTTACAGTCTTCTATGAAAATAGACAGCACAGGCGACCTGTTTTGTACCACTTACATGAACATGTACGTACGCGTAAAATGTGTGCAATATGGCGGTTTTACTTGTGCGTTACATGCGAGATAGCCATGAGTAAAAATCAACACATACATGTACTTTTACATGCACCTTCATGTAAGTTATACCTACATACCGCTCCTACAGCCAATTTAATTTGATTAATCGAGATTAAGATTAAGATTAAGCAATAATTATTATTGCCTTTCCAATCTGTAATTTGCAGGTTTTGTTGGAATGTCAGTTTGATCAGAATGATAAACTCAAGAGTTCAGTGAATAAAGGCTTTGATGCTGAAGATCTGCGCATGCAGCCCATTGGACGAGACTTAGATGGCTTCATATATTGGTACCATGAGGTAAGATTTATCGTTGATTATCTTTGGCGATGCAAAATTTGTTCCTATCCTGTAGGGTTTTTAGGCTTGTCATCTCCTTTCCTCTCAACCTTGACATGGATAGTGGAAACTTTACTTTGGGACACCTCCATTAAGGGGCGCTTCTTATGGTCCCAGCAAAACGCTTATTTATAAATTAAACAAATTAAACAGTCCAAGGTTGTTTCTTTTTAATTTAAATGAAAATGCATTTTACAGTTGCTTAAATAAATGGTGGCATCCCAAGCTAAGAAACCAGGCATTTTTGTTTGGGTGGTTAATTACATGTACATGTATTAACAAAACCAGCAGCACTGCTATTAGAGAGGCACTTCTCCTGGTTTTGAGGGTGTCACCTTAATGGAGGTGTACTGCCTTTTTGCACTTTTGAACAGTTGCTTTTCCCTTGCATGCCATCTTACATAATATGCCATTTACTTACTCCGCACATCTATCTTTCCTAAGATTTACATGTATCTTCAGAAAGAATTATTTCTTTTTATTTTAGGATGATTGTAATGGTGTGAGGCTATATACCACAGAAGAAGATGAAGTGAACTGTGAATCATGGAGATTGTTAGCTGGGTAGGTAGACTAATCTAACAAATTTATCAATTAACCCTTCTTTTCGCAAGAGTATGCCAAATTCAGCATAATAAACAGTACCACAGAAAAGTCCTGCTCAATAACTTTCCTTTGAATGGTTACACTTTAGGATTTCATCCACAGACTCACAAGTTAGAACCACCTTGTACATGTACAGCATAACAAACAGTACCACAGGAAAGTACTGCTGAGTAGCTTTCATTTGAATGGACTCCCACTTTACGATTTCATCCACAGACTCAAAAGATAGAACCACCTTGTACAGACAGCATAATAAACAGCACCACAGGAAAGTACTGCACAGTGCCTTTCATTTGAGTGGTCACACTTCAGGATTTTATCCACAGACTCAAAATTTAGAACCACCTTGTATAGCATAATAAACAGTACCACAGGAAAGTACCGGTACTGCTCAATAGCTTTCATTTGAATGGTCACACTTTAGGATTTCATCCACAGACTCAAAAGTCAGGACCACCTTGTACAGTATAATAAACAGTACCACAGGAAATTACTGCTAAGTAGCTTTCATTTGAATGGTCACACTTTAGAATTTCATTGACAGGCTCAAAAGTTGAATCACCTTGTACAGTGTAATAAACAGTACCAAAGGAAAGTACTGCTCAGTAACTTTCATTTGAATAGTCACACTTTAGGATTTCATCCACAGACTCAAAAGTTAGAACCTCTTTGTACAGCATAATAAACAGTACCACAGGAAAGTACTGCTCAGTAGCTTTCAAACCTTGCATTGACTTTGGTTCCCATTTGGCTAGGGCTTAAATCTGTTAAAACAATTGTTTTTTCTTGCAGGGAAAGTGATGAACTGCTTGCGCTTGTTGAATTTCTTGAGTCAAAGTCAGAGGTTAATCCCAAGGAAATAGCTCTTGAAAAAAGACAGGAGATGAAAAAGAAGGCAGAAATCAAAAGCCCTGGAAAAAAGAAAGGAAAAAAAGGTGGGTTTCCAACAACAGAAACAATTCAAAAGTTAGACTTGCATCCGCAGATGCCAAAGCCAGAACCACTTTCTACAGTATTCTACAGTATACACTGTAGTAAACAGTACCCCAGGAAGGTACTGCTCGATAGCTTTTATTTGAATGTTCACACTTTAGGATTTTATCCACAGACTCAAAAGTTAGAACCACCTTGTTCAGCATAATAAACAGCACCACAGGAAAGTACTGCTCAGTAGCTTTCATTTGAATGGTCACACTTTAGGATTTTATCCACAGACTCAAAAGTTAGAACCACCTTGTATGTGTACATCATAATAAACAGTACCACAGGAAAGTACTGCTCAGTAACTTTTATTTGAATGGTCACACTTTGGGATTTCATTCACAGACTCAAAAGTTAGAACCACCTTGTACAGCATAATAAACAGTACCACAGGAAAGTACTGCTCAAGTAGCCTTCATTTTGAATTATTACTTTGTGTGCAGTGTGAAAGGTTAGAACCTAGTTAGATGATAATGATTCATGGAGAGAATTTGTTGAATATTCTTTGGTCATTAGACATTTTCTAACCAAAGTCCTGAAATTTCAGACTAATTTTTTCATTATCAAGGGATACAACATCCAAACTTAAAACTGACTCAACTTTTATCTTGGACCATTAGCTGTACTTGTGTTTAGTTACCTATGTAAATTTTACCTATATGTCATGTAAAACTGAGCTGAGTTGAATAAATCATCTTGTCTTGTCTTGGAAGTCTTGCTCGGCCATCGCATTTGCTTCCAGAAATGTTAAAGATGAGAATTGATACTGCCATACCTTCTACAGTAACTACAAGGAATAGGAATACTTTTTGGGAAAAAGTCCAAGATGGCAGATGCCAGCTAAGGAAATTATGTATATGTTAGATGTTCCATGAAAGTAAGCTCTGACAGGATTTATTTCGTTAAAAAAAATAAAAGTTGATAAATATGCGCGTGGGATAAAGAAAAAATTGTGAGTCCACGACAGGATTCGAACCTATGACCTTCTGCACACTGGTCAGTTGCTTTAACCACTAAGCTACAATGTGCAAGAGACTTATGGCAAGTTAGCTAGGCCATAATTATACTATACTGCAGGTCATAGGTTTGAATCCTGCAAGGACTCCGATTTTTTCTTTGTGTCGGGCTCATGACATGTTGAACATTACATCGTTCTCATTTTCTCATTTCTAAATAAAACTTTTTCCTTTGGAAAAGATACCAATATGGATAATTCTTAATTTTTACTACAGACTTTGCTGTTAAGGCTGGTTTTCACTAGTGTCGGAGTTGGAGTTGTAATTGGAAGTGTATCTAGTGAAAATCAAACAACGGAGTCGTAAACAGAGCTTCCGATTGTGCTTATGATTCCGTCACTTACGATCTGATAAGAACTAGATTGTCGGAGTCGTAAGCAGGGAATGGGGATTGTGATTGGTTTATTCGCTTCTGCTTGCGACTCTGACAATCTAGTTTTCGCTGGATCATAAGCGTCAGTCGTAAGCGGAATTGGAAGAAAATGGAACCATTCTGATTCTTCCGACTCCATTTCCGTCGCCAGTGAAAACCAGCCTTTAGGGATCGGTCATTAATTATTTGAGTTGGGGGGGGGGGGTGGAAGAAATTCCCAGAATATTGAATTATTTTCAGGATGCTCCAAAAGACAAGCCACTGTTTTTCAGCACAACCCTGACTTTATACCCCAGGATTTCCAATTTAGTGTGAAAAATTTCACTATGAGCCATCACACCTAAAGTATTAAACCAGTGACTCTGTGCAAAGTTTATTATTTTAAACATGCTGATATTTTTATCACAGCAATACACTTGTGGAGCTGAATTCAGTTATGCACAAGTGTTTTGTGTAGAATACATGTAAACATTGAAATCATTTTCAAGCCGCCCCCTGAAACACATTTTCAGGTTTAAGACCGCCCCCATTTTTATGGAAAAATATTTCCCCCCCCCCACCCCCCCTTCTCACCCACCACCCCCCTCCCGTAATTAATGACCAGTCCCTTATCACTTATGACTTGTTTTACAGAGAAACTGTGCAATCTTGTCAGAAAATACTGTTTGTCTGTTTTTTTCAGGGGTAATATTTTTGTTTTTGCTTTTTGTGTTATAGGTAAAAAGAAGGAACCTATTGCAGAAGAGGACTATGATGATGACAATCCTTGCGCGAGGTGTTTTTCAAACGTCAGACCTGATTCAGTGAGTACTGTAGATTAACCCTTTCTTCTAAGACTGCCAAAAATCAAAATTCAAGAAAAATCCCAAGTTCCATTTTGTAAAATATTGAAAAGCAAAGGGCACCATGCAAAAGTAGTGCCGAAGAGGTTTTATTTGAATGGTCGCACCATAGGATTTCATCAACAGACTGAAAAGTTAGAACAAATGGTACCATGCAAAAGTACTTCTGAAGAGGTTTCATTTGAATGGTCACACCATAGGATTTCATCAACAGACTTAAAAGTTAGAACTACATTACATGTCTCCATCATTGACTCTGGGAGTGAAAGGGTTCATTTATTTCTGAGAAACTGAGATTTACACCCTGAACTACAGTGAACGATTCATCAGTGACAAACGTTGTTGTCCACATTTCTGATTGGGCTAGCATGTTTTAACTAGCTTAATTTTGTTGTTCTGATTTTGCCTGAAAATAGTGAATGTTCGAAAAAATGTAGTGAAAAAATCTCAGTACCCTAGAAAAACAGTTATCAGTGATTTTATGCACATGTTGAAACATATCTAAACCATTCAAATGAAAGCTTCTTTGGTGTTTTTCCTGTCTTCTAAAGCTGCTTTCCACCTCTCTACAATTAGAAAGGTTCGTTTTAAATCAGTATGTTTGATTTTATAAGCCTATTTCAAAAATTAAGGACCACATGCCTGCATGTAAGGTGTTGCTAAAACCCGCTAAAATGCTCACGTGCACGCCATAATAAACTTCATGTTAAAAATTGCTGTGATTTTTTCATACATGTATATCCATCAGATAGTACCTGAAAGAAAATTCTAAGAAATACAAGATCACTTTTCCAAGACAATTCTTACCCAGAAATGAAGAAAACTTAGTTTTTGGCCTCAAAAATAGGGGGTCAACTTATACACGGGTAAATATGGTAGATAAAAAAACTCACCCATTTGTTTGTTAGAATGGTCCCACTTTAGGATTATATTCACAGACTCAAAATTTAGAATCACCTTGTACAGCTTAATAAACAGCACCACAGGAAAGTACTGCTCAGTAGCTTTCATTTGAATGTTTACACATCAGGATTTCATCTACAGACTCAAAAGTTAGAACCAGCTTGTACAGCATAATAAACAGTACCACAGGGAAGTACTGCTCAGTAGCTTTCATTTGAATGGTCTAGAACTGCATTACACGAGTCAAGGTTTGCCCCAGGCGGTAACCTCACAATATAGTCCCAATAATTTATTGCCACATGACTTATTTGTCTCTTTAACCTCACCATTTCTCGCAGATTCTGTTGTGTGACAAGTGCGATGCTGCCTATCACACTGCTTGCCTTCGTCCCCCTCTCTTGACTGTGCCGCAGGGGGACTGGTTCTGCCCCTTCTGTCAACAGGTAACTTTAACTTGTAACTTTAGTGGTGAGGTTTCCTTGCAGAGTGTTTTTAATGACTGCTGACGAACACAAATAATCACATCAAACCAATCAGAATTCATTAACGACCAGTATACAATGGTAAAATAGTTATTGAAGGTAAAATGCTTTTATTAAAGCAATGTACAATGTAGTAAGAAAGAAATTAACTGTTGTACTGGTTAGTGACATCCAGCGCAGGATAACTTGCTAAGAGTGTTATGCTAGAAAATATGCAACGAAAAGCCTTATTTAATTCGAATTTTTTTTTTATGTCTAGCTGGCTTTGTTGGAAATCTTGAAGGAGAAGAAGACTCGTATAGCAGCGCGTATGAAGTTAAGGCAAAGACAAGCCAAAAGGTGATAAATTTTTAAAATTATCAAAGTTCGTTATTTATTCAGGAAAACTTCATGTAATGAAAGCATCATTCGAAAGAAATTTGTATTTAAAATTTTCTTCAACCATTTTTGGAGTGTACAAGGTCAAAACTTAATTAACCTGCAAGCAAGCTATCGGGCTCAGGGAGAGGGGGCGAGGGGAAGAAGCACCACCCCCTCCCCTCCCTCTCCTTCTCCCCCTCCCCCCCCCCCCCCCCCCCCCCTCCCTTCCCCCAACCACCTTTCCCGAGAGCTTGCTTGCAGGCTAAAACTAAATGGAAAAAGGAATTTTTTGTGTGCAAAATATTGAACTGAAACAAATAGCCATTTTTATAGTTACATGATAGGATTTAGTCCACAGACGAAATACCTACATGGAGAACCACCTTGTGCAGCATAATAAACAGCACCACAGGAAAGTACTGCTCAGTAGCTTTCATTTAAATAGTCACACTTTAGGATTTCATCCACAGACCCAAAAGTTAGAACCACCTTGTACAGCATAATAAACAGTACCACAGGAAAGTACTGCTCAGTACATGTAGCTTTCATTTGAATCAAACAATGAAGCTGAAATAGCAGTTAACAAATAACCACTAAACGGGAACACTATAACACAATAATGAAAATTAATAAGTAAATATCGTAAAATCCCGGATTATACAACTTCCTTAGGTTTTTTTTGGCTGTCAAGCAAACAAATATTGTAATAAATAAGCGTTCTTTAGTTAATTTGGTGCAAATTTATGTAAAGAATTGCTGTTAAGGCTTATATATCGGAGGGGTACAACTGGAATGATGTTTTGTTACCAAAGTGAAGGGCCATTGACTGCGGGGAGGGGGGCCTTATAATCGGGATTTTACGGTAATAATACTAGTTGTAATAGATAATTGCGCTAAAATCAAATTTAAACTCATTGCACAGTTTTAAAATAGCGGAAGTATTTGTTGAATCATACTGGTAGTGAAACGTTTTTTTTTTAATTTCCCTTTTCTTTCGTTTTCTACGAATCGTTTCTGGTTCGTTAAGGCTTGATTCGATTTTTAAGGGATCATTAAATTTCTTTAAGGTTACCATAACGCAAACCTTTCTGTTTTCAATTTTTTAGGAAATACTGAATCTTCAAAATGTATTTTGTAAGGTTAGTTTTTAGGAGATTTTCGTGTGAAAATTGTGCGATAGAAAGTTGTTATCCACTTTAAAAAATTCTCATCTTTTATTTCCAATTTCTATGAAAACAAAATTTAACTAAGTGGGACGCGAAGATGGATGCCTCATAATTTTTAACTAAAAATGTCTTGATTCTTGTTTGCCTACAACTCTTGAACGAAATGCTCTTGTGCTTTAAAATTTGGCCCAGATGTGTAGTTTTAAACTCTTTACGTGCCAGTAAAATATACAATGTAAAAAGCATTCTCTAGTAAAAATTATTAAAAAACTGTAAGCTTTCGACAGTCGGTCTACTGTCTTCGACGGATAAAAATGTATAATGAAATGAGATGTAAAATTTTTACATCTCATTTCATTATACATTTTTATCCGTCGAAGACAGTACATGTACACCGACTGTCGAAAGCTTATAGTTATTTAATAATTTTTTCCAGAGAACACTTTTTGTATTTTACTGTGATGAATCTTGGTAACGGATCCGCGATATTCTTTACATGTCATTTACACTGATTTTGGAATCGCCGGAAATCTGTTTTTTAATGCTTCTGAATTTTGACCTAAATGCAAATCAAGAATAAAGGTAATAAGTTTCCAAATTTGAGATATAACAAATAGAGTAACAAATTTAGAGATGAAACAAAGAGTCACAAATTTGAGATGAAAATTAACCCTTAACTATTCATGCTATTTAAATCTTCTTCTCGTTTCAGCTTTTGAACACTGCTGTGAATATATATATATTTTTTTGCGAAACAAGATTACTAAATTTTAACAAAAAAAAATTAATTCGCCATTATATGTCCTCTGATCTGTTTTGACCATGATATTGCGGCAAACCGTTGTTTGTCAGAGGACATGTAATAGCGAACTAAAATCTATTTCTTAACATACTGTAGACTAACAGAAACATTTGACTTGGAACCATCATGTTCAATTTGGCCTCTAATTCCAGGGAAATGAACTTGAAAAATGGCATCGAGCGCATTGAAGATCATGGAAACTTTGGATTTCACTGACAATAATATAAAGTAAACTTTCAAATCATTCCACTTTAGCGTACTTTCCTCTGTGAGCGGTGATGAAAGTTGGGTGATTGGCCGTTTTTATGCTACAGACGTTAATATCGTCTGAGACGTTAAAGTCGTCTCGAGACGACTTTAACGTCTAGTATAAAAACGGAAAATAAGCCAGACGGATTTAACGTCTGACGACTTTAACGTCGTATTTTAAGTGCGTCGTACAGACGCACTTAACAGACGACTTTGACGTCTCAGACGTTAAATACGTCTAGTATAAAAACGGGACGGCCTTAACGAGGACGAATTTAGCCCTATTTAGCCCTATTTGTATATTCATGCTCTTAAAATTTATTTGGGGACGACTTTAGTCGTGTCCAGTCACTTCCGAGAATAGTTTTTTTAGAAAATCTTGGTTTTTTTTCTTGTGTTTTTTTTTGTTGTTTTTTGTTTTTCCCGTTTTTATACCAGACGCATTTAACGTCTGAGACGTTAATTGCGTCCAGACGACTTTAACGTCTCTAGCATAAAAACGGCCAATGAAATTGTATCGAATTGTAGCATTTCATGTCCTCTATGACTAGAATAAGTTTGCCAGGTTATCGAAGTCCTCGAGTCCACAAACCGTCCCAATTTCTGCTCCAAATGTTTGAGCTTTCACAAGCGTTGATTTTTTAACCCAGCGAAATAGAAAATCCGCTTATATCTTGCAAACTTAATCGCCAGGATCAATGACGCCATATCATCGTTTTGTACTCTTTATGTAAACAATAGTTCTCAGTCAATGGGGCGCGGGAAATTTTGCGGTTATGGTAAAAACAAGAACTCGCTTAGATGTAAACGTTTTGAAAGTGATGTCTCCAGCTGTCGGCACAGTTTGTCAATTAATCTGACAACTGTTTCATTTGAACTGGAGTTGTTCTTAGCCTGTTGAGTGGCGCATAATCCACCATTTGGAGGGTGGTTAAGCGTGGCAGTTCAACGGCTGTGAACTTTTTTGATCGATTCGCTTTAGCTTTCGCATACCTGTTATTTAGTAGTTACGTGCAACAATTGTGGTATGTGCTTTTTCATTGACTTTTAACGATATGGATTGTTTCTTTTGGTAGTTGTATTTTTATGTTCTTTTTGTTGTTGTTATACCATTTAGACTGACTTTATTGCGTTTTGAAAACTAAGCACTGCTAAGTAATGTTTTCTTTTTGCATTTCGTTGTACGCATGCGCAGACGCGGGTTTTCTTTGTACTTCATTAAAACCACTGGTTTTATTTTTTTTTAGGTTGGGCTTTGCAGGTATCGACTTGAATAACATTTTACAGGTACTGTTTTAGATATAGCGATGGATTTTTCAATTATATTCCTTTGACTGGTTATAATGGCTAACAGTACCACAGGAAAGTACTGCTCAGAAGCGTTCATTTGAATGGTCACACTTCAGGATTTCATCCACACGCTCAAAAGTTTGAACCACCTTGTGCAGCATAAATTTACAGCACCACAGGAAAGTACTGCTCAATAGCTTTCATTTGAATGGTTACACTTTAGGATTTCATCCACAGACTCAAAAGTTAGAACCACCTTGCATAGCATATTAAAATGGCCACATTTTAGGATTTGGTAGCGTTTAGTTTTCTTTTTTTTTAAGCGGAAATTTTCGATCTGTTCTTTCATTTTGGCAATCTTAAGTTATATTTAAAACGCTGTTCTTTTTTTTTTTTTGTCTTTTTTAGAAAACTTCCGATGACGAGGAAGATCAAGGGATCAGGCGCTCTGGACGTTCAAGAAAAAACGTGGATTATACGTTCAAGGAATTTGAAGAGGACATCACATCTGCCGTGGAAAATGACAAGAAGAGATTCAAAGGTGAAGAGGTCAATGGAGAAGAGCAGGGGTTACTGTATTCCAAGCCCGCTTATGAAACAGGCAGATTGCTCGGGACGGGACAGCGGAACACCCGCAGATCGCGTAGGTTAATGGACCTTGATTACGAAAGCGACTCGGATTCGCGCACGAGTGGATACGAGTACGAAGGGAACTCCGACGAAGAGAGTCAGCGTTCATCCACATGGCACGGGAACCTCAGAAGACCGAGACGGGTTATTAACGATGATGACGAGAATGATGATGAGAACGGCGAGGTCGGGAATAAAAACACAGAGGATACTAAAGTTACGGAAGCTGTACAAGATGGCGAGAGTGAGAATGGCAAAGAAGGGGAAGGCAGCGTCGCCAAGCCTGTGGAGTCAGTTACGGAGGAAAATAAAGACAACGATGACAAAACAACGGAGAAACCCGACGTCCAAGAAACGAAGACAGGCGAGGACAACAAAGACGACAAAGACGCCACAAGTGAAACAGCTGTGAGCTCAGAGAGCGAGAATAAAGCGGTTGTTTCCACTGGTGTGACATCTTCCCAGTCTCAAAACGCAGTTCTCCTCGGCAACAAGATCCATCCGCATTCCCGGATAGCCTCCGTCGCTCCGGTTGCACGAAATCAACCCGTTACCAACGCGAATAACTACAAGACCCCCGCCGAGTATCCCCCGGAGGGTGTGTTTCCGAACCCCCCGAATTTTGACATGTTAAAGCCACAGTTCCCTGTGAAACAGACGCCAAATTACCTGGGGTCAAATTTTGTGGGAGCTAACATCGCTGCGACAAATATCATGGGAAATAATTTTACAGGAGCTACAAATGCTTCATCCAACAATGTACCCGGTGTTCTTCAAGGTGGACCGTCTTTCCCAGGGACACAACCAGTCCCCAATGCAAGGACAAATTTCGGGGGACCTGGTATTTCGGGTCCCAGTTCCAATTTTTCAGGTACAAACCTAAATTTCCCGAATACAAACGTACGGGGTCAGAATGTATCTGGAGCAAATTTCGGAGGGTCGTTTGTTGGAGGACTAAACAACTTTGGAGCCAACTTCGGTGGAACAAGAAATTTCGTTGGAAATAACACCACTGCGAGTTTAGGAGGTTTTGGCACTGTGAAAAGCCCAACTCATACACAGAACGTATCCAGCTCGTTCTGGGGAGGTCAAAATGAGTTTAATAACTTGTACAATTATCAGGGATTTCCACACTCAACCGGAACGACACCCTCAGCTGTCTCTCCCACGAGCAACCAAACTTTACCACCACCCTACCCCGCTGGGGCGCAGTTTGCGGGAAACAGCCAATATGGAGGCTTCAATCAACAGATTCCAGCAAATCCAAATATGCAGAATAGTTATATTGCATCGCAACAGAGTGGAAATTTTCCGGATGTCAGTTTTTTCCCCGCTGCACCTCAGCAACCCCCACCGCCTTACTCGGCAAATAACTCACAGAGTGCGAACTTCTACACGAACTCTTCTCAAGAAAGCGGCAACCTTGCAGCGGGCAACCAATGGACTTATCCCGAGGGATACGGATATTTTCCCGGGCAAGGGAGCGCTGCGGGACAAACTTTTTAGTTGAAGTTTTCTGAAAGTCCCGGCCAACTCGACCTGTTCTTTTTTCGCCTTGGTTTATGAAGGGCAGCCATCAATTTTCACTGGGTTTGAATTGAATGTGTTCAATTGAATGAACGTTTTACACGGAAGAATTTTGCGCGTAAACCGTATCTAACTGAGCAGGTTTTAATCATGTTTGGTGTAATATAGAGCTTAATTTTCATTGGTAAACATTCACGGTAACGATGACACATGTTTCTTGAGCGGTGTTCATTTGTATGAACGTCGTAAAATCAATTGACCAATCCAATGAACCAATCAGCACTCGTAGCTGGCACCAAGCGCGGGAAAACGCGAACAAGTCACGATTGGTTTTCGTATTTCACTTCTGATTGGTTCAGAAAGTGGCGCGAGATTTTTTAGCCAATCACAAAGCGTAGCAATGCAAAACAAAAGCAATCGTAAAATCACTTTCGACACTCAATTGAAAACCACTGAAGCACTAAATAGCAGCATCAAACGTCCTTCACCTGTCTATCAAAAGAACGAGATTTAAGCAAACGAAAGCTGTGAACACCAGAATTGATTTACTAAAACTAAGAAGTACCATCCATTCACTCGCGTGTTTTCGTCAGGCTGTGTAAATATGAAGCGCATTTTGTTATAAACTCATGCTTAGAAAAGTCACTTTACGTTATATCTCAGTCTATATATAGAACAGGAAAGATTGTGTGACGAGCCCTTAAGTTTTTACAGCCTCTATTTTATGCGAAACTCGTAGTCGACCAATAGAAGCGCGCGTTATATAATCAAAACCCACTGAATCAGCCGTCAAATCATTGCGCATGTTACATAGTCAACTTTTTTAAATGTAAATATTACGTAAAATTAACATACGCGGACATTTTTTTTTTAAACTCTTACGTAGTACTCCGCTTTAAGAGTTATACGCATTTCTTTAATCTTCGTTACTTAGAATTAGGGGCTTTATCCAGACTTCTCGAATAAGCAGGATATTTTGCAGGGGCTAATTTTTGCCATTTGTCGTCGGGTCGGAAATAAAAATTCCCGCTTCCCAAAAATGGTTATCGTAATGGTCTTGTTAATTTTGGGGCGTAACTCGAGCGAGGGGACTTCTATATGATGCTCGTATCGGCCATTAAAAGTTGATACAGTCGACCATCTCTCGTAAGCGACCACCTCTCCTAAACGACCACTTTTCCAAAATGCCAAATTATTTCCAGTTAAATCATTAAAATCGAAACCACTCGTAAGCGACCACTTTTCCAAAATACCAAATTTTTTCCTGTCAAATCACTATAGTTCAAACCTCTCCTAAGCGACCACTTTTCCAAAATACCAAATTTCTTCCTGTCAAATCACTATAGTCCAAACCTCTCGTAAGCGACCACTTTTCCAAAATACCAAATTTCTTCAGTCAGATCATCATTGGCCGAACCTTTCGTAAGTAGCCTGCGGGCAGACGTATCCGATTTCCTTGCTCGTTTTCCGCGCGCGGGGAGCAAGGAAATTGGATACTTCTGCGCGCAGGCTACTCGTTAGCGACCGCGACCACTTTCAACACAATTGATTTGTATTTTTCAATTGTTTTTAACCTCTGGTAGGCTCCCACTCGCCGGTCATATTTCGATGTCACTGCAAACGAAGAATGTGTCAGTACAAATCCAAATAAAACGAACATTTTATCCCTTTGTATCAACACTTCAATACTTTTGCCCTGATAGGTGCTTTATATAAGACGCCCTGTGGTGTGACCTCATGAATGATCACCTTGGCTTTGCATTTTGGGTATTCGCTTACAGAAGATTCAACTGTATGAACATATGATATAAATATATACTACAAAAGGTTTTCATCTTTATTTTTGTGCTGCTTATATGACGGTGTTCGCTTACAGGAGATTCAACTGTATGAATATATGATATAAATATATACTACAAAAGGTTTACATCTTTATTTTTGTGCTGCTTATATGACGGTGTAAATAACAAACACGGGTTGTGTATCATTCCATATATATATTATACAAGTTATCAGTCTCTTGTATGTTGCGGAAACCTTTCAATGGAAGTTGTTATAATAAAATACCATGGGAATTGTTAGTTTATGTGAACAGCATTTTACTGGATCACCGCATGTCATTATGATTAAAAGTTGACCCAGGGTTGCCACGGTCAGGGAAAAGTCAGGGAAAAACAAAAATTTTTCAAGGTCAGGGAAAAGTCAGGGAATTTTGCAAAAGGTCAGGGAAAATCTTAGTTCTTGTCAAAGTCAGTGAAAAGTCAGGGAATTTTGTTTTCAGTTCGGTGAAGTCAAATGCCATGCGTTCAAAATCCCGTGAAAAACGTAAGGAGATCGAAAATGAAGAGAAGAATATTGATGGCCTGCAAAAGAAGCTGAAGCAAATGTAATAGTGGATGTGGCTTGTTTGATAATTCGCCTAATGCAAAGTCAGTGAAAATTGTTTTGAGGTCAGGGAAAAGTCAGGGAATTTTTTATGTTCTAATGCGCTGAAGAAAACATTGCGAGACAAGTTGCGGATTACATGATCAAAAAAAAAAAATGATTAAAAGTCATGATTACACGATCTCAGGCGGAAGTATTGGTTTTCTTGACAGTAGCTACATTATTAAAATTTGCTTTATTAATAACCGCTAGTATTAAATTTTTATAATCTGCATGAGCAATGGAGCGCGAGCAAAATCGAAGCATTTGAAAAAATTCCAGACAAGCGATCGATTTATGAGGGTGGTAAAGGGGGGGGGGGGGGGGGGGGGGGGTCTAGATCACGTTTCACGAAAAATAAAATTGTCATTTCACGTTTCACGGAAAATAAAATGGCCATTTCAGGGAAAAAAAACATTCCTTACTTTTTGCTAATTAAATTACATCCAAAGTACACCTTTGTTTGTTGTCTTTACCGACAGTCCACTCCTCGTTCTTCCTGATGTAAAAAGAAAGCTGAGTTCTTTGTTTTGCTGATGTTGTGTAAAATTACCTAACCTTGTAGAGTGACCTGGGGTCCAGAATGACGATCAGTCACGATCATGCATTCGTCACGCAATTTATCACCGGCGTAGTTAAACGCTTACTGGATAATTTTTTGGGAGGAAGAAAGAATCACGGTTTACAATAGCATTTCACGAGATAAAAACAACGGTCATTTTGCAGTGCTCATGAAAAAGAGTCGATTCACGGTTTACGGATATGTAACCAAATCACGTTTCACGAGAAAAAAAATAGCCATTTCACAATTCACGGGAAAAAAAAGGCCTTTCACGGATCACGAAAAAACCTTTTACCACCCTTATTTATGTTTACGAGAAATTTGCATCTGTTAATACATCTATGGCCTTTTCTCTGCTCTGTGTATTTTTCCCTGAGTCAAGGGTGGAAGCGGAATCATTTGACTTTGGATATGCATTATTCCTGACCTTTTTGCCTCAAAGATCAGGGGCGGATACAGGGGCGGTGGATTGGGTGGCTAGCCACCCCCCTCTTGACAGAGTTAAAAATTAAAAAAAAAAAAATGGAATAATATTAAAGACTAGTGTATCCAAAAGATAATAACTGCTGCGGTAAATTTGTTGTAATAATGCTGTTTTATCATCTCGCTTGTATTACAGAATTTTTTCTTTCGTTTTTTGAGGGGAAGCAAAGCAAATGTAACCGGGATGAATCGACGAAAATTCCAGCTGATAAGACTAATTTTGTTTTGTAATTCACGCATCAAGTTCCTGCAATTTCTGTAGAATATTGTCGAGTAAAGGACGCGTTGACCACAAGGAAGGTGCGAAAATTTAGGTTAATTACTGTGTTCGCGTCTCCCAAGCTCAGCTCAGGTTTCGCGTCCCCAAGCGCTCAGCTCAGTTCAGTCTCATCGACCGCTGTCGGAGTGATTTCAAAGTAAATTTGTCTTTTATTCCGTACAATCTTCGAAAATCTTTGCCATTCAACGGTCCTATCACCATGCCTCACAGTCTTCGCTCAACTCGTGGTAGTCTTCGACACTTCAGTTCCGATTTCGACTGGGACATGTTGGACCAAAATATTACAAATCTCGCAGCCAACAGCTTGAAGCACCAAGCGAGGCTCTTGTTCGTGGCGCAGTGCATTCTGGCCCAAAATGTGTTCGTGGCGCAGTGAATTCTGGTAAAAAGCGATCAAATCGAGATTTTTCCTAGCTTATATTTTTTTCTCATATATTTCTCTTAAATCCTGATTATGTTGCTGCTCACTCGCTACGCTCGTTCCGCAGCAAAAATAAAAGAACCAATCTGATTACATCTCATCGTTAAGAAAATAGAAGCCTAAGGACTTATCTATCCGCCTTTGAAAAATCCTGAATCCGCCACTGATGATTCATGATTCATGTATAAAAAAAAAATTCAATATTCGTGATGCATTTATCAGTCGATTCTCAGTGTTTTTACTCAATTTTCATTTTCTATTTAAAATTAGCCTGCGTAGCAGGCCCATGAAAATAATATGGGTGCAAGAAAGAACGGGGCGCGCGAGGGAGACAAATCAGATATTTAAACAACTAAAATAAAAATTTAAAAAACAATTGTACAGGTATGTTACATTTTTCGATACATTATGTTTTATTGCTTCGATTTAGTTGGACTTACACCATAGTTAACATCGTCCCTACCTTTCCTCTGAAACGGGCACTATCCTTTGCTCTTCCTGATCATATCAATAATAGAACTTACGTATATTCATCCGCCTACATCAACGTCGATGGAACACCTTTTTTTGTTATTCATGATATTCATAATTCCCAAGTCTTTAACACAAAGATTCATGATTCCTACCAATTTAACAGCTATGATTTGTGATTCATGATTCCGCTCCATCCCCGACCCCGGCCCGAGCGATGGAGCGCGAACAAAATCCATGCATTTGAAAGACTTCCAGGCAAGCGATCGATTTATGTTCATGGCCTTTTCTCTGTTGTTTGTATTCTTCCGACCCCCCCCCCCCCCCCCCCCTCCTCCCACACACACGCTAACCAAAGGAAAGGGTAGCTTGCTGTCGGACCGAAATCTAACTGACTTTCCATAATTCTCGCAAATTAGCTAGTGCCTTAACTGGACATCGTTCTGTGTCTTCTGTTTGATTGGAAATTTTCAACTAGGACTTGTCAGTTCAGAACAGCACTGTTACTCACATGGCGTGATCTTTTGCAAATTCTATTGATCATGTTTACATTTGATTCTGATTGACTGATTGACTGCTCAATCTGATCTCGTGATCTTTCTGTTAGTTTACGCCCCATCCATTTCAAGGTGCGGCTGAGAGATGACTGCGTTGTTACGAAGCCGAGATCTCTAAATCGATTTACAAGAAAAATTCATTTAGAAGCTTCTCTTTGACCAGAGAATTCATTTTTCACAGAGAACACAGGTAGCATAAATTAATCACCTTCGCGTGACGGCACGCTCGGTCTAGACTGATTAATGAATGGTTATTTCATATTAAACACGGATATTTTTATTTGGATTGGATGTGTTTCATATACTGGCCATTCACGTTTGTTTCAGGACTACGTACCATCCTTTGGCCCTACTCGCACAATTTAGACAGAAAGCTGACAAAACTTGGGAAAAGTTATCATTCTGCGAAGGTAAGCAAGATGAGAAATGAAATAGTGATGCGAAAGCATATTTTAGTTAATTTCATAACACGAATACAGTATTTGTATATGGAATCGATATGTTTCATGATTGCTGCGTTTGTTTCAGGACTTCACACCGTCTTTTGGACCTACTCGCACAATTCAGACAGAGAGCTGACAAAACTTGGGAAACGTTTATCGTTCTGCGAAGGTAAGCAAGACAAGAAATGAAATAGTGATGCCTAAGCATATTTTAGGTAATGAAATATTTTCGTCTTTCATAAGGGATCGACTATTTACCGAGTTAAGAGTTGAGTTGAGTTTGAGTTGAGTTTGAGTTAAGTTTGAGTTAGGTTTGAGTTAAGTTTGAGTTAAGTTTGAGTTACCGTTTTTACTCAAAACGTCGTTAATGGTAGAACAAGATCTTTTTTATATAAAGAAAACAGATAAAAGATAGTATGACGGACAATAAAACCGTCTTTTCGCATTTCAGGGATGATAAAGTGAAAATATTCTAATGCTCTGTATTGTCTCTATCCGACTTCCTACCGAATTTTTCGCGTAGCTTTTTCGTTGTCGTTTTCCAGACATTATGTCGTTTTTCTTAGCAGCTTGTTGATATTTTTTCGAGCGCTTTCGCTTCCTCTTTCAGTTTAATATGTCGGGGACCGAAGAAGAAACACCGAAGAAAATCTGAGAAAATGTGCCGTCGCGCCGAAATGAATGTCACTCTGTGTGAATTATTTCCGCAAAGAACTGATCAATCAAGTTTGCGAATCGACAAACAAACTATTAAAGCGCTGGAACTTCGGATTGATAGGAGAAAATTATTAAGTTCTGATCAGAATACTGGATTTAATTTTTTCAATCAAGTGAAAGACGTTTTCATTCAGGAAAATGCAAACCTGAAACATGCTATTCGACTCCTATTCGTTCGAATTACATTTCGCACGCAATTTGCATACATCTCGGGGTTGTGTTTTTGCAGCAAACTTTCGAAGAATTTGTGTGAACCCAGTTTACTGGAAATTATTCACAATACATAAAATGTACGGATTTTTTATAAAGGTACTCGCTCAGATCGGAAATGTTTTATTTTGAGGTGGTATTTCGGTTTTACCCGATCGAGTTCATCGTGTCACGCAATGTGATTTTGTTGAGACAAATAAACTTTGATGAAGAAAAATAGCCGCAAATTGGCGATTGCTGGGTACATTTTAATCCCCAAGGTAAAACATCTATTTGTATTTTTCATTTATGCAGAATTTCCTCCCTGTCATATTTTTCTGGCCTGGCTAGCACACTGGTGATTGAATATTTGGCCCGGGGGGGGGGGGGGGGAATCTGCAAATTTTTGGGTGAGGGTGTGCCGCTGGGACTCTGAGACCCTTATCCTATACTAGACCATTTTAGCTGCATTTTGCCACCCAGAGCAAAAATCTCTGATTACCATACCCTATCCTAGACTAAACCGCCTAAAAACCATACCCTTCACAGCGGCACATACCTATATAGCTCATATATGGGAGTACCCCCCCCCCCCCCGGGATATTTGGTTGGTCACAGGATTGCGCAATCCCGCACAATTTCCCGCACGGTCGATGTTAAATTCCCGCACAATTTGCCCCAAAACTCCCGCACAATTTTAATTTTTTTCCCGCATCCTGTCAGAATCCCTGTAAATTAGCAACCACCACCGTTCAGTTTGGTTAGTATAAGCTATCACACGACGTGGGAATATAGTATCGAATTAGCTATAAAAGACAAAAACAAAGTCGAATTTCTCCCGTGCCTGGAAGACGTGCCTGGAAGAGGAGGATTGGGGACCGAGGATCGAGGAACACGGATCAATGATAAGGATCAAGAAAACAGTTCAAAATAAAAAGTCAAAAATTAAAGATAATGAATAAATAAAATCTTAATTTTCTTTCCTTCCATCGCGCTTTCTAAAATAGGACTGATTTATTCAGGCTTTTATTTATTTATTTACGATTCCTTAGGGTTCTGGGCTTCAAACATAGACCATGAAAGACCCGGCGAAAACTTCAAGGATCGGATAGAATTTGTTGTGTAAAATAAAAACAGGTAATATCGAAAAACAAAAATCAAAGTTTGCTTTAAAAGCTGTGACCGAATGCCGATGGATCAAGGAATAATAGGATATGTTGATTCAGGCTTATAAGAAGATGGTCTCTCGTGCTTGTTGCATTTCAGTGCATTTCAGGCAAACATACGTCTTTGTCGTGTCTTTGTCGCGTGCAATTTTTTGTGTCAGTAACAGACACTTCTGTGATTGGATAGACCATTTTACACCCGTTTGCACGCCCTTATTTGGCCTAGACGGGTATGTGCCGCCCAACAGGGTATGGTTTTCAGTAATTTCACTATTTAGCGTCTTTAACAGGGTGTCTTTCTGAACCGTACCGGGAGCCATGAACAGGGTGTGAACGTTGGCTGTGCGAAGTCTGCAATGTGGTACCAACAATTTTTTAATCTAATTCTATGATGTTTATATAAAAAAAATTCTGAATGGGAAACGAAAAACAATGCAGATAACCCACAAACAAACGCAGTTTTGCTTCTCCACGTGTGAATTCAGTTCTCTTAAAGCTCTTTAGAGTGCCGTCGCTTTAAAAAGGAGATCCTGATGTTCTTAATCTTGAACAGGGTGTTATATTTGGGCCGCACTCTTATTCAGGGTCACGAAAAAAGGTCTCTTGGGGTAGAGAAGTGAACAGATTTTGCCTTAATCCCCGCGGGCTTTATAAATCAGCACGAGTAGCGGGAAATTTCATCATTCACGTTTAGAAACTGTGAAAATAAACTAAAAAATTCTTTAAATTCACTTGCTTGTTCAGGCAAACAACCAGTGGTTCGGAAAAAAATGAAAAACAAAAAATGAGAAAAAATAAAATTCGCTGTCATTCCCGAAATTGTTGAGTTGTATCACATTACTTCACACTTGCAGTTGTGATTAATTAAAACGATCATTACATCACTTGATGATCGACCACTCTTGTGTGCAGTGCGCGGGTACTTTTACGTTTCGGGGGAATGTCAAAAAGAAAATATGTTTAGATGTTGTGTCGGGTCGCCTGGAAGAGGCCTCCTCAGGTGGCCCAAGTAGTTCTTCTGAGCAAAGCTGGCTGAGGAAGTATTAGCAGGAACTGAACGAAGAAGACGCACTGCAGAAGGCCATCAAAATGAGCAAGGTACAGTCAATTAGGGAACAGTTGTTATACCGGGGTTGTGTAACATCATCTTCGTTCTATAGGAAGCCAAACTGCCGTTTAGATTGCCCTTTTCACTATTCCAACTATGACTAAAGAAGAAGGTAAATAACGTTGCTGATTTCACTAAAATTAGTCGAAAGAGGCACCTCAGCCACACCTCGCGCACAATCCAGTTTACGGCCGTTGGCCGGTTCGCACAATTTTTGTGTCGGGAACAAATTTAAGCCATATTTCTACAAAAAAATTATTTTGGCAATCGAAGAAAACAAAACGTGCAAGCTAAAGAGTTCTATTGTTGTTGTTCATTGACGATTTGATCAGATTCACTGGAATACACAGAGACGTGACGGCAGGGCAGTGCTTGTTCTGCCTATCTGCATATACAACTTTTTCTGATGGCCCATAAAAATGTGGTCGTATTAACGGGTTGGTTTGGTTAAACAAGGTTTCTCAGATAGGGAAATCAGGGCTGAATGAGCGCTTGTTCGTGACTCCGAAACTGGGTGGTTCAAAGGGGGTGTCCCGAAAACTCACTCAGACTTCAGTCCTCAGACCCGGAAAACTCAGACCTGGAAAACTCAGATCAGATATCGATTTCAGACTGGAAAACTCAGACTGGAGATCTCAGACCTGCTGTTAGTTTTTCCCTGTTTGATCGACAGCGATGAACCGGGGAAGATAAATCCCGGGGGAGGGGGTACTTTACAAATTTTTGGGTGGGGGTGTGCCGCTGGGACTCTGCATTTTGAACCCTATACTAGACTAAACACCGAAAAACCCTACCATATCCTAGACCTATTCCAGACTCGCTATTTTCCAGAAACTCGTTCACTAACAGTTATACTTAACAGGCCCGTGGAGGTACCCCCTATAATGGACTATACGGGGATGCTCGCCCGTAAGGGGTACCTTTTTTAGGCTGGAGGTATATGAAAGGGTAGGGATTTTACGAGTTGAAGTATATGAAAGGGTAGGGATTTCACGAAGTGTAGGAAACGGTAGGGAAAACACGAGTTGAAGTATAAAAGTGTAGGTAAAACTGCCATTTAAGTATTATAAAAAGGGCCTTTCAAAATATATCAAACAGATGCACGTAAAGTCCGAACCACTGGTTGTTTGCCTGAACAAGCAAGTGAATTTAAAGAATTTTTTAGTTTATTTTCACAGTTCGTAAACGTGAATGATGAAATTTCCCGCTACTCGTGCTGATTTATAAAGCCCGCGGGGATTAAGGCAAAATCTGTTCACTTCTCTACCCCAAGAGACCTTTTTTCGTGACCCTGAATAAGAGTGCGGCCCAAATATAACACCATGTTCAAGATTAAGAACATCAGGATCTCCTTTTTAAAGCGACGGCACTCTAAAGAGCTTTAAGAGAACTGAATTCACACGTGGAGAAGCAAAACTGCGTTTGTTTGTGGGTTATCTGCATTGTTTTTCGTTTCCCATTCAGAATTTTTTTTATATAAACATCATAGAATTAGATTAAAAAATTGTTGGTACCACATTGCAGACTTCGCACAGCCAACGTTCACACCCTGTTCATGGCTCCCGGTACGGTTCAGAAAGACACCCTGTTAAAGACGCTAAATAGTGAAATTACTGAAAACCATACCCTGTTGGGCGGCACATACCCGTCTAGGCCAAATAAGGGCGTGCAAACGGGTGTAAAATGGTCTATCCAATCACAGAAGTGTCTGTTACTGACACAAAAAATTGCACGCGACAAAGACACGACAAAGACGTATGTTTGCCTGAAATGCACTGAAATGCAACAAGCACGAGAGACCATCTTCTTATAAGCCTGAATCAACATATCCTATTATTCCTTGATCCATCGGCATTCGGTCACAGCTTTTAAAGCAAACTTTGATTTTTGTTTTTCGATATTACCTGTTTTTATTTTACACAACAAATTCCATCCGATCCTTGAAGTTTTCGCCGGGTCTTTCATGGTCTATGTTTGAAGCCCAGAACCCTAAGGAATCGTAAATAAATAAATAAAAGCCTGAATAAATCAGTCCTATTTTAGAAAGCGCGATGGAAGGAAAGAAAATTAAGATTTTATTTATTCATTATCTTTAATTTTTGACTTTTTATTTTGAACTGTTTTCTTGATCCTTATCATTGATCCGTGTTCCTCGATCCTCGGTCCCCAATCCTCCTCTTCCAGGCACGTCTTCCAGGCACGGGAGAAATTCGACTTTGTTTTTGTCTTTTATAGCTAATTCGATACTATATTCCCACGTCGTGTGATAGGTTATACTAACCAAACTGAACGGTGGTGGTTGCTAATTTACAGGGATTCTGACAGGATGCGGGAAAAAAATTAAAATTGTGCGGGAGTTTTGGGGCAAATTGTGCGGGAATTTAACATCGACTGTGCGGGAAATTGTGCGGGATTGCGCAATCCTGTGACCAACCAAATATCCCGGGGGGGGTACTCCCATATATGAGCTATATAGGTATGTGCCGCTGTGAAGGGTATGGTTTTTAGGCGGTTTAGTCTAGGATAGGGTATGGTAATCAGAGATTTTTGCTCTAGAATAGGGTGGCAAAATGCAGCTAAAATGGTCTAGTATAGGATAAGGGTCTCAGAGTCCCAGCGGCACACCCCCACCCAAAAATTTGCAGATTCCCCCCCCCCCCCCCACCCCCGGGCCAAATATTCAATCACCAGTGTGCTAGCCAGGCCAGAAAAATATGACAGGGAGGAAATTCTGCATAAATGAAAAATACAAATAGATGTTTTACCTTGGGGATTAAAATGTACCCAGCAATCGCCAATTTGCGGCTATTTTTCTTCATCAAAGTTTATTTGTCTCAACAAAATCACATTGCGTGACACGATGAACTCGATCGGGTAAAACCGAAATACCACCTCAAAATAAAACATTTCCGATCTGAGCGAGTACCTTTATAAAAAATCCGTACATTTTATGTATTGTGAATAATTTCCAGTAAACTGGGTTCACACAAATTCTTCGAAAGTTTGCTGCAAAAACACAACCCCGAGATGTATGCAAATTGCGTGCGAAATGTAATTCGAACGAATAGCATGTTTCAGGTTTTCATTTTCCTGAATGAAAACGTCTTTCACTTGATTGAAAAAATTAAATCCAGTATTCTGATCAGAACTTAATAATTTTCTCCTATCAATCCGAAGTTCCAGCGCTTTAATAGTTTGTTTGTCGATTCGCAAACTTGATTGATCAGTTCTTTGCGGAAATTATTCACACAGAGTGACATTCATTTCGGCGCGACGGCACATTTTCTCAAATTTTCTTCGGTGTTTCTTCTTCGGTCCCCGACATATTAAACTGAAAGAGGAAGCGAAAGCGCTCGAAAAAATATCAACAAGCTGCTAAGAAAAACGACATAATGTCTGGAAAACGACAACGAAAAAGCCACGCGAAAAATTCGGTAGGAAGTCGGATAGAGACAATACAGTGCATTAGAATATTTTCACTTTATCATCCCTGAAATGCGAAAAGACGGTTTTATTGTCCGTCATACTATCTTTTATCTGTTTTCTTTATATAAAAAAGATCCAGTTCTACCATTAACGACGTTTTGAGTAAAAACGGTAACTCAAACTTAACTCAAACTTAACTCAAACCTAACTCAAACTTAACTCAAACTCAACTCAAACTCAACTCAACTCTTAACTCGGTAAATAGTCGATCCCACCACCTACGAACTAAATTTTATTATTTTAAGCTAGATACGCATCAGAACGCGTGTTTAGGTTGCAAAATCCTTTTAGATCGATTTTAATGTTGCACTAAAAACTCCAAATGCGAAACATCTGTAAACTTATTGTTGTCTATATTCGTTTACATCAAATTAATTATTGTTATCGTTGGATTCACGTTGATTTCCTGTTACGAAACGGGTTCGTAACAAAGCATTTGCTCACTAAGTTTACAGCTGATGGAAGGAGCGAGTGAGTGAGTGAGGGAGTGAGTGAGTAAGTGAGTGAGAGAGTGAATTTTATTTAAACACCCTTGCCGATAACCTGTTCATCATGCTTTCACGTATACACGGGTTTAAAAGTAAGACTACACTGCATTCACTAGCTTCAGTAGCTAACACTTAGGGGGTATTTACATGACACCGGGGCGACTTTCGCACCGGGGTGAGTTCACTCCGGTTTCCTCTTATGGCTCTACATTTGTTTACATGATACCACCACAAAATGTCATGCCGGCGCGAGTCGCCCCGGCGTGAGTTCACCCCGGTTGTCGCACCGGGGCGAGAATTTCACTCCGGTGCGAGATTTCGCAACGTTATCATGTAAACGTGAAACGACCACTCGTTTCGGTGTGAAATCGGTTTACAGGTACACTGGAACGGGTAGCGTATGCGTAATTTTTGTCAATCCAAGATGGCTTAGTCAGCTTCAACACGTTGGACGTGGGATGATGAAAAAACTGACGCGTTGCTTCTAGCAGTAGGAAATTATAAACGTCAAAAACTTGGCGAAGGTATAGAATGGGATTCTGACAAAGTTCTTTTGTGGGAGCACATCCGGAAGTCTCTTGGAGAAAAATGGGAAACTGATTTTGGAAAGGTCGAACCATCGAGTCCAATGAAACCGCTTGATTCAGTTTTCATCTAAACATGGTATGAAATGACCCAGTCATCATGTAAACGCGATACGAAATCACGAAGTCATCCCGGTATGAAACTCGCGCCGGTGCGAGTTTTCCCATGTAAACACCCCCTTAAGCTCGACCCGGAGCTCGATCGCTAAGCAAATGGCAAGTTTAATATATAAAACACAGAACTTGCCAAAGCAAAAATCCCACAGGAATAAGCGGCGAACACAATATCAAACGGTCCTATCCATCCATGAACGCCTTGAATTGTCTTGAAATCGATTGAAAGTGTGCAGTTGTACGCAGTAGTTCTTTATCTTGCTTCTCGAGTACACACACGAAGAGATTTTACGGTATGTATTTCATGGCCGAAAGCCATATAGTCGTCGATATAGACTTAAATATGCGTGCATAAATTTGCATGCGCTAATGTGACACGAAAAAAAAACAAGAAAAGTCAACGCTGGATTTACAACTCGTGTGCTTCGCCACGAGTAATTAACATGAAGATTGTTTTGCTATACATTCACATATGAACAATTTAACGAAATACTTAGTACATGTACGTTATAAGGGAGTCTCTCTTAGGATACTAAAGGAACTGTTGGGCCCTCTTGAAAGTTCTAAGGTGTTACGTTATGCATACGGTTCTTTAAGCTAAAAGAAAAACCGAAACAAAAGAACGCTTAAAGAAAAACAATAGTGCCTACATGCATGGTTAATGCTTCTGTTTCATAATTAATGTTAACGTTTCTGTAGTTTATGTGACGAATAATATGTCAAAATTTTGTACATCCAGTGTTTCGTTACGGTACAAATGTATCAAAACATAAATAAAAACCTTTATATCTCGCTTGGTTTGATAGCAGAGGTTGCAGAACAACGATTAAGCAAAAAAAAAAAAAAAAAAAAAAAAAAACGGGAAAAAGCCCAGGATTGAGGTTTGACAACTTGATCCAGTCGAGTGCACGATCAAAATGTTCGACATGAGCTGACATGTGTAAACAAACTACAAACTTTGATCATATAACTTTGATCAATGAAGCTTTGGTAGAAGTGTAAACCGGCCCTAACCGTTTTCAGACTAAAAAGGCTCGAAAACAATACCCCGATGCCGCATGCATGGGGTATGCCCCCTTTTATGGGGTATCACGGTTGAAAGATAATCGGCCAGCAGAGCGAACCGAGCACCCCTGAAAGGGGCCTGTTGCCAGGTTACATCGACTCAACCTTTTCAATCTCTGGAGCATTTCGTTTGCTCCAACAAGTCGTTTATGACAAATGCTAAAAAGCGGACTTTTAAAAATAGAAGCCTGTGGTCCACCACACGAAAACGGGCAGATGATCAGATACACTAGAGGTGATCAATAAAGATGTATATTCTGGGTAAATTTACAAAAACTTGCCACGGTAAAGGGTCACTAGGTGCACACTACCCACACTACCCACCCCTCCCATGCGCAATTATTGGTGACAAGTTTTCTTCCCAGACACTAAATACCCAGCTGCTCTCATGTACACATAGATATGCAAAATCAAGTCTTTAGAGCACCAAGCACCAAGTTTAACCCCATCCCCTGCCCCGTACAACGTGTCCTCGAGACGAGATTATCTCATATCAATAATTGCTATTTCACACCGAATTAACGATTATAGTTAATTCCGAACACTGACAGTCTGAAAGGAATTCTGGGAAATCAGCATTTTTGTTGAAAAAGAACAATCCTGAGTGTTCGGACAGGACTCGAACCTACGACCCTACGACCCTTCGCTGACTTATCCTCTCGTCTAACCACTGGACCACCACGCTGCTGATGGAGAAAACATCAATTTTTTAACATAATAAAATTCATGCGCTTATTCTACACCCTGTAGTAAGCCTATAAAATTACTCGCTTGAAAATAATTTTAGAAAGTAAATGGAAAAGCTTGATCACCAAACCTCAACAAAAAGCTAACCATTTGAAATCAGCGCTTAGGCCTAATCACTGTAGATCAATGATATTCTATGCAAGACTCAAATAAATATCTGTTCGGTAGTCTAGTGGTAAGAAGACGTTCCCAGTAGCGGTAGTTCCGGGTTCGAATCCCGCAGTCCAAATAACATGTTTTTTTTTTATTTCTTCTTTTCTGAAATGTCCTGGGAAACAGTGTTCGGAATTAACTATAATCGTTTATTCGGTGTCAAATAGCAATTATTGATATGAGATAATCTCGTCTCGAGGATATGTTGCCCCGTATTTTAGCTTCCTCGCGCCAGTGGGACCAACGGCCACAAAGCTCAGTCACTAACCAACACCGGGGCTACTCTCTTACGCAAGAAGGCCACAATTTTTGTCGGTCGCAGGAGATTGAAGACGGATATAACTAGGAAATGTTTTGTTTCAGGTATCAATTCACATCTGATCTCCAAAATTGCCCTTCGATTTAAAACAATGGCAGATTCCTCCTTGAACAACGCAGCGAAAGGTTACAAACAAGCCTCGTTTTCTGTGCAAAAGAATGACGGTGAAACGTTCATACAAACAGATGTTTGTCCTCAAGCCGGAAACGCCATCTTGGATTTAGGCTGCGGTACAGGAGAGCTGTCTGCATACCTAGCTGGGCAGATAGGACCTGAGGGAAAGGTTATCGGAATTGATCCAGACAAGGAACGACTTCATGTGGCGCGACAATCTCATAGTGAAGTCAAGAACCTGTCATTTGTTGAAGGAAGCGCTTCAGACTTCCCAGGGATTGGTGCTGAGTCCTACGACGTTATTTTCAGTAGTTATGCCCTCCACTGGATGCCTAACAAGCAGCAAGTCTTCAAGAACATGTTTGCAAGTCTTAAAGTTGGAGGGAAAATAGCAATTCAGTACATGACCCATCTGCCTCCGTTTGAGCTCAATGCTTATATGTTACTGAATCCCGAGAACGCAGATCGCATTTGCCAGATGTATCAATGCGAATCGAAGGCCAAGATCGAGCAGTATTGTTTATCAGCCGGATTTGAAATCATTAGAAGTTTCGACACTCACAGCATGCAAATGGTGTTTGAATCCATCGAAAGCCTTCTGAAATGGCACTGGTCGACTACACACGGTGTGTTTGATCTTTCGCTTGTCACTGAAGAGCGTTTGCAAAGGTATCTTGCTCCATACTCTGGCAAAGATGGGAAGCCCTGTCTTGACTTTCGAGTGAAACACGAATTACCCATGTGCCGACTGATAGCTGTCAAGCAGGCGACTGAACGCTCATGAAGGATTTTGTTTTCCGTCTAAACTTTATAGAAAAAACAATGAGACACGAGCAACCTAACCATGTGTAAATATATATTTTATATAAATTTTACTATTTGTCTTGTTATTTTGCTCTAAGAAATTAGGTTTTTGAGCTACCATTAAATTAGAGTTTGAATGCATGGATAACTGAGTGTATGAATGTGTCATGATATGTTAGGCCCGGTTCAAACGTCGAACTTTACATTTGCCGAACCTAATAATTAGGTTCGGCACATGTAAAGTTCGACGTATGAATCAATTAGGAACGACACTTTTGTATTTGGGTCGACTCTGCCGTTCTATTCGACTGAGCTTGTCGAATAGAACGGCAAAAGATCGACTTCGATTCATACGTCGAACTTCACATGTGCCGAACCTAATGCATAAATTATGTTAACGTATTTTTCAATATAACCGTGCTTCTGATTGGCTATTTAGTGGGTTTTCGCGCCTTTGCAGACAGAACTCACAGAAGCGTAACGACGGTTACTAGCATTCACGTTGTAGATTTTTAGACTGAAACTGGACAGCTTAAATCGGTCTTCTAAATAGTTGCTTTTCTTTATATCCATAAAGAAATCGTAATGTATTTTTAAATTTATGGCGTTACTTTATTTTGTCCAAATATCACGATCACGATCTCCTCAGCTGTCTCCTTGTCATAACAGAACACAAAGCACACTAAAATCAAAACAAGAATTTCCAGGCTTGGCGAATTTTACTTTTTTCGGTTTATTTCCCTATTTTAAGCAGTAAGGATGATATTTCTTTTCGCCACGAATTAGGTTCGGCACATGTAAAGTTCGACCGTCTGAATCAACAGTCGAACTTAATAGTTTGGGTCGACCTAAATAGGTATTAGGTTCGGTACATGTAAAGTTCGACGTTTGAACCGAGCCTTATGCATCCATCTTTCTATTTTAGATGCAATACAATACAATAATACAATATTTTTTTATTCAACTCACACGGTCTTTACAGAAAAGGAAAAAGAAAATAATTTAAAAATAAAACTAGATTATAGATATAGAAAAGAAAAAACCAAAGAAAAAAAATTAACAGATAGAATTCGTGAGTTTGTATAACCCGAACAACACATTATAATGAATGTCGGTGGTTAGCAGTAAATAACATAACACAACATAATATTTTATTTAGAAGGCCAACGAAACATGTTAAAAACTGTAAAGTGCTTCATAACAAGGAGTCCAAAGTAGCGAAACAACACACGTTTATTCTCTGTACATGCTTCGTTCTACTAATCCTACAACCTCGTGCTCGCACATCCGGGAATCCTAGGCTACACAATACCCCACCATATTTGGTAGCAGCACTATATATGAGTAGTTATGAAAATACATCTTCTAGGGCACCTCCCAAGGTACTATTTCCACATATTTTTATATTAATTCCCGATATCCAATTTTTTAAAAATCCCCAAAGTATATTTTCCTATGATTTTCTTGCGAATCCCTGTCATATTTTTTTGATTTTAAAGGGAAATCAAGACCTGATTAATTCCGTGATCTTTTTGTATTATTAGAATAATTTACAATTTAGAAAAAGTTTTTTTAAACGTAAATAATCATAAGTTGTACGGTAGATCTTGTTTGTTAAGAAGTTTTTCTATTTAATTAAGTGAAAAAAAAATATCACTGTAATTTGTAACACAATAATAAAGGTGTTTGCTCGATACTCTTTTATGTTAGTGTATAGTTACACAAGACTTTTCCTTAAAATAGTCTTAAGGTATTTATAACACAAGAAATAAAGGTGTTTACTCAAATAATCTTTTTATGTTTAGTGCATAGTTATACAAGAATAAAGGTGTTTACTCGATGCTCTTTAATGTTACTTTTTATATTCAAAAAATGCTAAAAATTAAATCAATGTAATAAGTTAAAAACATTACAGAAAATATAATAAAATCTTGAATTGCCTTAAATTTCAAAATATTTATGAGCTCGCTCGCCCTTCGGGCTCGCTCGCGGGATTCGCAAGAAAATCATAGGAAAATATACTTTGGGGATTTTTAAAAAAAATTGGATATCGGGAATTAATATAAAAATATGTGGAAATAGTACCTTGGGAAGTTCTCTAGAAGATGTATTTTCATAACTACTAAATGGGGCTTTTGGATATAAGTTTTTTGGGTGATTAGATCACGCGTGATCACGTTTTTTGAAATCATGTCTATTTTCGATTCGATTCAAACACCTGTGCAGTTTGTTTTGACTATGATGAATATTAATGATTAACAGAATATTCTTGAAAGGGGGTTTTCCCTTAAAAAGCGTTATTTTTTTTTATCATTTTTTTTTGTTATAATTTTTTCGGCTAACGCGTTAGTCGTGCTTTCAATGAACTTGTAACTACTTTTCCAAGACTTTTAAAGTGTGAGTTGCCACAAAGATTTTTTTTTTGCAAAAACTTAAAAATTATAACACAGATTTGTCAAGATGACGGGGAAGTTTGGAGTAATTTAAATTAGGAAAGCTTTGCCGCATCACTCAGCGGAATCCAGAGGAAGAGTAAATATCTCATTTAACTAACAGCAAGAAACAAAAACAAGCTTGGATTTAATTGATTTCTTAATTCTTATATCTTTTATTATACTTTTTTTCAATTTTCGATGAAGAGGGTGCTAATTCAATCATTTCTTGATCCAAAAGTTTCATATCAGATATGAATTTCTGATAATCGAATTCACCACCTCTCATTGCTGTTCGTAAATTAGTCAACACTTTTTCATAAGTTGTAAATCCAAATTTAACCATATCTAATTTACCTTTGTAATTTTTCATTTCATGATATGTTTTTAATAGTATTCCAGCTCCAGTTAAAACACTTAAAATAATAGGGTTTAAGGTTATTCCACCTGTGATTACACCAACTGAAGCTAGTAACACAGATGAAATTTTCATAATATAATTTATTTTTTTGTATTTACTTTGACTGTTTTTGTATATCCATGTCTTTTTATGATAAAAAGAGTATAAATCCTTTAATTGTTGGATGTTCTCAGGATTTAAAGTTGAAGCAATATGATTGAATTCAAATATATCTTTTTGTTTAGTATTTCTTAATGATTTTATTCTTTTAATGTTCATTTTATTTATAATCTTTATATTAAACTTTTACTCAATGTAAAAGTAAATGAAATAGGTATTTTTGGATAATCAACTGGACTAGTAGGATTTTTTTTTACTATTTCAACGCTAAATCTTGCATTTTTTCTATATAGTAGATTAATATTTGTAAAAGTTTGTTCAACATTATCATTAGAAGTTAAAATTCTCTCTGTTTGATCAATTATATTTATTTTTATTTTAAAACGAACAGAGTTTGTAATTACTCTGCTAAGAACGAAAGAGTTTAATGTTTCTAAAGTGCAATCAAATGGAAAAGCGATTGAATTTGATCCATAATTGAATTTTACATATAATCCAGCATTAGGATGATAACCTGTAATGACAAAATATTGTTTCAACGATTTCAAAAAAGCTAAACTAACAGGTTGATCATCTTTTGTTGGATTTTTAATACTAATATCATGATTATTCATATCAATATCCGTCTGCATCTCCATTTTCTTATTTTCAAAATTGAATGGTGAATCATAAACACTTGATTCAACGTCTGCTACGTAATTTTTAACACCATAAATAATTAAATATCCTTGTCCTTGATTAGGAGAAGATGAAATTCCATCACATTTCATGTCAACATAAATATACTCAGGTGGGGAAATCTTCCATTTATGTAAATGAATAATTGATCTTGTATAATTAGAAAACTTTTTTGTTGATTGTTGATTAATATTTAAACTCGTACTTACAACATCAACACTCACATTTGTCATAGAAAGTGGAAAAAATTCAATACAAATAGTATATTCTCCTTCAGGAATTTTATATAAATTAAATCCAAGTCTTCCTGAGTATTTATTATCACTTGAACTTTTATTTATTTTAAAATCATATGCTTTTTTATTGAATAAATGAGGACTCCCCGAAAAATCATTTATTCCAAATACTGTAATTCCATATTCACTGCTACTTTCATCATCATCTTCCATTAAATATCTAAATTGATCTTTTTGGTAAAAAGTAGAAGAGATATGAGATTTATTAACATAATCTTTATAATCTTGTTCTAATTTAGTTATTTTTGTAGTATTTTCACTGGTTTTTGTTTTAACATATTGAACATTGCTTGCTGAATTTGGATCATTTTCATCTGTTAACAATCCCCTAATTTTTTGTCTTTGCATTATAAGGTCTCTTCCAGAAGGATTGCTTAATTTTCTTGTGTTTAATTCATTTATCATATTGTTTAAGTTATTATCTTGTTGATCAACATATTCTTTATTCGGTACTTCATGATCAAATGTAGGTAATTTTGATAGATTATATATTCGATTATTATTGATATCAATATCATTTTCCATTGGAGAGACTTCTTTACGTGATAAGAAAATATTCTTTACATCATTATAAGAAACTAAATTGTTATAATTTTGTGTTAAATAATTAAAATTTTGTTGCTTACTTTGTACAACATTAAAAAGTTCTTTCAAATCAATATTTTTAGTAACTTCATGAGTATGAGGAGGATCATCGGGATGATATTTCTTCAAAGTAATCATATTTACAGCTGATAAATCATCATTCTCATCTGTATCCATATTTGTAATTAATTTTCGGTTCATTTCAATTCCTCCAGGACGAACGATTCTATTTCCACTTAAATCAAGATGACCAGTCATATGATTTGATCCATCAACAAGAATAACATCAGTAGGATTAGGTTTTGATGATAATCCAGTTTCAAATTGATGTTGAGTTATAGCATCAGAAGGATTACAACCTTCTCCAACATTCACTAATCGTTTTTGTTCAATATCATAATCACCTGAAGAAGTTAATTTAAAACCAACACCTTGTAATCCTGGTTTTCCTTGAGTTGTTTTATAATTACTAGATTCTGATAATAAACCATTTGAGTAACTCATTTTTTTTTATTTTAAATTTATATAATATCATTAAAATTTTTAAATATTTCTTTCTTTGGTTTATCAATATCTAAAAAAGAATAAGGATCTTTTGTAGCTAATCTATATTTCTTTTTATCAACATTATTTTCACGACATATCATAGAAATTTCATTATTACTTGGAAATTCATAAATACAAAAATGAGAACAATTTAGTCGTATATCTTTTGGTGTTTTGTAATAACTTTGTGAAAGATAAATAACACTACAATTTTTATGCCTTCCATTAATAAAATAATCAATCAGTGGTTTTTGATTCTTTTCACAAACAAAATCATCAAATATGACTACTTTTTGGTTATCATCTGTTATTTCAGAAACTGGTAAAATTTCATCATTACTAGGTTCTATAACTTCATAACCTGCTTCTTTATTAATTGATTTTTTAAATTTTTTTAATAAATACTTATATTTTGATTGTTCTAAATTTTAGCATATAAATATATCTTATCATAATATAATAACCTAAGAATCATATCTAATAAAACACTTGCTTTTCCAGAACCTGAAGGACCACAAATAAGCATTCTAAAATTTTGATTTGGCATGAAAGAATGTAATTGCTTAAAATTAGAAATTAAGTCATCATCTAGATCATAGTTTGGTATTTTCATTTTATTTTAAATATAGATAATTTTAAAAAATAATACAATCATAATAATAAAAATGAGTTTATTGAAATGGCAAAAACTTGCAGAAAATAAAACAAAATTAGGAAATAAAATCAATTTGGTTCATGATACAATAACAAAGAAAAAATTAGGTGAAGAAACAAGTCAATTAGGATATGAAAAAATATTTAATCCTATAACAAAATTACTAAAAGAAAAACCTAAAAAAGAGGAAAAACCTAAAGAAGATAAAGAAGATTTATATGAAGGTTTGGAAGATTATTTAAGAGAAAGAGATTTTTATGAAGGTATAGAAGATTTATTTGAAGAAAGAGAAGATTTATATGAAGGTTTGGAAGATTATTTAAAAGATAAAGGAGAAGAAATACCAGAAGATTTATATGAAGGTTTGGAAGATTATTTAAAAGATAAAGGAGAAGAAATACCAGAAGAATTTGGTTCAGAAGTTACTCCTCAAAGTGAAAAACAAATACCAGTTAATCCTCCTAGATATGAAGATCTTACTCCACGTAAATTTAATCTAACTCCTGAAAAAACATCATATTTAAGTGTGGAAAATATAGATATTGAAAAAACTAATAAAATATTAGATAGTTATAATTTACCAAGAAGTGTAAATATAAATGAAAAAGATATGAAAAAAGGAATTGAAGATTTTAGTGTCGTAATTCAAAGTATTGGTAATGAAAAAAGAAGAATAAAAAATGAAATGAAGAAAGTAAGTGATCCAGCTAAAAAAGAAAAACTTACAAAAATATATATTGAACTAAAAGAAGAAAGTAAAGCAATAACAAGTAAAAGACAAGAAATGTTAAAATGGATAAAAGAAGAAACTGGTGAAAAAGTAGATTTAAGAAAATCAAAAAAGAAAACTGGTGAAAAAGTAGATTTAAGAAAATCAAAAAAGAAAACTGGTGAAAAAGTAGATTTAAGAAAATCAAAAAAGAAAACTGGTAAAGGATGTGAAATAAAAAAAGGTGGAAATGTTACATTTTACAATGATCCTAAAGAACTTCTTAAAAAACTTGAATTAATTGTAGGTTCTATTATAGCTGGTAATACAAATATTGAAATGTATAACATTGGAATTGCAATTTTAGACGTCCTTTTGAAAACAAAAGTAATAAATAAATCTCAACATGAAAAGATTTATAAAAATTATTTTAAACAATAATATATCATTATTATAAAATGGATAGAGAAATAGTATTATCATCATATTCTGTTAAAACAGAAAATAGTAACAAACCTGAAAATTTCACAACAAAATTTAGTAAACCAATTGTTTTGGATAGTAATGCAGAATATGTTATTGGACTTAACCGAGTTATTAACATGAGTTTTACTTGGTTTAATATTAATGCCGGATATAACAATCAATTAATCAAATACAGCTCTGATAATGGTAGAACTTTTCATGATATCAGTTTTCCAGGTGGGGTTTGGAATTATGAAGACATCAACGAACATGTTAAACAAGTAACTGTTATAAAAGAATCTGGAAAAGAAGATGTATTTCCAATCAGTATTATTTTCAATGAAACAACTTTTAGAGTAACAATAAGATTGAAAGAAAATTATCAACTGGATTTTACGCAAAGTAATTTTTATGAATTACTAGGATTTGATAAGAAAATTATAAAAGATAAAATAAATGTAGGTCCTAGAGTTCCAAATTTAAGTCAAGATACAGATATTTTAAATATACATTGTGATTTAATTAATGATTCACTTGTAGATGGTCAAGATAGTGATATTATTTATAGTTTTAGTACATCTGTTTTAAGACCATCATATAGTTTTACTCTTGAACCAAAAAGAATTACTTATAATCCAGTAAATAAAAATACTATTAATAGTATAAGAATATACATTACAGATGGAAAAAGAAGATTAATTGACCTTAATGGGGCAGACACATCTTTTTCATTATTGTTGAAAAAATAATATAAATCTAATAATAAAAAATGAAATCTTACGAATTTTCTCGTTTTTATAATCCAAAATTAGGTAGATTTATGTATAAACATAAAGGTAATGGTTTGGTTGTTGATAATATTTTAAAACCAATGAGAAGTGTTATGACAACTGTTTTCAAAAAATTTGCTAAACCTATAGCTAAAAAAGCATTAGAAGCAGGGATTTCTCATACTGGAGAAAGATTAGGTAAAAAGATTTCTGAAAAATCTGGTGATTTAATAATGAAAAAATTAGGTAATATGAGAATAAACACTCCTAAAATAACAAAACAAACAAGACAAACAACACCAAAAACAGTTAAAAAAACAAGAAGAAAATACTGACATGATATTAAATAGATTAATATCTGGTAATGGAATAAAAATAAAAAAATAAAAATTATATAATCTTATAAAATAAAAAATGGCTTTCAGATCAAGTGAATATTTACAAAGAAATGAAATGATAAGATTTCAATTAGATGATGTGATTAGAACTCCAGCTAATGCTCAACATCAAGTTAAAACTGGTTATAAATTCACAATTAATGATAGATCAGCATTTTACGATTGGTATAACGCATATTTTGAAGTAGATTTTGAGTTACAAAAATTAGCAAATGGTGCTGGTTATGCTGCAGCTGATAGAATTACAGTTTTAAATGGTTCACATAGTTTAATTAATCATATCATGCTTAAATCTGCAGGTAAAATAATTTATGATACTAATAATTTACATAAAGTTACTTTTGTTAAAAATTTGTTAGAATATTCTGATGATTATAGCAGATCAGTAGCTAAAAACAGTTTCTGGTATTTGGATACTGATGGTACAACAGCTAATACTAATACAGGATATGAAGCTAGACGAGTACAAACTCAAGCTGTACAAAACGATGGTAATGGAGGCGCTAAAAATATTAATACTATTATACCATTAAATCGTTTTTCTTTCTTTGAAGAACTTGAAGATAAAATGTTAGTACCTATGCAATTACAATTCAACATTGAGCTTCAAAATGACAGTGAATTAATTCATATGGCTAATGGTATTGATGATGGAAGAGTTGTTGTTAAAAAATTTTTACTTTGGGTACCAAAATTAACACCAAAAGACTCTTTATATGATAAATTTGTTACTTCATTCATGAAAGAAACAAAATGGAAATATTTAAGGGAAATGTATGAATCATCAGCTCCTACACGATCATCAGGTTTTTTTCAAATATCAAGCAGTATTGATAATATTAAACATATTTTTGTTTACTTGAAAAGAACAAATCCACCTAATGATGATCAAGCTGAAGATAATCCTTATCTTATGAATACTTACAAATTGAATGCAGCTGATGCTAATTCTCACTTACAAAACTGTAGATTGGAATATGGAAATGGAGTATTTTATCCAGAAACAGAATATGATAGTGAAGGTAAAGTAAGAATATTCAATGATGTCATGTCATACGCAATGAGGAAAAATGATTATAATACAGGAACACAACTTAATTTAGCTAATTATAATTCTCTATATGGATTGATATATTTTGATCTTACATATCAAACAGAAAAAATCACTAGAGATCCTAAACAATTAATATTCAGATATACATTAAGCAGAAATGCAACTGCTAACTTTAATGTTCATGCTATAGTTTTATATGAAGAAATGGTGAAAATTGATAAAATTGGAAATGAATTAGTAATTGTATAAAAATTATAAAAATTATATATTCTAATAATAAAATTAAAATGACAACTTATCATCCATACAAAATAAATTTATCTGACAATCAAAAAAAGAAACTTGCAAAAGCATATAAAACAAACACTCCTTTAACAATGAGATTGAAAAATAATCAAACAATTGGTAATGATGAATTACTATTAACAACTAATCAAATTAACAAAATTAAAAAGGCTAAATCATTAGGAAAAGGAACAGACATCAAGATATCAAAAACACAAATTAGAAAAGTAATGAGACAGGGTGGAAGTTTATTTAGTAGTATTATTCCATTAGCTCGTACTTTTGCACTAACTTTAGCTAAAACACTTGGATTATCAGCTCTTGCTGGTTTAGCAAGTGAAGGAGCAAGTCAAATTGTTAAAAAGATATTAAGTGGTAATGGTCAAATAGGTGGGTTTTTAATACCACAAGATAAAATTCAAAAACTTATTGATAATAAAAATTTACTTACAAATAAACAAAAACAAGACATATTAAATGCTCTTCAATCTGGAGGTAGATTAGTGATAAAACCAACTAAAAAACAATCTGGTGGATTATTAGGTACATTACTAGCTAGTATTGGTATACCTCTTGCTATTGAGGCTTTTAAAAAAATTACTGGAAAAGGAGCACCAAGAGTAGGTAGACCAAAAGGAAAAGGAGCACCAAGAATAGGAATGTATGAGCCACCTCCACCTTTTATAGGTCAATGGGGAAAAAATACTTTTGGTATGGGGAAAAAAAAAAGTAAAAAAAAACTACGAAAAAAGGAAAAGGTCTTTTATTAGGGAAGGACAGTCCATTCAACAGCATTCCAATTCTCGGAACAATATTATAAAACCAAAATTCATAAACAAACCATTAAGTAATAATGATTTAATGAAATGGATGAAATACTTTAAAATTCCAAATTTCAAAGGTATATATTCAAGAGATGAAAATATGTCTAAAAATCATAGTCCATGTATAATAAATCTTGATTCATATAAAAACGTTGGAACTCATTGGGTTTGTTGTGTGAAAAGTCATGATAATAAATTTATATGGTATTTTGATAGTTTTGGAATGGGTTATCCTGAAGAATTTAAAAGTAATGGTAATGATAAACCAATAATTTACAACTCAAGTCAATATCAAAATATTAAAAGTGTTCTTTGTGGTTATTATTGTCTTTATTTTCTTCATCAATGGTCAATGAAAAAAGATTTTTATGATATACTAAAACCATTCAGTTTAAGTGATACTATGTTTAATGAAAGATTTATTAAAAAATACTTTGAATAATCTTTTTTTTATAACAATCATTGTTATAAAAAATCAAATATATATACTTCCCTTTATCAATCCTTTTAATATTCTAAGTTTTCTCTTTATATTCAAAACTAAAGTAATTATCTTTTATCTTCATTAACATGAGTATAATCAATATTATCTAATATACATTCTATCATTTCATTCAAGTTTTTTATTTCATTCTCTATAAATACAGATCTACTTTCTTCCATTTTTTTGTTTTATATTTATATAATCTTAATATAAAATGAAATCTTATTGTGTGAAAGAAAAAAAACAAACTGATTGTGTAGAACCTAGTGGATATAAAACAACAAAAAATGGAAGATTAATGTTTTTCTGTAAATGTGCTTCTTGTGGAATAAAAAAAACACGTTTTGTTAAGAAACAGGGAAACTAATAAAGCCTTCTTCTTCACAAACACAAGAAGGAGAAGGCTTTGGTGAATTAGCATTAACAGGTTTAACTCATGCTTTACCTTGGTTAGGTAAAAAAACAGTTGAAATGGGACGATAAAATGAAATGAGAAATGAAAACATGCAAAAAAAAGCATTAGATTATGCTTTAGACCACGCAAAACCATTTTTACAAAAAACAACTTCAGATATGATGGATCAACTAAGTACTAAAATAAGACCAAAATTAAAATATAAAACAAATAGAAAAGATTTAGACTTTCAAGGAGGCAGTGTAGATATTCATAGCCTCATTGGAAAATTACCAAAACCATGTATATACATGGGTCCATGTTATACCATGTAATATATGGGTCCATGTTATACCATGTTATACATGGGTCCATGTTATACCATGTTATACATGGGTCCGTATAACCCTTTGAATGATCAATTAAGATATGATCCTAAAACAGGTGAAGTATTAGAATGGAAAGTTAAGCCATATAATAAAGTAGATGAAATTTCTGCTTATCATGATATATGTTATGATATGGGAAAAAATAAGAATGAATGTGATAAAGAAATGGTTAAATCTTTAGATCAGATTCCATACGGTGAAATACCGAAATGGGGTCAAACAGCGAGATTTATTATAAATGCTAAACAAAAACTTGGTTTGGGTTTACCAAAGAAGACAAAGAAGACAAAATCAAAAAACGTAAAGCGGCGTTGAGTAATAGTGATTGGACTCAACAATTAGCCGATGAATTACATAAACCAATCACTAGAAACTTTTCAAAGAGAACTGTAATATCAAATGGGATTGATGAAATCTGGGCTGCAGATTTGGTTGAAATGCAAAAGTTTAGTAAATGGAATAAAGGAATAAATTATTTACTGATGGTAATAGATATTTTTAGTAAATATGGATGGATTGAACCATTGAAAAACAAACAGACTGAAACAGTTAGTAATGCATTTGATAAAATATTTAAGTCAAGTAAACGTAAACCAAAAATGCTTTGGACAGATAAAGGTTCTGAATTTATCAGTAAACATTTTAAGGATTTTCTTGAAAAGAATAAAATCAAATTATATCATACTGAAAATGAAGAGAAATCAAGCATTGTTGAGAGATGGAATAAAACAATGAAAACCAGAATGTTTAAGATGTTCAGTGTAAATAACAATACTGTTTATTGGGACATCCTTGATAAATTAGTTAATGATTATAATAAAACAAGACATTCTAGTATTAAAATGACTCCAATTCAAGCAAGTAAAAAAGAAAACGAAGAAAAAGTTTATGCTAATTTATATTCAGATTTAATTTATTTGAAACCTGGAAAAATAAAATTTAAGGTTGGAGATTTCGTTCGTATATCAAAATATAAGAGACCTGTATTTGATAAAGGATATACTCCTAACTGGACAGAGGAAATATTTGTGGTTAATGAAATCTTAAATACAAAACCTATCACCTATAAAATTGTTGATTTAATGGGAGAAGAAGTAAAAGGATCTTTTTATGAAAAAGAATTACAAAAAGCAAAACAAGAAACATATAGAATAGAGAAAGTATTGTAACGAGACACCAAGAAAAAGTTAGCTTTAGTTAAATGGAGTGGATATCCTGACAAGTTTAATTCGTGGATTCCTTTGAGTGATTTAAAAGATTTTTAATACTATTGTAGTATTAAAAATTGTTTCAAGCGACATAAAGAAAAGCCCTAAAAAAGGGCAAATAATTTTTTTATTCTTTCAATCTTTCAGTCTAAAATAAATCTTGTGGATCATTTTCATCAACTTCATTATCACTTTGATCGACTTCCTCATCACTTTCTTCTATTGTTAATATTGATTCTCTTGGTTTCAATGGTTTAACATAAACTTCATGAACTTTTATTTGAATAGATTTTACTAATTTGGAAATATAAATACTCTCAATGATTAAAGCTAATTTCACTTTACAATATTGATTAAGGTAATCAAATGGATCAACATTCTGATTACCCTTTGATCTAAATAAGGATAGAATCTTATTATTTTTTTCTGAATATATAAGTTTTGCATATAAAACTGGTGATAAAGATTCATCTTTCTTAGTTTTATTTCTACCTTTCTTATCAGTATATTCTACTTTTTTATAATACAAAGGTGAACTCAAATTTTGAGCATTTTCAACACCAATTGTTTCTTCAAGATGATTATAACAAATATCTGTCAAATTATTTAATGCATTAAAAAACATTGCTTCTTTACCAGTTGGTTGTCTTTCTTTTTCCCATAAACAAACAGGAATTGTATATCCAACCAATTCATTAGATTCTTGATTCTTTCTTTCGCTTACACCAAAACTAAAAAGTAATGGTGATTCAATAACTAATGGACCTTAACAATTATCAGGATAATATGTTTCGATTTTAATTCTTTGATATTTCATCTTAGAATTCTTGACTTTATATTCTTTTGGATCGTGAAAAATAAGATTTTCTTTAGAAATGTTTCCGAGTTTCGTCAATTGCATCTTTTTATAATATGTAAATATTATTTTTTTAAATTTTAATTTTTTTTAAAAAAAATTTTTTAAATTATAAATTTCAGCATAAAAAAAAGCCTTGAATCCAAAAAATGATTCAAGGCTAAAAAATATCTACTTCATCTTTAATTTTCATCACTATCCTCCCAAAATATAACAGTTTCATCATCATCATCATCTTTGAAAATTAATATACTTCTAAATTTTCTAATTAATTCTTCTATCTCTTTAAATATTTCATCATCATATTGTAAAGAAATTTCTTCATCAAAATCTTCATCATCTATTTCAATTTTACCACTAAAATCTTCTAAATATAAATCTTCTATATCATCAATATAATTAAAAATATGATGAACTAAAGTAATACATATCTCTTCATCAAAATCTTCTTCATCAGAATTTTCATAATAAAGTTTCCCAATACTATTAATAACATTTTCATTTAAATATATTTTACTTATATATTTCACCATTTTTTTCATTCTATTTAATTTTTTATTTCTTTGATTTTCTAATAATTTATATTCCTTAGAATTTATTGCATCTTGATCTCTCAATTTTATTTTATATTGTGATTTTCTTATTTGCAAATAATCTTTAATATGTTTATATAAATAACAAAATTGAAAATGAATAAAATACATTCTATAAAATTTATAATAATCAGAAAATCTCACATCATAAAAATTAAAAGGTTTTTCTCGGATTTGATTAGAAGTAACATTACATTTGCTTTGCATTTCTTTTAATAACATCTTTATTTCTTTAAATTATTTTTTTAAAAAATCAATTTTATTTTTTCCGCTACAACTTAATTTCAAAACTCAATTAAAATTATGATATTATAAATAATTTCTTTTTTAACTAATTCCCACCATTCTTCATAAAAAGCTTTTGTTTCTTCTGAAAGTTTTAGTGGTAATAATTCATCAACATTACTATAACCAAGAATAATTAAAATCTTTTTTATAATAAAAGTGATATTAATGATTCTCTTTCTTTCAAACTGTGTATTTACTTTCTTAATTAAATTTGCATTATCAATTTTATAAAGTATTTCATTAATCTTAGAAATATCATCATTTTTTATATAAAAAATGTTTTGTATTTCATTGATCTTTTTCTTAAAAAAATACTTTCTTTGATATACTGATTTTTTTCTATAACAACATCTTTCCCAATCAGATATATTAACATCATGATTTAATATTCTTTGAATTTGAAGACCACAATCACAACAAACTTCAGCATAATCAATAATTTCTTTATTCTCATGTTTGCATTTTTCATATTTTGGTTTATTTTTTTTACTTTTTTTTTACACTTTTCATAAGATCTTAATATGGAAGAATATAATTTAATTTCTTCATCTGTATACATAACTCTTTTCTTTTTTATTTTCTTTTTTTCTTTTTTAAATTTTTTTCTTTTTTATACATTTTATATCTAAACTCTTCATCAAGATCTTCTATCCAAAATAATCTTCTTAAATATAAAATTAAAATTTCTTTTTTTGTAAATTCAATCATCTTCTTTTATTAAAAAGAAATTTTTTTTAATTTCTCAAAGCTAAAGTATTAATTTTATTTTTACAAATTAACCTTTTATCATCATTTGCAGATAATGCTACTTTATTCATTTTCATCGAGTAAATTTCATGATCTTTACTTCTTATTATATTCATTGATCTCATTTCTTCTTTTTCTGAGAATAAACATTTTTTGTAATCTTCAAATGTTATTTCCCTTTTAATAACATTCTTCTTAATTCCTTTACATTTCCTTACTTCAACACCATCTTCGATATCTTCAACTTTAAAACAATAAAGCTTAGGTCTTAAACCAACAAAATGAGTAATCTGTTTTCCACAAGCTTCATCTTTAAACATTCCTATTACTTTCTTATTAATTCCAGTTTTTATTCCAGATTTATGATCTTCAGGATAATCACTTGTATCAAACTTTTTTTTGATGTCTTTTCTTATATCATGATAAAAATCATCTGTATGAATTTCATACATTAATGAATCTGTATCTGTGAATAATAATTCAGCTTTATTGGAATACTTCTCTCTAATATAATTATAATGAAAATCATACATATGAAATTTTGACAAATCAAGAACAGCTTGACCCACATAAATCGGTTTATTGAAATATATTTCTGTCTTTTTCATATGAACTGCAATTAAATTATGATTAAATATTGTTAAGCGATCAAAATTAGGTTTTGATGATAATTTAATAGCATTTTTCTCATTATTTACTAATTTTATATTTTGTCTTTTTTTTATATTTTCAATTGTTTTACCAAAAACTGAATTATTCATTAATTTAAAAAAATCTTTTTCAAAAGAGTTTTTCGATAGTTTTCTTAATTCTGTATTCTTTTCAATATAAGGTTTCATCCATTCAGATTGATGAAATGATATTCCTCTGTGTACTTTTTTAAGTTCAAGTCCTAATTCTAAACATTGTCTAAGATTTCTATAATGTATTACATAATTCATTTTATTGTAAAAAGATCCAACAAGTTTCTCTACCGAACCAAACTTTAATCTTTCTGTAGCAAGTGGATAATCATTATGTTCTTTCCATAGTTTTTTTGGATATTTAAGATCCAATTCAAATATATAACCATTATTTGTAATTTTCTTTTCTAATATTTCAATTACATTTTCTTTTGTAAGATTTTTCATCCATTTAAAACCATGAGTTGGAAGTTTTTGTATCATTGACCAACCATAAAGATTATTAGCATCAAGATATGTAATAAATTTTGATTCTTCATCAGGATTATAATGTTTCATATATTTATTGTTTGCTTCCTAATATCTTTTTGATATATGAGTTATACCACCTCTAATTCCTTGATCAAACATCATTAACATATCATAATCATGTAATAATTCAAGTCTTTGTTCTGTTTCTTTAAGACATGCATCCCACTAATCCAGGAGATGTATAATAATGAGCTGGATCTAAATTATAATACTTCAAACAAGTTTTACGAAAGTTTTCAAACACATCAGCTAAAAGTAATACATCTGTTTTAAGATATAAATCATGATAATCTTTAATAGTTTTACAATTAAATTGTGACCAAACCTTTATTGCATGGGTGTAGTCTTCATCAGATATGTCTTCATTATTTAATTTTGAATAAAATTCTTCTTTTGGAGGTAATTGTGTTTCTTCAAATTTTTCTAAAGAAGTTACATAATCATAAGGATATACTCCTTTTCTTGTTAATAATTCTATATTTTTATAATATTTTTTTACAGAATAAAAATCATCAGGTTGTAAATTTTTAACGAGGTTTCCTAAAGAAGTTAATAAAAATTTAAATGAATCAATAAAACGTATTTCAAAATTAATTGTAACTTTTTCATCTTTTTTCATATATTCAGCGACTATAATTTTTTTAGAAAATGAAATATATTTTTCTTCTGTTTTTGGAATAAAAGTTAAATCACCTTTCAATTTTGCTAATTCTTTAATAAAAAGATGTGAATCATAACCTTGAAGATTATGAAATATTACAGGAAGTATTTTAGGTTTTTTACAATAAATATTACAATTATTATGAGCAGCTCCTCTATAGTTACCAGTGAAATGGCAATGATCTCTAACTTTTTTATTCTTAAAGTCTCCTTCAATAAAAGGTTTTTCACAAATATGACAAATTTTTGAATTATTAAACTCTATTTTATCAGTCTGTGAATATCATCACTTTTGGGAAATTATAAAAACTAAAATTAATTTTTTTTGCAATTTTTTTTAATTCTTTTACAAAAACTAATGAAATATTTTCATCTTCTTTTTTCTTTGTATAAATAATTGGATTGGTTTCAAATATTCTATCAACTCTATCATCAAAATCAAAAGATTTAATATAAATACAAAATCCACAAGGTTCATGTTTTTGATATTCCATTGAATAAGAATAATTTGGATCCGGCTCACAATTATTCATTGGTTTTGTAAAACATTCAAAATCAACATAAATAACAAAAGGTAAAGGTAATTTTTTATTATAATTTTTAAAGAATAGAAATGAGTTTTAAGTAGGCATTTTTACTGCAGCAAAAATATTTTTTTCTTGTATCTTTACTTATTTGTGTATTGATTAATCTTGAAAAATTTTTGATAAGTGTATAATGTGTTTTTCCGGTGTCTTCATAAAGAAATAAATCTATTGAACTATTACAATTTTTATCATTAATTGTTAAAGGATAAAATTTATTATATTCATTAATTGAAAAAACATTAATTCCTGGAATATTATGATTTTGATTTTCAAACTTTTTTATATCTGTTAATTTAACTGGAAAATTAATACCTTTAAAATTAAGATCATTTTCATATTGTTTTAAATTTGAAATTCTTTGAGGATCTTTTTCATGTGGATGTAAGTATCTTAAAATACACCACATGAAACATTTATTATCTTTTTTATTTTGTAAATTTATTATAGCTTTCTTATTTGAAATAAAATCAGGAAGTTTAATATATGAAGATCCTTTCAAAGGTTTATATTTTATAGTATGAATTTCTAATGATAAAACCTCTTTAAAATACCAACCTGAACCATTTCTTTGATAAATTAAAATTTTACTAAGAATTTCTAGAATTATTTTAGTTAAAATCTCTTTAGTATCTATACCTTCAAGATTAATATGTGTTTCAGAATGAAAATAAGCTTTATCTCTAATTTTATCTTCATGTTCCATTCTTTCCATTAAACAAACTAATATAAATCTAACTTTAATATTTCTATGATTTTTAAGAAATTCTTTTAATTGTGAAGCTTTTTCTTTAAAATAATCTTTAGGAAATATTTTTGGTTTTCCTTCAATTACATATTTTTCAGCAAAATTATCAAGAGCAGATTTTTCAAATTTAATTCCAACATGGTATTCTTTCATTGCTCTTTCAAGTGCTTTCTTTAAATATTTTGGTGTATCTTTTGGAATTTTTCTATTTTTTATACATTCTTTAAAATAATCATCAAATGTTTTTTTTGATTTAAGTTTTAGTATTTTCTTTTCCTTTGATTTAACTACTTTTAATTTCTTCTTTACTTTTCTTTTAAGAGATTTTATTGACTTCTTTTTTGTTTCAACATTATCAATCTTTTTTGTTTCAACATTATCAATCTTTTTTATATTTTTTTCTATTCTATTAATTCTATCAATCACTTCTTGTTTCTTTTTATTTTGTAAATCAGAATACTTCTTTTTCAATATTTCTTTTTTTTCTCTTTCTATCTTCTGTAATTCTTTATATGAAAGATTCATTAAATCAGATGAAGACATCCTTTTTATTATATATAAATATTTTTTTAACTTTATTTTTTTTTATTTTTTTCCGCTTCAACTAAAAATTAGTTATAAATTTCAGCATAAAAAAAAGCCCCAAAATGGGGCTAAAATTTATCCATAAATATAATCAAATACCTCTTGTGAATCAAGATAATAATTTCCATAATCTTCATCATTATCTTTATTTTCATCTTGGTCTTCACTTTTTATCACAATCTTTGAATAAAATTTATTCAATAACTTCTTAACAATTCTTTTCTCTTTAGAAGTTGGATATCCATTTGAGTTTTCAAAAACTGTCATACTTCCTTCTCCAATATTTATAAAATATTTGAATAATTCACCTGAATAATGAAATAATACAAAAGTTACTTAATCTTCCATATCTTCATCCATATTATAATATAAATTCAAAACTGAAGTATGATCCAATTCATAATTTATATTAATAATAATTTCTTTCAATTCTTTTTTTGCTGTTTTCCTTTCTTTTTTAGTAATCTCTAAATTTAGAGATTTTTTTAATTTTTCTAAAACTTCTACAAACAAGAAATCAATAGCATGAAATCTTTCTTCTAAAAGATCTCTTTTATCCATCTTTTTTGGATTTTGGTTTTTCTTTTGGTTTTTCTTTATGATTTGGTTTGTGTTTGGCTTTGCGTTCATAATCTTATACATATTAATATTTCATTTCTTTAAACCTTTATTATTTTAAAAATTGTTTTTTTTATTTTCTACCTTCAACTTAAATCACCCAACAAAACTTATATCCAAAAGCCCCATTTAGTAGTTATGAAAATACATCTTCTAGAGAACTTCTCAAGGTACTATTTCCACATATTTTTATATTAATTCCCGATATCCAATTTTTTAAAAATCCCCAAAGTATATTTTCCTATGATTTTCTTGCGAATCCCGCGAGCGAGCCCGAAGGGCGAGCGAGCTCATAAATATTTTGAAATTTAAGGCAATTCAAGATTTTATTATATTTTCTGTAATTTTTTTAACTTATTACATTGATTTAATTTTTTAGCATTTTTTGGAATATAAAAAGTAACATTAAAGAGCATCGAGTAAACACCTTTATTCTTGTGTGATTTAAATTTTATAACTATACAGAAACACGAAAGAGCATCGAGTAAACACCTTTATTCTTGTATAACTATGCACTAAACATAAAAAGATTATTTGAGTAAACACCTTTATTTCTTGTGTTATAAATACCTTAAGACTATTTTAAGGAAAAGTCTTGTGTAACTATACACTAACATAAAAGAGTATCGAGCAAACACCTTTATTATTGTGTTACAAATTACAGTGATATTTTTTTCACTTAATTAAATAGAAAAACTTCTTAACAAACAAGATCTACCGTACAACTTATGATTATTTACGTTAAAAAAAACTTTTTCTAAATTGTAAATTATTCTAATAATACAAAAAGATCACGGAATTAATCAGATCTTGATTTCCCTTTAAAATCAAAAAAATATGACAGGGATTCGCAAGAAAATCATAGGAAAATATACTTTGGGGATTTTTAAAAAATTGGATATCGGGAATTAATATAAAAATATGTGGAAATAGTACCTTGGGAGGTGCCCTAGAAGATGTATTTTCATAACTACTTATATGGTAACGACACTACATCCCTCTACACCCTGGAGAGAATTCCGTACACCGAGGCTAATCAACTATGAATTGAACGAAGAACATAACATGTCCAAAAGTAAACCTAACTGAAAACGGAATAAAGTAACAGAAAGTTTCCGGGTCCCTAAAAACCTAAAGTCCTTATAGAAGAGTTCTCATGCAAACAAGGCCTATTTACACGCTGCGATTTGTCGGGCCGATTTGTCGGCCGCGACAAATCGTGCGCGCGCTCTTTGTACAGTGCAAGCATTGTACATGAACTTTTTTTTATTTCAAAACTTTTCTGCTAAGAACTTCTTGAAAAACAAATGATATCTAATAGGTTATTTAGGTTGTCGTTAGTTTAAATACTGCAGATATAATTTGTTTTGCGTGATTTCTTGTCCAGATTGCGTTTTCGTTCTTAAAATCGGGCCCGACACGCGAAAATCTGTGAAGCGATCACAGATTTTTTCCGAATCGGCCGACATGTCGGACTGAAATCGCGCGCGCATCGGGTCGCCATTTACACGCGCCGATTTGCTTCACGATTTCTCGGGGCCGACAAATCGGCACGACAAATCGCAGCGTGTAAATAGGCCTTCAGTCAAGAACATAGTCAGCAAACTTGATTGGGCGTGCTCGCGCCCGCTGGGGATAGCGTCTCGCAGGCGCATCACTGGGCTGCGACGGAGGACCATCACCGTAGGAGCCATCTTGCTCCTCATAGGAGGCCTTGAAGTCGGGCACGCTCTTGAAGAACGAAGAATTTCTTGTAATAGGGACGCCTTCAGCATCTTCTGCAATGACCATGGACCCTTTGGTCCGGACGACAGTCCGCGGTACCGGGTTATACGGTGTGTCGCCTTTCCTCTTTGTCTCATCTCTCTTGACCAGTACAATATCGCCTTCTTTGATAGCCGACGGCTTAACGTACTGCTTGTTGTCCGCGTGTTCCTTCATTTTAGCCTTCGCTGCCTGGTCACGCTGCCTGATATCAGCGTCTGAGCAGGGTCTCGTTACCTCAGGTAGCTTTGTCTTCATTGGCCTGCCAAACAGTGCTGTCGCTGGTGCAACTCTTAGTGCTGTGCGGCGTAGCGCGATAGTTCCTCAGCATTCTGTTTAACTCTTGCTTGTAGTTCTTGTGCTCCAACATTGCTGTCTTTATGACCTTTTTCGCGGTGCGCACAAATTTTTCTACTTCTCCGTTGGCCCGCGCCCACTTTGGGGTCACTTTCCGATGCTTAAAGCCAAGGTCATCTGCAAATGCTGTAAACTCCTTGCTGTTGAACGGGGGCCAGTTATCCGATTTCACTACGTCAGGGACTCCAAACTCTGAGAACACCTTGTCGATCTTCGGTATGACCGTTGTCGCGGCAGTCGATTTCACAATTTCCACTACTGGGTACCTGGAGTAGTCGTCAGTAATCAGAAGGAGATACTCTTTGTTTGGGATCTCAGCAAAGTCAACACTAATTTCTTTCCAAGGCGCTGCTGGGAGTGGCGACATCTGCAAGGGTTCTCTCTTGCATTCAGGAGTAGCAATCAGGCAAGCTTCGCATGACTTCACCTTGCTTTCAACCAGCTTGTCAATGTTCAGGAACCAAACTTTCTCTCGTAACAGTGACTTAGTCTTCACAAGCCCTTGGTGGCCTTCATGTGCGAGGTTGATCACGTGGTCTTGTAGACTTTACGGGACGACTATGCGGGTTCCACGTAGAATGAGGTTGCCAGACGCACTTACGGTGAGCTCATCCTTCACCTTCTCGAGAAGGCGAAACTCAACGGCATCAACGCAGGGACGTCTGATTTAGGCAGTAGTAGTAGTAGGCAGTGACGGGTGCGCTAGGTTACATCGACTCAACCTTTTCAATCTCTGGAGCATTTCGTTTGCTCCAACAAGTCGTTTATGACAAATGCTAAAAAGCGGACTTTTAAAATAGAAGCCTGTGGTCCACCACACGAAAACGGGCAGATGATCAGATACACTAGAGGTGATCAATAAAGATGTATATTCTGGGCAAATTTACAAAAACTTGCCACGGTAAAGGGTCACTAGGTGCACACTACCCACACTACCCACCCCTCCCATGCGCAATTATTGGTGACAAGTTTTCTTCCCAGACACTAAACACCCAGCTGCTCTCATGTACACATAGATATGCAAAATCAATTCTTTAGAGCACCAAGCACCAAGTTTAACCCGTCCCCTGCCCCGTACGTTAGCTTACTCGCGCCAGTGGGACCAACGGCCACAAAGCTCAGTCACTAACCAACACCGGGGCTACTCTCTTACGCAAGAAGGCCACAATTTTTGTCGGTCGCAGGAGATTGAAGACGGATATAACTAGGAAATGTTTTGTTTCAGGTATCAATTCACATCTGATCTCCAAAATTGCCCTTCGATTTAAAACAATGGCAGATTCCTCCTTGAACAACGCAGCGAAAGGTTACAAACAAGCTTCGTTTTCTGTGCAAAAGTATGACGGTGAAACGTTCATACAAACAGATGTAGACTCTAAATGCAAAACATCTTTAAGCCGTTTATTGTTGTTTATATTTGTTTACAACAAATTAGTTATTGTTATTGCTGTTCTTGTTACGCAACGCATGCGATAAGATTGCCATATTTAACTTTTTAACGCGTAACTTAATGTACGGTATTTTTAAATTATAAGCACGACTCGATATCTTTTAAAATAGGAATCTGCGATATGATATGTGTGTTGTTTTAGATCTACATATTCTGTTCAGTAGAAAAACGCAAGGATATATTTTCACTTGAGGAACAGATCAGATCCACTGTGAACATATCAAAGTTGACCTTCAGCGCATAACCGTGTCCAGTTCTCTCCTATTTCAATCAAACAATGCGTAGTTGTACTGTCACGCTAAGACATGAAAGACATAGCATAAATTTGGTTTATTCATCAAAGGACTCCAAATGCGAAACACTTTTAAGCTTATTGTTGTTCATATTCGTTTACAGTAAATTAGTGATTGTTATCTCTGGATTCACGTTGTTCTTGTTACGCATGCATTCGTAACAAAACTAATTTAAAACATTACGTGACGAAAGTTTACAGTTGATGGAAGGAGTGAGTGAGTAAGCGAAATCATAAAAATAAATCATAAAATCATAACGACGCTCACCTTATTACGGTCCACAGTTTGATAAGGCACAGCAAATAGACTATAAGGCTGAACATTACTATAATACTTTGTTACAGATCAACGTAGTGTCGTAAGTGGCACAAACCAAATTACAGCAAGTGAAAGCTCTCGCATACGATTGTCTCCTCAGCAAGCACCCACTGCTGGCGCTGAAGTGCTGGCTGACATGTTGAAAACAAACACAACTCTGACAGAGTTGACATTGTATGACAATACCCTTGGTACTGCTGGTGCTGCTTTGGTTGCTAATTCACTTAATGTAAATACCACTCTTACTAAATTGCTTTTGTGTCGTGCTGACGTCAGTGAGCCTGTTGTTAAGAAACTGAAAGAAGCACATGGTCATCGTATCTTTAAGGGAGGGTTTCACGGTTCGGCGCATGTGCAAGCTATGACGTAACCCAATTAATTTCATTGTTTAGACCAATCGGAAGCGAGTAGATAACTCTGGCGGGAAATTTGCCCGTGCAAATGTCGCGGTCAGTCAGCTGATGGAATAGATGATTATTCATACCCATGTGCGCCATGAAAGCCACCGGATCGTAGAATAAATCCTTCGGGTCAAAGGTTTTATTCAGTGTTGACTTTGTCGGTGTAATCCGTTGAAATTTTTTGTGAATTTTGGTCATCCTTCGCTTCGTTTGGACTTGTTATAGTATTGAAGTAAATGTGAGTAGTTTTTGAACCGATAAAATTGCTAAGAAAGCGAATAAAGCATTTTAATCTGTGCACATGCGCCGAACCGTGAAACCATCCCTTTAATTCTTTAGTTAAGTTGAAGCCCTTTCAGTTTTCTCCTTCGCTGATTTTCCCTGCGCACTTTTTGTCCCTCGACTCTTTTAGCTTTATATTGCGAGAAAATGAAAACTTTTTTCCGTAAAAGGAAACGAAATTTGTTAAGTTTTAAAGCCGTGAATTCTATTGCCTTCAATGTTGTGATTTATGTTAAATATAAAAGTTACTGTTGTAAAAGTTCTAAATATACAGGACTTGTGTTGTATGCAAGTATTTAGACTTTCTAGGTGAAAAGGCCGTATTTCAACACATGGCAATAATTAAGGAAACCAAATAAATACGAGAATAGGTTAAATCAAAATAAGGAAGCTAACTTTTGTCAGACTTGGCGGTCGCACCGCTCAATTCATAAATATTTTGCCATTATTTGTCAGAACTGGTCGGCCAGACTGGTCTGTTCGTAAATATTATGCATTCTTTTGATGTACAGCGCTGTACTTGTAGGAACAGGTCTTCAATAACCCGCATTCTAGTTACAAACTGACTGATCTGGTGACCAGACTGGTCTACTCGTAAATATTATGCATTCTTTTGATGGACAAGTAGGAACAGGTGTTCATGTAAGCCGCATTTTAGTTACAAACTGACTGATCAGGAGGCCAGTCTGGTCTATTGGTAAATATTATGCATTCTTTTGATGTACTAGTAGGAACAGGTCTTCAATAAGCTGCATTCTAGTTACAAACTGACTGATCTGGTGACCAGACTGGTCTATTCGTAAATATTATGCATTCTTTTGATGGACAAGTAGGAACAGGTCTTCAATAAGCCGCATTCTAGTTACAAACTGACTGATGTGGCGGCCAGTTCTGACAAATGGTAAGCGCTCTAGTAAGACATTGTTTTTTGTATGTTTATTTCCAACATTTGAGGACTTGTTTATACAGTTACATGGCTGTTCAATTTTCATTAAAATGGATTGTACAGTAAATCTTAGGTTTGAATGAAAAGAAAGTAAGAGAGGGCCAAGTTGAGCTAATTTTCTTATTTTTATACATATTTACTATTTTAAAATATGGAAACTACTTGCAATGTCGGAAAAATTCAATCATTTTAGGCTCAGTTGGACTGTAAATTTTCTGTGACCAAATTATTACACTTTATTTTATTGTAAGTTAAATGATTGTAATAATCAGAGGATAGAATAAAGTCGTTCTTAACAAAATCTCAGCGTGGGTACGTTCTTAGCACGTTCTTAAAATTTTGGCCAATCTATGCCTCACATTTGATGGTTCCTACAAAAAAATGTATTTCCTTTATAAACTGAGGCTAATCAATGATGACCACAGGGACCGTGGTTATTTTACGCTTTTCTTGTGCTCTCCATCATTTGACAGATGCACAGCTAATAGCAAAAAATTATGTGAAATTAGCCAGTGAAGCCGGGGGTTTTGTTGGCGCGCGAAATGCTGAATTAATTCGCGAGCGGCTAAGTCGCAAAAACGAGCGCGGAAGCCTTTTCATTCTCCTCGCGGCTTCGGCGCTCTCGAAAAGGCCATTTCCGAGTTACGTTACGCCTCGTTGTCAAAGCGAGGCTAGGTGCACAACCTTTCATATGAAAATGAGTTTTCATTCACATGCAAATGAAAACTCATTTTCATATGAAAGGTTTCGCACCTAGCCTCGCTTTGATAGAGAGGCTAAAGGCAACTCGGAAATGGCCTATTCAGCATCACGTTCGCCAACAAAACCCGCTAGCTAGGTGGGTTAATGTGAAATATGTTTGTGATTTCTGAAGTAATGACTCAGTCAATTCCAAGCCTCAGAATTCCCCATCCTCCGACATTTGACGGGGATTTGTCTCTTTCTCTTCGTACAATTGCAAATTCCCCACGGTGGGGACAGCCCATATATACAACAATCTCACGATGGGGCTTACAAAGGTGTGGAAATGCCCCACCCGTGGATCAAGACCACAATTACTTGGCTATTAAATCTGCTTTTAATTCCGTACTAGCCTTACATTTTGAATTGTTCGTTCTCGATAAACTTTGAGTGGTCTCGTATAAGCATCCCTTCTTTAACGAGATCCGGAAACAAAGTTACCACGAAAGTTTTGAGTGGCCCTCTGCACTTTGTATTTGTGGCATTCAAGCTTCTGTCGCCACAATTTCAAATAAATTTTGCTATAAGTGTATACAAGGAGAATTTCACAATGTAGAAGAATTTCATAATACAGAAAATCAAACAGTGAAAGATAATTACAAAATTGGAAATTTGCGTTACATTTTATCACATTTGTTCATCCCGTTAGCCCATAAGAGGGGATAAGGGATGGGTGGGGGGGGGGGGGGATGGGGAGTGGTACTCTCATTGATAAGCTACGGGTATAAGGTGCCGCTGTTAAGGGTATGGTTTTCAAGCAGTTCAATCTGGGATATGATATAGAAATCAGAGAGGTCTGGTCTAAAATGGGTTTCATTTACCGGGAAGCTGATGAAGATACTGAAAAATAGCGAGACTGGGATAGGGTAGGGATCTTTTGGTGCCTCTGGTATTGCATAGAGTTACAAAATGCAGTTGAACGTGGTCTGGTATAAGGTAAGGGTTTCAGAGTTGCAGTGGCAAAGAAGTGAAAATGCATAAAGAATGCATGTCACCCAACATAAACTCCTGTAAGTTAAACAGGAGATAAAAAAATGATAATTCTCTCTTGTGGAACACCAGCACCCGAAAATATAAAGAGCACCCCCGTCCCCCCTCGCCTGGTCGCGTTATGATCTAAAGTGTTCGCTTTGTAAATAAGATGTGATTCCCTGGCTTTACGTAAATAAAAACTGGGTACCTCTGTCTAAAGGAGTGCCATTTCAATGGGCAAATTAAAGACAGGGTATTAAATTGTTAATTTGTCAGTAATTTCGTATTTCAAAGGATTATCAAAATGCACTCTGAAAGTGTTGCCAAAGTTGGTCAGAAATGCAAAGCAAAGATAAACAAACGCTAGAATCAGTTTTTGGTCGGCGTTTTTACTTCGACTGAATCCGGTTTATGAAAAAAGCACAGTACAGAGCAAGGCTGATTTTACCTAGAACATTTAACGCGACAACTGACGACATGATAGAGCCCAAACTGAAAGCCAAAATGCAACCGTGAACAGCTGTTTCGATCTGGTTTGGTCTCGTCAGCACGGTGTAGGAGCAAAAACGCGAACACCAATTCTCTACCAAATCGCACGTGGTGATGGCTACAGATGAGCTCAAATTCATACGTTTGCCAATTAAACCACGTCACAGCGGCGCGTGACCATGAGTAATAGGCAAAGAATTTGAAATATCATGTCCTTGTCGCGATAAAGAAAGTGAGGATAGACAGAACCATCCCTCAACGAACACATGGCCAATACCATGTAAAAAAAATAAAGAAGCAGCATATCGGATCTGAAAAGATCTAAGGTCCTAAAATAATACAAGTAAATAAGAAGCAAAGGACCACGAACGAATACTTTTGGTATATTTTTGAGGATGGCAGGATACATTACCGCTAATGGTCTGCTTCCCACTCTTACCCTCCGGACAATATAACTACGGGCTTGGATCCCAGCCTGTAGTCATTTGTCAAGGGGGTGGGTGTGGGGATTAGACACAATAATTCAAGTACGATTCAAATGATATCTCACTTAACAATTAAAGCCACCGTAATCTTCTTTGCAGGCGCTTTTTGGTGGGCGGGTGCTGAGTTTTAAAAGTTGTTTCCCTAGGGGGCACCCCATATCTGGCCTAACAGGGACGTGCGGCCCGACAGCCGAATGTTTTCAGGGGTTTTGTCTTGAACGGGGTATTGATTCATCAATTTTAGTCTTAAACAGGGTATCTTTACATGGCCTAATGTCATAAACAGGATAAGCATATATATTAGTTTAAAAAAACTTCACCACAAGCCAACTTTTAAGCAGTATTTTGTTGGCGCTGACTTTCGTTGATGCCAAGTTTAATTACACGACAACAAATACATTGGGAATATGTCTTAGACGGAGTCTCAAAAATTAGATGCTGTCTTAAACATTGTATAGGGAAATTAAAAAGTTTTTCTAAAACAGGGTCAGGGTTTCAGCGATCCGACCGCACATCTCTACCCCAACGTCTGTTGAATATCACCCCCGGATAAAGTAAGCACGAGATAAAAACGCAATAAAACTGCTCACACGACAAACGTAATTTGACAAACTCGTGTTGGCAAACTTCAAAAAAATTACATGAATAAGTTCTAACTTGGGCCGAAGTATATGTTGTATATTTAACCATCAATAGAGAAGTGAAGTTCATTTGAGTGACGTAAAACCAAAACCAAAGTAATCTCTCTGGCCAATCACAAGAGACACAGACAATCCAATGAACCAATCAGAACGCGAAGCAAATACATGTAGCCGCCTCCAAGCGCGGGAAGACGCGTGCGAGTAAAATGGCCCCGTCCACACTATGCCGGATAAATTTAAAAAAGCAACTTTTATTGTTACGCGGTTTGGCCTACCGTCCACACTAATCCGGATAAAATGCTCACCGAAAATGACCGAAAACGGAACTTTTCGAAAACGCTCTTCAAAGAGGATAAATTTGAAAACCCGGCTAGGCGTTTTAGTGTGCACGGAACACATTTTGAAATGAAACGGAACTTTTCGAAAACGCTCTCCAGAGTGAATGAAGTTGAAAACTCCGGCTAGGCCTTTAAGTGTGAACGGAAAATTTGTGTTGCGTTTTCAAAATAAAAACGTCGTTTTCAAATTTATCCAGCGTAGTGTGGACGAGACCTAAGTCACGAATGGTTTTGGTTTTACTTCTGATTGGTTGAGAAACTGGCGCGAGATTTTTAGCCAATCACAAAGCGTAGCAATGCAAAAAAAGGAATTGCAAAATAACTTTTGACATTCAATAGCCCAATTTCGATATATTAAAATTCAACTTGAAACAAAAGACATCACTGCGAGGCTTAGGGGAATGATAGTAGGGATTTATATTGTTTATTCCCCTAAGCGTCGTAGTGATGTCTTTTCTTTCAAGTTGAATTTTAATATATCGAAATTGGGCTATTGAAAACCGCTATATAACTTAGTTCTGCTTTCAGGGTTTATGATTAAGGATAATTAAGCATTCTGTTAAATACTTTCGCAGCACACAGTTTTTGATGATGTTTAGGTGTTGTCAATCACCTAATCACCAGTGATGTAAAAATAAAAAGATTTTAAGACGCAGTGTGCAAAGAAAGTCCTGACCGATAGCCTAGGGTTAGCGGATTTCCTGTCGGGCTAGTAGACTACGAGCAGTCTCTCTTTCCCAGCTTAGTCCATCGAGCGACAAACGAAAAAACATCAGCGAACGGATAATGGCCGCGCGAAACTTCGCTAATGTTTTCTCGTTTCTCGCTCGACGGTTATAAGCTGGGAAAGAGAGACTGCTCGTAGTCTATCGGGCTAGGGAATTCTATCCTTCGCTTGCCCGACAGAAAAGTCAAGTTTTTTAAGATAAATGTCTTCTGTATAATGCACAGGTCTACACCATCAACGCGTAAATGAAATGCACTGGTTCGGTTTTGCCTGATCTCCAATGTAGAGATGCTTGAGCCAGAGGTTACTTAAAGTGTAATAAAACAAACTGAATGCAAAGCTGGCGCTACGGCGATGGGCTGATTTAATTCAATGGGCTAATTTTGTTTGCTGAAATATTGGTCACTAAATAAATCAGCCCGTTGCCGTAGAGCCAGCATTGCATCCAGTTTGTTTTATTCTGTAGAGCTATAATCAAGGGTCTCTTACATTTTGGCTTGGGTCAAATTTCCGGATCCCCATTTCATCCTAGGGGAGGAACACCCCTTATAGTGTTATGAGTCTGTTATAGTGGATATGGGGGAGCCTAGCATGAAAGGGGTGTTTCTTTACGTCCACTGAGTAAAAGAAAAGGTAGAGAAAATAGTGATTGCAACCCCTCTTCTCCCCTCTTCCCCCCCCCCCCCCCCCCGCCCACCGAGCCAAAAAGTAGTAATAAACATAATAATATTTCAGTATAAAGTAAGTTGTATTAACTAAATAAAATAAAATAATTTAGGCCAAATGTGCGGAAACCTCTTTCACCGGGGGAAGGGAGGGGCAAATTCTCTCAAAAGTGGGTAATTAATTGTAAGAAGAGGCTCGCATGAGGGGGGGGGG
>JAJGOT010000712.1:0-190000 GCA_022457155.1 Cladopsammia gracilis | reverse complement strand
TGGCAAATTGACTTTCTCACACATGAAAAAAGAGTTTCGTCCAATCACAAATGTTACGTAATGCAATAGGACCCAATAGGACACCTAACATGTGCAGTGTTAGACATGTTGCCACATTGTATGTTGTAATCTCTCTCGCTTGCTGGATCTCGCTCGCAAAGCCTTGTCGTTCGATTTCTGATACGAACCAGGTATAGGTAAAGTCGCACACGAGCCACGATGGCCCACACGGCCGGAGCTTAACCCGGTTTCTGTAGCATGAAGCAACTAGGAATATTGCTACTCCCCCCTGGATGGGATGCTAGTCCATCGCAGGGTTACCCCCAGCATTTTGTCGCCAGTACCCATTTATACACCTGGGTGGAGAGAGACAGTGTGGAGTAAAGTTTCTTGTCTAAGGAAACAACACGACGGCAGAGACCAGGCACCGAACCACCGACCTTCAGGATGAAAGTCCGACGCGCTAACCACTAGACCACCGTGCCGCCCACGTCCTTGAAAAGTCCAGATACGAACCAACTGGTGCGTAAATACCGTACGCCCGCACTGCCCATGAAGTAATCTATATGTTCAAACGTCCCATCCGAGTTCAGTGGCAGTTCAAACAGCTATAAAGTTAAACAATTATCACCACAGTCTCTTAATTTAATACTATCTATGGCAGCTATAGAGATCAAGGGCATCAAAGTTGTTTCAAAATGAAATCTCAATTCAGCCAGTAGAAATTGTTTTTTTATAAAATGAAATGCCTGAAATGCAGTTTGCAGACTGTCCAACCTGTTAGGCATGAAAAATTGGGATAAAGTAGAATTGAGATAGAGTGGCCGGTGGCCGGTGGAGGGTCTGGGTGCATGCCCCCCCCCCCCCCCCCCAGAAAATTTTGAAATCTTGATGCTCTGAAACTCCATTTCCAGTGTTCTGAGACGACAATTTCTGTCAAAAATACTGTAATGTATTTTCACAGTCGCATTGGTTATCCATGCAGGATATTTTTTTCTGGTTTCGTTGCAGTACAGGATTTTTTTTTCTTAAATTTTTGTTTTGCAGGATTTTTGTTTTGTTTTTGGACTCCCCCCCCTCCCCCTTCACATTTCTAATGGTGCATCCCTTATAATCCACATAATTTTCAAACAAGCGATCGATTAAGGTTTTTGAGAAATCTGCATGTGTTTCATCGATTTTTATTGTGTTAAAATGTTTCTAGTTCCTAGGCGTTCAAGATTGATAAGTCAGAGGCGGCCGTTTCTCATCTGCGCGAAGGAGTATTATGAAGATGGCGCCAGCAAACTGATATTGAAATCGAAAGGAAGATTTGAAATTTGTCGAACACGATGCAAAGATCAGAAAGTAAAACAGGAACATGCTTCCAAATATTACCCTGACTGGCTTTTTCCGCGTTAAATATCTGGCGGAAATATTGACTTTCTTGGCAGTAGCTACATAATACTTAGCTTGATTTATAAACGGTAGTATTAAATTTTCATGATCTGAACGATGGAGCGTGAGCAAAATCTATGCATTTGAAAAAATTCCAGACAAGTGATCGATTCATGTTTACGAGAAATTTGCATCTGTTAATACATCTATTGCCTTTTCTTTGTTCTGTGTATTCTTCCCCCCCCCCCCCCCCCCCCCCAATGCTAGGACTTGTCAGCTCAGAACAGTACAGTACATGGCTGGCACGAGTTTTGCAAATATTTTGGAAAAGTATCTGTTTAAATTACAACCTTCCATTTCAAGGTGTGACTGAGAGCAATTGCAGCGATGATACTAAGCCGAGAAGTTCTCTTAAAGTCAAACACACAAAAAACATTAATTCCTTTAGAAGCTTTTCTTTGACCAGAGACCTCATTTTTAGCTCATGAATGACATAGTCATTCAATGAGCTTACGGAGGCAGTCGAATGGCACTCACACACTCACTCAATCACTCACTCACTCGATTCTCATTAATTTATTCATTAAACTTGGATTAAACATTTCTCTCCTACCTCCCCTACTAAGTATTGGTTTTGTCCCAAGAGTCTTATGCGCATATGCATCGGCGTACGGGAAAAATTTTGTCGGGGGGGCTGAACTTAATTTTCCCGAATGAAACTCGTGACGTCATGTTCATTCGTCATGATGATGATTCTAGCACTTGCTGACATTTTACTTTTCTATCACTGTGAATGATGCAAGAATGAGCTTCTACATCTCGCATTCTTCGCACTCCACACGGTACCGATAAGATATATTTTACAAGACTTCGACGAAGACATACTTTGAACGACCAGATACCAACCACACATACTGTCCAAATAAGCAAGATGGTCGCCAAATGTCATACTTAGTTTCAGTCCCTGCGTGGTCTACAAAATCATTCCCACCCTTGGCGGACCACAACGCAAATTTGTTGTTCTATGGTCCTATTTACATGGAAAGAGGATGATCCTAGAAGGTTCATTTGGTTTAGATGCGTAAATGCAGCATCTAGGATCAACTTTTCATTTGGTTTACGTGAAAAATTCGGCAGGATGGCCCCAGTACCTTTGAGTTCGGCGCGGTTGCAAAGCAAGACGGTAGGCGACAACAGAAGCGAAGACAACCTTGGGGCTCCCGAGGCCGTTTACATGGAGCTCGGATGGATTCTAGCGCTAGGATGATCTTAGCGCTAGGGCCAAATGCAACCCTTCGCATGTAAACTGAAACAGAAAGTAGAAAACATGTTGCGCTCGGATGATCCTAGCACTAGGATCATCCCCTTTCCAGTGTAAATAGGGCCTATGTCTGCTCTGCGCGGTTAGCATCTTATGGAGCTATCACATCAATGACATGATCGATGTAGTATAGAGCTCGGTCAGAAAGTTAAGTGAGTAATGTGAGTTACAAAATAAAAACAATTAATTTAAGACATTGAATCACAAAATATTCAGTAATTTTTCTGTGTCTGTGGTGCCCGAATGGTCGACCAGTTTTGCCCGAATAATACTATATTTTTTTACGACTGGGGGGGCTGCAGCCCCCCCAGCCCCTCCCCCTCGTACGCCTATGCGCATATGTTTGGCACATTTTAGAGGGTACTAGAAAGGCGTACATTTTTGCCCGATGTGATAACATGGAGTAGATGCGATCGAGTGTTAAGATCTATCGGGGATGGAAGATGGGTTTTCGTTCAATGGAGAGCTTAAGACAATTCAAAGAACACTAGCTAATAAGCCAAAGAACACTAGCTGCGAAAAATGGACATTGAATTATTAAAGCGATGTTGAAAAATATCAACCATGGTTCTGACATTATTATTTGGATGAATTGCCTACATTTTGCCCATGGAGTAGATGCGATCAAGTGTGAAGATCTGTCGCGGCCTCAAGATGGGTTGTCGTTCAATGGAAAGCTAATAAGAGAAAGAACACTAGCTGCAAAAAATGGTCATCAAATTAATAAAGCGACGTTGACAAATATTGACTGTGGTTCATTATTATTTGGACGAATTGATGATTTGTCTTTTAAATTGTCTCTCGGATCGAAGGAAGAATGCATCAGGGAATTATTTCTATATCATCTGGTTTTATATGCCTGCTAGAATCAAAGAACCTGAGATTAAATTTTGTGTTAGCGGCTTTTTAATTTAAATATGTGTATGTATAAAGTTAAATCGCAAAGGAAAATCAATTGCAAATTTTGCATTGAAATATTCTGAAATATAACACGCATGGAGGGTTGTCTTTGATAGCAGATGTATTAAATGTAAATGTGCATTTGATAAGCAAGCAAAACAGTACATATTTTAAACAATGCCACCAATTCCTCTTCTCCTTTTTATTCAGCTATCTCTACACTAATCCAATTCATCCATGAGCTGGCCCATGGGAGCCTTTGATTAACAGAGAACACAGGTAGCATAAATGAATCATCTTCTCGTGACTAGACGCTCTGTCTAGACTGATTTAATGAATGGTTATTTCATAACATGAATATATAATAGTGTTTCATATCCATTGTTACAATTGTTTCAGGACTACACACGGTCCTTGGGCCTACCTGCACGATTTAGATAGAAAGCTGATAAAACTTGGGAAAAGTTTATCATTTTGCGAAGGTAAGCAATATGAGAAATGAAATGGTGATTCCCAAGCATATTTGACCCCGCAGGGATTTTGCCTCTCCGAGGAGGCGTCCTTGTACTGCGGCGCATATATAAAGTAATTAAAGTGAAGTAAAGTACAGTACTTACAGTTACAATATACAGAAGGTTTAATACCAGATCAAGTCTCAATTTGCCTGAACAGGGTGCTATAAACTACTATAAACGCCCAATCCGAATGAATGGGTAAATATGTTGACGTAGCATTAACAGAGTAAATGGGTAAAATAATGTTTATGTCATATGAGGGATATCAGTTATTGAGAAATTTAAGAACTTGGAAATCTTAATTTCTTCTTCAGTAAAAGGAATTTGTTGCTGCAAAACCACAATTTCTAAGACATAAAACATGTACATCCAAAACAACGATTTTCCCGATCTTTTTGAGAGACATATTATACTATAAATCCATGACCATTAGCTTCCAAAAATGTTAAAAGAGTTGCCCTGATATTATTTTGCAGTAACAAAAAGTGTTGAAGAAAGCTGGCAACATAAATTGTGATCAAGAAGAAAACATTTGAAGAATGAATTAGTAATTCAGTGGCCCTCATGCATGACAATATTACGATTGTTTGAATTTAGATCAGTGGTTTTCATACTTTTACAATGTAATTGACACTTCTGCCAGGAAGGGAACATTATTTTATCCTGCAGCCTACAACATATTTAGACGCCTTTTTCCACCGAGAACGTGTGATCCAGAGCTGAAAAGCAATTTCCATCATGTTGATCAATCTTTTTGTTTTGTCAGAAATGTGCACACGACCAGCAAAATATGTAGCCCTGTACATTACTGTTAGCCATTTTTGGTCAATATCCGGTTAACAAAACTCATTTAAATCTCAAACCACTGGACTTCATCATCATTTAATGTTGAAATTGTTCTCTTTTTCTCGCAATATATATTAGACTGGAGCATGTAAAAAAAAAACCTGACGAGGTTTTACAAACCCGCAATCACTAAATTGAACTCAGTGACTGTGAATTAAAAGAAAAAATTTTGTAATCAAAGTTAGAATAAATTTATGCAAAATTACATTTATGACATCATGTACTCTTTTATTAATTTGCTATTTAAGGTTATAAACAGTGGGGCCAATTTTAGTGGCAGCTTGATTACTGGTTTTAGTATGGTTTTGACGTGGGTGCTCGTCATACCTTTAAGGGGTCAAAATTTGTAGATTTGTACAGCCTAGGGTGCAGTGAAATCTAAAAATGACTACCGTTACGATTATCACAGTATCGCTTTAACCCTTCAAAGATCAATTCCAAATTTCATTTTGTAAAATATTGAAAAACAAATGGTACCATGCAAACATACTGCTAAAGAGGTTTCATTTGAATGGTCACACCATAGGATTTTGTCCACAGACTAATATATATATACATAGCCCAAGCCTAACAGCGTCGCACTTTGAACAAACTTAACTAAGGTGGAACTTAACTAAGGTGAAAGGTTGGAAGCACAAGAATTAAGATTGATGAACGGGCTATTTTCAATTTTAGCAATTCTCAAAAACAGTATTACGCGACCGTCTGCACAGTACATTTTTATAGACCATACAAAAGTTCACAAAAACAACTTTTCTCTGTCTAGAATAACTAGTACCACTAGTTTCCGAATAAAATACAGTTTATGTTTGTCAAAAATTGCCTGAGAAACTGATTTGAAAATCAAAAATTGCAAAAATATACAAACATATTTGCATAAGGCGATGCAAGTGAAGATAGAACTGTACTATAAAATCAAAGTCTTGTTTTGTTTACATAAAACCGCTTTTCAATCTATCTAATGAATGAACAAACACATAAAAATGGACAACACAATCTTCTTTCGAAAAAATTTATTCAAATCTCCATTAGTTTAAGTTTAGAAGCAAAACGCGTACCATTTAATTATAGCTCATTGAGTTTAAGCTTTCTTCGATGAAATTCAAGAGATCGATACAACTGAATTTAAGCACGTTGTAAAATCAATTCTCCAAAACTAACAATAACACTAATAAAAAGTCACTCACAGATTGATATCAACATAAATTCTCATCGAAAACTGTAATCTGTTTTACCTTTAAGTTCCTCGCTTGCTTGGAAATTCAAATCTCCGCTTCTGGTTCTGAAATCCGTAGGAAACAAACATCTCCCGCATTGATAAAAACGTAATACACGAAGTTCCTCGAAGCAAGATTTTATCCCTGAAGCTCGTTTTTTTCCACTAAAGCAGCTTCTGAGTATCCCTTATTTAGTATCCCTGTCTTGAGTAGCAAACCGCGAAAAAATGCAGGAAAATAATGACTTTAATTCTCCGCTAGACACAACAAAACAACTAAAGTGTTTACCGAGCTCACGGCTGTGTGGCCGCGCGAAAAACAAAGCCTTGCTTTCAAGATCCCGGATGTTGTTCCAACACGGCGGGTGGGCGGACGGACGGACCCCTCCTCCCCTCCCCTCCCCCTCCCCCCTCCCCCCCCTCCCCTCCCCCTCCCCCCCCTCCCCCACCTCAGGACAATAAAATCCTACAAGCTATTTATAATTTATACAATGTACAGAGTACCTCAATACTGTTCAAGAGACATGTAAAAGAGAGAAGAAATTATATTTTTATCTTATGTTTTCATTGACCGTTTAAAAAAACTGCAAGTTTGTTGACATTCGCTGGCTTGTTGAATCCTTCAGTGACACATATACCGAGATCTGCCGCTGGAATATCTTTTAGTTTCCACTATAATATATAATATATAAGTCGCTGTTACCAGAACTCATGCACTCACTCAGCAACTGGCAACCAGCCTTTGAAATTCGATCTCAGCCAATTTACATTCCTATGATCTCAGTAAGCAATAGGAATTTAATAAACAGTGAAACCTTAATTTGTTGTGTCCTTTCTTGTAAATCAATGTCAGGCTGGATAACCATAAAAAAATTGGCATTTTATTTGGTGTCATGTTCAACGTATAATATCCAGCTCATCTTGCCATTGTTGTTGTTTCAACAATTTTCTCCAATTTTTTTAGGGGAGGGGTCACAATGATCCTGATGGTAATTTCAATAGGCCATTTGCACAATGACGTCATTTGACTACTACTACCAGAATCCTTCAGTTTTTTGTTTTCTAGTGCAAATTAGGGCTATTGTTATTTAAACCGCACTGGGATTACAAAATTTAAATAAGAAAGGAAAAACGAAATGAATTCTGGTAGTAGTAGTCAAATGACGTCTTCGTGCAAATGGCCTATTATTTAATGTTTCAGTAATATGTGTACCTTAAATGACTGTAAGGTCCAACCTTCTTGGTAACATTCTTTACTGGGAAATCATCTTGAAAGGTAAGCGTGAGAAATATTCATGTTTTATGTTTAGAAGGACTAGAAGCAAACACCTTTCTTTTGTAGCTAAATTCTTCATCTGAGGTTCATTTTATAATCCTTTGATTTTGGTTCGACATTGCAAAATTATTAAACACTTGCAACAAACCATTTTTGCCCAGGGGGGACTCCCGTGTAAAATTTATGGGGGTTCTTGTTGGAAATTTTTGAAAAACACCCTAAAAGGTACCAGAATCCCATTTGATGGGTGTGGCTCAAATTCATTTTCACCCCTTAGAGGTACCAAGTGTAAAACAACATGTCAATTATTCTGCCATATTTTTTGGCTCAATAAACCCATGATTAAGGTACCACGATAATTCTAACAGTGGTCATTTTAGATTTTGGTACCCTAAGCATTTCCAATCTACTAATTTTGACCCCTAAAAGGTACGAAGAGAACCTCATCATGTTAATATGGGTGTCCCACCTCCCCCCCCCCCACCCCTTCCCCTACCACCCCTGGCATTTTTGATGACAAGTAAATTTCTAGCCAGCGAGCAATAACAACCACCTGTCGCATGGTGTGATGAGAGGTGGCTGTGGTTGCAGGCAAGTAAATTTCAAGAGGGAATTTCTTGCAAAGTTAACATATGCGTGCAACAGGATTCTGGATTGGCAAATTAATTAAACCTGGTCCGGATGGCAAAACGTTGGACAGGCTAAGAGTGCATGTTTAACCAATCAAATTCAAAGATTTATGATTCGGGCCTGCTGAGAGTCTTCAGGTTTTAACTATAAAGGGACACATCCAGTGGAGTTTGATGGGTTCTAAAATCTTTAATTAAACATAAGTCAGAGAAATTTGCTTCCACATAACTATTTTGTTAAAATAACCAAATTATGTTTTGGCAGGTTTAACAGACTGATCCCCATATTCATGGCTTCTGCCTCTACGTCATTTGCATCCACCAAGGAGACGACCAACTATGCTCGTCTCTGTCGTCTTCTGGTGGATGCGGGCTCGCAGGCCTTAAGGGATACCTTTGACGGAATCCACCCCCCTGCAGGTCTACATGGAGTTTTGGCGCGTCCTCTAGAACATTCTACACTGCAGTCCCTTAGAAAGAAGAGAATTCTCAATGCTACACAATGGGGGAAGCTGTATCCAGCTATTCTTTCATCTGTGTCATCAGCAAATTTTGACATCACTCTATTGATACTGCTGCTGAGGAATATATGTGGCTTGACTCCACCCATCACTGGCTGGGACAGTCTCCCATCTACTGCAGATACAAGTGTCGAAGCTAACATAGCCAGAATTAAGCATTATCGGAACAATGTCTATGGGCATGCTAGCCACGCTTCAGTAGACGATCCAACATTTAATACCTTGTGGCAGGATATAGGTAATGCACTGGTAGGACTGGGTGGATCGAGTTATGGAGCTGCCATCACCAATCTAAAGACTTGCAGCATGGATCCTGACATTGAAAAGCACTACCAAGAGTTACTGAAGGAGTGGAAGCAAGATGAAGATAACATAAAGGACAAACTTGAAAAAATGGAAGGTTAGATTGAATTTTTTAATGAATTTTATATAAAGGGGCTGGCTTAAATACCACGAAAAACGGTAAAAACATATACCAGCAATACAAACTTTTCCTGTTCTTGTCATTGGCTTTATGAAATGGATGAAACCTTTTTTACCATTTGTCCTCAGATACAATCAGAGATGACCTACAAGAGATTAAGGGTGAGATAGGAAGCGTCAGTGAGAAACTGAAGACTTTAAAGACACATGCCACCAAAGATGAAGGTCAGTTTCCAAAGAGTTTTTTACAACACTTGCCGGTAATCTTGCAATCTGATTGGTCGCTGCGGGTGGGAAATGAGAGTGCTGACAACGGTGCTGATGCTAACATCACGCGATGCCTAAAAAAAGTTTCAACTTGTGAAAATATTGTGGTGAAAAAAAAACAGATTTCCACCAGTTTTCTGTGGTGTCGGGACTCTTATTTACCACGATTTACGTAATCACATGGTCAAAAGTTGTTGCTGACTCACTCGGCTGCATCTCGTGAGTCCACAACATTTTGACCATGTGATGATGTAAATCGTTGTAAATAAGAGTCCACACCATGGAAAACCGGTGGAAATTTGCTAAGTATCCCTTAACGTCCCTGAAAACTGGATTTTAAAAAGGAACTGTTTCAATCTACAAACTGAACTTTGTTTTCAACAGTTTTCATCTATAAAACATTTTTTCTGGCAAAAAGAACAGCACCATTGGAATTTAAAGTACTCCGCTGTTCCTTCTTTTGATTACAGCTACACCTTTAATATTCATTCTAACTTAAATTGCAAGCTAAACCCACAGTAAATAACTCTAGGCTTGACTTTGTAACAGGATCGATAAAGAGAATAGGTTTTAATTGTAAAAGTTACTCTGTTAGATTAAACAGACAATTCAAAATTTGACTAAACATGTCTGTCAAAAATTGGTTACCATAGAAACATCAATTTAAATGTCATTAACGAAAATCTGTCACATTAAAATGTTCCCGAACAGTTTAAGTTTGAGATGTTGTGGAAATTTTGTAGTGGCTTCTTATTAAGTATGACTGCATGAGGGTGGTAAATTGCCTCCCTGAGCTCCGTCATTTGCATGCATAGGATTGTATTCTGTATATTAAAGATGTACCTTGTGAGCATGCAACATGGTTGAACAGTAATTGCAGTCAAAATGTTTCAGGTTTTGGTCTTTAATGGTTGTATTATTAACAGAGTGGTCAGATTAATGTGGTAAAAATATAAGAGAGTGAGTGAGCCTTCTTTGAGGCCAAAAAAAGGGATTGACACCATAGACAATGCAAGCAAAGTATTAATGATATTAAAGGAAGGATGATGAAGAAAAAAAAAACAGGGAAAACAGATGCACCAACCACTTATTGTCATATAATGGCTTAATATTAAATACAGTATAAATAAAACCTTTCCTCAACTTTTGTTCTCAGATACAATCAGAGATGACCTAAAAGAGATAAAGGGTGAGATAGGAAGCATCAGTGAGAAGCTGGAAACTTTAAAGGCACCTGCCACCGAAGATGAAGGTCAGTTTCCAAAGACTTGTATCTCTTAATGTCCTCTAGCTGGATTTCAATATTAGGAACTGTTTCAATCTACAAACTGAACTTTGTTTTCATTAATTTCCATCCATAAAACATTTTGCGGCAAAAAGAACAGCACCACCGGAAATTAAAGTACTCTGACAGCTGTTACATTATAATGTACTTCTTTTCATTTGATTGTAGCTACACCTTTAGTATTCCTTAATTCTAACAACATTGTAAGCTAAACCCACAGTAAATACATGTAACTCAAGGCTTGACTTTGTGATAGGATCAATTAAGATGATAATTAACACTACATAAAAATGTATTACCGGTACTTAGTTGTATAATGTGCAGTTTCAGAAAATATCCATACTCCCCCCACGGAAGGTTTTTTGTTTACCACCCCCCATCCCCTCAGGAAATTCCAGTTTAGCTTCATACTTTGCTTCTAAAATGTTGGCTTTTAAGATCCCCCTCCCCCTAGGAATTTCCAGTGACCTTCCATGGGGTGGGTATGGATTTTTCTGGAACTACACAATATGTAGGTCATAGATTGAGGCTTAATTCAGACTGGTCGTTTTTTATTTTTTATGTTAGACCGTGGTTGAAATCTTTCCTCCCCTTTGTTGCTCCACGAGCAATTACATGTAAGATCACAATTAAAACTGAAGGGTATATTGTGTATCTAAAATGTTATTTTTCTCTCTTTAGATAAAATCAAAGAAAGCCTCGAACAGATAAAAAATGAAATAGGGAGCATTAGTGAGAAGCTGAACAATTTGAAGACATCCGCGACTAAGGATGAAGGTTAGTTCCCAGAGATTTGTTATTCCCTTAATTAACGTCCTTAATTGGATTTTAAGAAGGAGCTGTTGAATCTACAAATTGAATTTTGTTTTCAACAGTTTTCATCCAGTAAAACAACTTTTGGGCAAAACGAACCGGACCACTGGAAGTTAAAGTACCCTGAGCTGTTGCTTATCTTTGTTTGATTATTAGCCACTAATCAAACAATTCCTTCTAACAAAAGAGGATCCCCTATACTTTTGATGTGAATTTTTAATTCAAGGGCTATTTCTTTTCCTGTGAAACGTGATTAACTTAATCTCAAGACATTTTAACGTGACGTAACGTAAATATTTTATTGTTTACTTTGACTTAACCCACGAACCAGAAGTGATAAAGGATTTGTGAATCATTTTGTTTTCGCTTCAGTTTATTTTAGTGTTTTGATAAAATGTGCATTGACTTATTTCTATTCTACATAACATCACTCGTTTTAAAAATGTTTGGTGTGTAGCCAGGCATGTTAAAAATAAAAAGATATTAAAAGTTGACACTGGCTAAAAATGTTGTTTTGGACGTTTCGGCAACTACTGTTGCCTTCTTCAGCAAAAGATAAAAATGCAAATGTCTAACGGCGTCCTGATGGTATAAGATACATGCAAATATTAAATCGCACCTCGAAAAAAAAGCCAAAAGACAAGATCGAGAAAGAGGCCACCAGAGGAATCGTGTATAAGATCAAATGTAAAGATTGTGATTGTGTTTACATTGGTCAGACATCGCGCGCGCTAAAATCACGCGTGAAAGAGCACGCAAAGGCTATAGCAACATTGGATAAAAACTCTTTGTTGGCCAAACACCACATGCTCCACAGCCACCAAATAGATTTGACGAGCGTCGAAATTGTTGACAGATCATCGGCATGGCGACAAAGACTAATTCTTGAAGCTTGGCATTCCGTGCGTAACACGAACGCTATAAACGAACACATAGCGCTTCCAAACGTTTACAATAACATTAAGAATTTGTAGAAATAATTAAGAATGCTCTAGAGACTTTTGTTTCGCCTCAAAATATTCTTTCGAGGTGCGATTTAATATTTGCATGTATCTTATACCATCAGGACGCCGTTAGACATTTGCATTTTTATCTTTTGCTGAAGAAGGCAACAGTAGTTGCCGAAACGTCCAAAACAACATTTTTAGCCAGTGTCAACTTTTAATATCTTTTTATCACTCGTTTTATCTAAAACAAACTGTGAATGCTGTGAATTAGATTTCCTTGATTTTTGTGAAAGCACTCTGTAATTATTTTTGACAGTACGTGAAAAAGTCCATATAATTTTAAGTAACTGATGAATTTTGCAAAGGGGTATAGGGGACTCTCAAAAATTAAGATTGCAAGCTATTAATCCTTAGTGAATAACTCAAGGCTTGTCTTTAATTTTAAATCAGAATTTTCTTTTTACAAAAATTGCGCGAAAACCAGAAAAAAGGACTGCCTGCTTGGCCACCGTTTACGGATTTTATCCTCAGTTTTAACCAAGTGTAGAGTGAATCCAGCGAACTGGATTAAGATCAAAAGTGCACTTTACCAGCTTTCCTGTAAAGTACTAACTGAGTGACCTTGATTCTTCAGACAACATCTGTAGAGACGAATTTGAGCAGATGAGAACTGAAATGGAAAACTTGAGAGCAAAGTTGGTTACATTGACAACAGTGGCAGAAGAGAAAAAGAAGGAAGGTTAGTTTATATATATAGAATATGAAGCTGTAAAAACTCAGGGTAAATTCATATTGGATGTATACGCAAACTGATGTCCACACCCTGGTACAAGGAAGGAGGGATGGTTGCAACCCCCCTTTGGGTTTTTGCTGTGTTACAACATTTGGTAAGGATTTCACGTTTAATGGATAAGTGTTCTACAAGGTAAGGTTAATATTATGGGTTATGGCACTGTTAGGGACCTCTGACGTCATCCAAAATGGCAGCCAAAATGGCCGCCTTCTTACATTTCATTCAAACTTTAAATGGTTGGTAGCATTAAATGTAATTTTTTTCAACGAAAAAGAAAAAAAACACTCATTTGAATTAAAAATTGGCTCGACTTCTTGCTACGTATGACATCATATCTTGTAACCATAGCAACCAATTCTGAGTAATCTTTGTAAAAATGTGTCTTAGGCATATGCAAATAGCCTCTTTAAGAGATCGAACAAAAACTTTACGGTGCAGAAAGGGGGGAGGGGGGGGGGGGGAATTATCCACACCCTTGAACTTCCGAGTTTTACGGCTCGCATGTTTTCTTATCGCATTGATTATTACCTATTGTAAAAGCGAAACAGTATTTCTCTCATTGAAATGTTTTACGTCCTATTCAGGCTGATCTGACATAGAATAAATTAATTTGCATTGTACTAGTTATTGTACTCCATAGCCTGATTGGAGGACAATAACTAGTAGAATACAAATCAATGACTTATTTGACGTTGATAACGTAGGGATTAAGTGCCCGACGAATTAAAGAAAAAGAAAGATGATTAAGTAATGCTTCACATAAGAACTATAGTAAACTTCATTGTTCTGCGGCAATGGCCCTTTCCCATATAGAATATCTTTGATTTTAAGAATGGAGGAGGGGCTGATGGTTCATAATTATATTTCATTTTAAAAATACAGAAAATCCATTTGCGTCAAATATATTTTAGGAAATGTTCGTACTTAACCAATCAGAATAGCAGAAGACAATACGAACTAATTTTGCTTCTTTGATGAAGTTCCCCAAATACAATATCTTTTAAAAATTGCATGTTGTGCGATTGGGTCTCAAAATACTTGAAACCTTAAAAAAATTAGACTTTATGCACCTTGAACCTTAACTTTTTAGCGGTTTTTGAGTCTAGGCCAATGAGATCACTAGTTGTAACAATGAAAATAGTTGACATTCCATCGTGCATTGTCGTTCAGCACTATCCTTCTTATGCGGATCATTACTTAATTACTTACAATTGCATTTCACTTTCAGGTGATTTTGATCCAATTAAGAACATCAACCAAATTCGCCAACTGTACACAAGTCGTGAAGGATGGCTCGCGCCCTTCCCTTGGTGCGAAGAGTTTCACTTTCATCTTAATGATATTTTCACCAGGCTCGTCATGGTCAGCAGAGAGAAAAAAGCAAGAGGAACGGGAACAAGGAACATTGTCGACATGTCTGCTATCTTCCAACCACACGAAGAATGCCCAGAGCCCAGAAAAGTGTTAATTGAAGGAAAGCCTGGCATGGGTAAGACGACATTCTGCAATAAGGTCGCTTACGACTGGGCCTGCACAGAGAAACGCAAAGCACGAGATTGTTTTCCCGATTTCCAGCTGGTGCTCTCCCTGAAATGTCGCGATGTCGGTATCGAGTCTGACCTTTGGAAAGCCATTGATGATCAGCTTCTTCCTCGAGAAATTCAAGAAGTCGAGAGAGAGAAATTTTTCGAGTTCATTCGCCAAAACCAATCCAACGTTCTACTGGTACTTGACGGATTGGACGAGTTACCTACAAGTAAACTGCCGGAGTTTTCAGAAATCATACAAGGTAGATGGCTTCCCGAATGTCACTTGGTGGTTACAGCGCGACACGAGGCTGGAATACCGGTGAGAAAAGTCTGTGATACTCTGCTGGAGATTGAAGGATTTACTGAAAAAGATGCCAACGAATTTATAGCAAAGTATTTCAAAACCGAAGAACATTTGGCGAAAAAGCTCATGGATCAGCTGAAGAATGACGAAAATCTACAAGAGTTGGTGGCAAATCCGTTAAACACTGCACTTCTTTGCCTTCTGTATGAAGACTTTCAGGGCATTCCACAGCGTAGAACTCAACTGTACATGGAAATAGTGCAGTGTGTCCTAAGACGATACAGAAAAAAGAAAGGATTAACGGTGAACAGCGATGATCTGACTGAAGTCTACAAAGGTCCACTAAAACACCTGGGCTCTATTGCGTTGAAAGGTCTGCTTGAAGACAACATGTACTTTGGGGAGAAACAGCTGGGAAGTCATAAACACGATTTACCCGGCTTCGGATTTCTGTCAGTTCAGCCTGGAAGCAGCAAACGAAAACCATGTGTGAGTTACGGCTTCTTGCATAAGAGTTTCCAAGAACTGTTTGCCGCGTTTTATATTTGTCGCCAGCTTGTTAGCGAAGAAATCAGTCCTGAAATATTAGTTGCTGACGCAAGATATTTCCGTGAGCTGAAACAAGTGCTTTTGTTTACATGCGGAATGCTGGCAGTGCAATCTGAAGAAAAAGCAGTGGCCATTATCAGAAGTATTGCGAATGAAGTAAATAACGATGAACTAACATGTAATTATTTTCCTGTTGCACTTGACTGCATTAGAGAATGCAAAAAGGAACAAAGTAATTTTCACGTAGAATTGGCACGTACCTTTGGCTCATGTCTGAAAGTTGATGCTGTTGATTTGTCTGACCTTGGTACTGACCCTGATACTGACCCTGATACTGACCCTGATACTAACCTTGGTACTGCTGGCGCTGAAGTGCTTGCTGACATGTTGAAAACAAACACAACCCTGACAGAGTTGAATTTGTCTTACAATTGCCTCGGTACTGCTGGCGCTAAAGCGCTTGCTGACGTGTTGAAAACAAACACAACTTTGACATGGTTGGATTTGTCTTACAATGACCTTGGTACTGCTGGCACTGAAGCGCATGCTGACATGTTGAAAACAAACATAACTCTGACAGGGTTGAATTTGTCTGGCAATGAGCTTGGTCCTGCTGACGCTGAAGCGCTTGCTGACAGGTTGAAAACAAACACAACTCTGACAGAGTTGTATTTGTATAACAATTACCTTGGTGCTGCTGGCGCTGGAGCGATTGCTGACATGTTGAAAACAAACACAACTCTGACAAAGTTGGATTTGTCTCACAATCATAACCTTGGTACTGCTGGCGCTGAAGTGCTTGCTGACATGTTGAAAACAAACACAACTCTGACAGAGTTGAATTTGTCTGACAATAACCTTGGTGCTGCTGGCGCTGGAGCGATTGCTGACATGTTGAAAACAAACACAACTCTGACAGAGTTGGATTTGTCTGACAATTACCTTGGTACTGCTGGCGCTGAAGCGCTTGCTGACATGTTGAAAACAAACACAACTCTGACAGAGTTGAATTTGTCTGACAATTACCTTGGTACTGCTGGCGCTGGAGCGATTGCTGACATGTTGGAAACAAACACAACTCTGACAGAGTTGGATTTGTCTGACAATTACCTTGGTACTGCTGGCGCTGAAGCGCTTGCTGACGTGTTGGAAACAAACACAACTCTGACAGAGTTGGATTTGTCTGACAATGAGATTGGTGCTCCTGGTGTTGTTTTGGTTGCAGATTCACTTAATGTAAATAATACTCTCACTACATTGGATTTAAGTGCAAACTTCAGTATGGATGTTGATGAGATACTCAAAGAAGCACATGGTGACCGTGTAATCCTTTAAGTTAAAGCCCTTTCAGTTTTCTCCTTCTTTAATTTTCCCTGCATTTTTTTGACCAGAGAGACGCTGAAATTTTTCTTTTTAAAATACGTGAGTGGCAACGAATGATACGCGTAAATTTCAGAAAAGAAACTTTTCAAAAACACGGAACGGACCTTAGAAACCAAGCGGTTTAATCATTTAGCTTTGTTGATTTCAAAGCTAACATGAAGCCAGTTTATAAGCTTAATTCTTTTTATACGCAACATTCGATGAAATTCGACTCTTTTAGCTTTATGCTGCAAGAAAATGAAAACCTTTTCCGTAAAAGCAAGAGAAATTTGTTAAGTTTTAAAACCGTTAATTCTACTGCCGGCAATGTTGTTTGATTTGAATCAAAACATTTGTTGAAAGATAAATAGGCAAATTTTATTTCCTTTTATAGGCCGTTCGCTCCATGTTTAACGTTTTCTGTGTGATGTGATGTATATCATAGGGAAACCACGCGTTTTTTTAGAATGAACATAGAATAAATGGACTTACGTGATGTTGTGTTTCAATCCAAATGTGCTGTTGCTTTTGTGCTGTTGAACGACCGGTGTTGAGTAAAGCCCGGTTTCCATATGATCGCTACGATCGCTACGATCGTTGCGATCGCTGCGATCGCTGAAAAAAAATAGTTCAGCGATCGCAGCGATTGATGGTTTCCATATGATCGCTACGATCGCTGAGAAAGTGAATGAAGATCGAGGGGACCTGGGTCTGACAATATCGTTTCGCCTCATTCTTGAAATTCAACATAGCGGCTGTGAATTGTTTTTAAAATTTGATATAAAGACAGTCGTATTTTTGCACTTCTTCCATAAAAAGGGCCAAATCGCACCCTTTGAGTGGGCGTACGCAGTGCATCTTGGTATTTTTGCTGTCGCTGCGATCGCTGCGATCGCTGGAGAGTGGTTTCCATATGATCGCTACGATCGCTACGATCGCTGAGATAGAATCACAGCGATCGCAGCGATCGTTGTCGCTGCGATCGCTACGATCGCTGGAGAGTGGTTTCCATATGATCGCTACGATCGCTGAACTTTTTTTTCAGCGATCGCAGCGATCGTAGCGATCATATGGAAACCGGGCTTAACTGAAATCAGCTTATGCTGGGATTTAATAGCAGCCACAACCGTCCGATCAATTTTCGAAATGATCGTGTCTGTAAATGGTCTCGCATTCCGCCGTCTGTTATTAAATTTTAACTTGTCAGCCGTCATGCGGCATGGTTTCGTATTTCGGCATCTGGAGGAAAAGAGAAAATTGACTCTTAATTTAATTAATAATAAACGGTTATGTGATATGCCGCCTATGTTTGCGAAATGCGAGACGCCGACAAGTTAAAATTTAATAACAGACGGCGAAATGCGAGACCATTTAAAAAATAACAGACACGATCGTTTCGAAATCGTATCAACGGTTGTGGCTGCTATAAATCCCAGCATAAGCTGATTTCAGTTACTCAACATCGGTCGTTCAACAGCACAAAAGCAACAGCACATTTGGATTGAAACACAACATCACGTAAGTCCATTTATTGTAACTTTATTCTACCTTACGTTTATTCTAAATAAACGCGTGGGTTCCCTTGTGGGCCACCGTATGTGTATAAAAGTTACTGTTGTAAAAATTCTAAATATACAGAACTTGTGTTGTATGCAAGTATTTAGACTTTCTCGGTGAAAAGGTCGTATTTCAACACATGGCAATAATTAAGGAAACAAAACATTAAAATACGAGAAAAGGTTAAATCAAAATAAGGAAGCTTAACATTTGTCAGAGTTGGCGGTAGCATCACCAGCAGGCCGCTCAATTCGTAAATATTTTGCCATTATTTCTCATAACTGGTCGACCAGACTGGTCTATTGGTAAATATTATGCATTCTTTTGATGGACTAGTAGGGACAGGTAGCTAACAGGTCTTCAATAAGCCGCATTCTAGTTACAAACTGACTGATCTGGCGGCCAGACTGGTCTGTTGGTAAATATTATGCATTCTTTTGATGTACTTGTAGGAACAGGTCTTCATGTAAGCCACATTCTAGTTACACTGACTGACTGATCTGGTGACCAGACTGGTCTATTGGTAAATATGCATTCTTTTGATGGACTAGTAGGAACAGGTCTTCAATAAGCCGCATTCTAGTTACAAACTGACTGATCTGGCGGCCAGACTGGTCTATTGGTAAATATTATGCATTCTTTTGATGGACTAGTAGGAACAGGTCTTCAATAAGCCGCATTCTAGTTACAAACTGACTGATGTGGAGGCCAGTTCTGACAAATGGTAAGCGCTTTAGTAAGTCATTGTTTTTGTATGTTTATGTCCAATATTTGAGGACATTTCAGTGTTACAATGTTCTTAAAATAAATTATACAGTATTTCAGTAAATCTTAGTTCTGAATGAAAAGAAAGTAAAATGGGCCAAGTTCAGCAAATTTCGTATTTTCATACATATTTGCTATTTTAAAATATGAAAACGACCTGCGATGTCGGAAAATTCAATCATTTTAGGCTCAGTTGGACTGTAAATTTTCTGTGACCAAACTATTACACTCTATTTTATTCTCAGTTGAATAATTGTAATAATCAGAGGACAGAATAAAGTCGTTCTTAACAAATCTCAGCTTGGGTACGTTCTTAGTACGTTCTTAGCACGTTCTTAGCACGTTCTTAGTACGTTCTTAGCACGTTCTTAAAATTTTGGCCAATCTATGCCTCACATTTGAAGGTTCCTACAAAAAAAAATGTATTTCCTTTATAAACTGAGGCTAATCAATGATGACCACAGGGACCGTGGTTATTTTACGCCTTTCTTGTGCTCTCCATCATTTGACAGATGTACAGCTAATAGCAAAAAAATATGTGAAATTAGCCTGCGTAGCTGGGGGTTTTGTTGGCGCGCGAGATGCTGAATTGGTTCGCGGACGCCAACAAAACCGCCAGCTACGCAGGTTAACGTGAAATGTGTTTGTGATTTCTGAAGTAATGACTCAGTCAATTCCAAGCCTCAGCATTCCCCATCCTCCGACATTTAACGGGGATTTGTCATTTTCTCTTCGTACAAGTGGGGACAGCCCATATATACAACAACCTTATGATGGGGCTTACAAAGGTGTGGAAATGCCCCACCCATGGATCAAGACCACAATTACTTGGCTATTAAATCTGATTTTAATTCCGTACTAGCCTTACATTTTGAGTTGTTGGTTCTCGATAAACTTTGAGTGACGTCTCTTATTAGCATCCCTTCTTTAACGAGATCCAGAAACAAAGTTACCACGAAAGTTTTGAGTGGTCATCTGCACTTTGTATTTGTGGCATTCAAGCTTCTGTCGCCACAATTTCAAATAAATTTTGCTATAAGTGTATACAAGGAGAATTTCACAATATAGAAGAATTTCATAATACAGAAAATCAAACAGTGAAAGATAATTACAAAATTGCGGGAAATTTGTGTTACATTTTATCACATTTGTTCATCCCGTTAGCCCATAAGGGGGGATGGGGAGTGGTACTCTCATTGATAAGCTACGGGTATAAGGTGCCTCTGTTAAAGGGACACTGTCCCGGCTGAAATAACGTGTTTCTCATGAACTGTAATCCACTTCCATCCTTGCAATCCTGCACTTTATCTCCAAACTACTGCTTTTGTTTTGCTCTATAGAATCTTTTTGTCCAACTAAGTTGTATATTTGGTGGTATTTGGCGATATAACGTGGAAATGGAAGCTCAGCGAAATTTTGCTATTTTAGCGGGACAGTGTCCCTTTAAGGGTATGGTTTTCAAGCAGTTCAATCTGGGATAGGATATAGAAATCAGAGATCGAGTTCTGGTCTAAAATGGGTTTCATTTACCGGGAAGCTGATGAAGATATTGAAAAATAGCGAGTCTGGGATAGGGTAGGGATCTTTTGGTGCCTCTGGTATTGCATAGGGTTGCAAAATGCAGTTGAACGTGGTCTGGTATAAGGTAAGGGTTTCAGAGTTGCAGTGGCAAAGAAGAGAAAATGCATAAAGAATGCATGTCACCCAACAAAACTCCTGTAAGTTAAACATTAACTTACACTGAGATAAAAAGATGATAATTCTCTCTTGTGGAACACCAGCACCCGAAAATATAAAGAGCACCCCGTCCCCCCTCGCCTGGTCGCGTTATGATCTAAAGTGTTCGCTTTGTAAATAAGATGTGATTCCCTGGCTTTACGTAAATAAAAACTGGGTACCTCTGTCCGAAGGAGTGCCATTTCGATGGGCAAATTAAAGACAGGGTATTAAATTGTTAATTTGTCAGTGTTTTCGTATTTCAAAGGATTATCAAAATGCACTCTGAAAGTGTTGCCAAAGTTGGTCAGAAAATGCAAAGCAAAGATAAACAAACGCTAGAATGTTTTTGGTCGGCGTTTTTACTTCGACTGAATCCGGTTTATGAAAAAAACACAGTACAGAGCAAGGCTGATTTTACCTAGAACATTTAACGCGACAACGACATGACAGAGCCCAAACTGAAAGCCAAAATGCAACCGTGGACAGCTGTTTCGATCTGGTTTGGTCTCGTCAGCACGGTGTAGCAGCAAAAGCGCAAACACCAATTCTCTACCAAATCGCACGTGGTGATGGCTACAGATGAGCTCAAATTCATACGTTTGCCAATTAAACCACGTCAGAGCGGCGCGTGATCATGAGTAATAGGCAAAGAATTTGAAATATCATGTCCTTGTCGCGATATAGAAAGTGAGGATAGACAGAACCATCACTCAACGAATACATGGCCAATACCATGTAAAAAAAATATAGAAGCAGCATATCGGATCTGAAAAGATCTAAGGTCCTAAAATAAAACAAGTAAATAAGAAGCAAAGGACCGCGAACGAATACTTTAAGTCCATTTTTGAGGATGGCAGGATACATTACCGCTAATGGTCTGCTTCCCACTCTCACCCTCGGACAATATAACTGCGGGCTTGGATCCCAGCCTGTAGTCATTTGTCAAGGGGGTGGGTGTGGGGATTAGACACAATAATTCAATCTCTCTGGCCAATTACAAGAGACGCAGACAATCCAATGAACCAATCAGAACGCGAAGCAAATACGTGTAGCCGCCTCCAAGCGCGGGAAAACGCGTGCGAGTAAAATGGCCCCGTCCACACTATGCCGGATAAATTTAAAAAAGGCAACTTTTATTCTTACGCGGTTTAGCCTACCGTCCACACTAATCCGGATAAATTGTTCACCGGAAATGACCGAAGACGGAACTTTTCGAAAACGTTCTTCAAAGAGGATAAATTTGAAAACCCGGCTAGGCGTTTTAGTGTGGACGGAACAGGTTTTGAAATGAAACGGAACTTTTCGAAAACGCTTTCCAGAGTGAATGAAGTTGAAAACTCCGGCTAGGCCTTTAAGTGTGAACGGAAAATTTGTGTTACGTTTTCAAATTTATCCGGCGTAGTGTGGACGAGACCTAAGCCACGATTGGTTGGTTTTACTTCTGATTGATTAGCCAATCACAAAGCGTAGCAATGCAAAAAAAGGAATTGCAAAACTACCTTTGACATTCAATTGGAAACCGCTATATTACTTAGTTCTGCTTTCAGGGTTTGTGATGAAACATTCTGTTAAATACTTTCGCAGCACACAGTTTTTGGTGATGTTTAAGTGTTGGCAATCACCTAATCACCAGAAAGTCCTGACCGATAGCCAAGTTAGCGGATTTTCCTGTCGGGCAAGTGAATTCTATCCTTCGCTTGCCCGACGGAAAAGTCAAGTTTTTTGGAGGACATTTTTTGTTTGTGGAAAAAAGTAAGGAAATTTTAGATTACAGAAAGACCATCGGGCTAGTACATTCTAGTTACAACTTGTTCGAAGGGCCAGCTTTGCACCCTGAGAAAGAATAAATGACTTATACCTCTCTTGCATATGACAAGCTATATATTGAAGAAGACTCGTATGTCAAGTCTAGCAAACAGGAGAAAACAATATGACTGCATTACTGCTTACAAAGCGCTAAATAATTTAGCACCAAAGTACATCAGTGAATTAGTAAAGGAAAGAGTCAATCCAAAAAATCTTAGAAGAATTAATAAACTCAGTGTACGGAGAGTTTTCACTACAACCTACGGATTGAACTCCTTCAGATATGATGGCACCCTTTGCTTTGGAACAGTTTAACGATCGAAATGCGCTGTGCATCAAACCTCAATACTTTAAACAAATTAGAAAGAATTTTTGAAGAATAACTAATTTTTAAATCCTTGTAATTATATATATATATATATATTTTTTTTTTAGCATTTTACATTTTATTATTGTAATATTTTGATGCCTACCATCTTGTTTTCTTTTTTTTGTTTAGAATATTTTAGCTTTTATCACGGTAAGTTAGCAGTCCATTAGACCCTAGCACTTAAACAGTTTTACAATTCGTGAACATGATTGGAGCAGAAATAAAGTGTTATGTTATGTATGTTACCACATCAAACCTGACGCGTTAATTATCACTCGCTGATGATGATATCTGCAATACAGTGGTTGATATAAGTTTTCTGTTTGTAGGAGGGGTGTTTGGCATGTATATGGTAGCATCGATCCTCTGATCTCAAGCTCACAGTCTGCAGAAGGAACAAATCATGTTTTCTGTTTGGGAGACATTAATGATACTCTGCTATGCTTCAAATGCATAAGCCGCAAAGAGTAAAGAAATGATGCTAGCAGATGTCCTCTTATACTCTGCATATTGGCTCCCCACCGAATGAGCAAACCAAAGACCCTTATAAGATCCGTGTCACATACCATTTATGAACATGATTGTTAGAAAATGCTGTCACGACCTTTGAAAGTGCGCGCAGAACGTTTCTGTGAATGGGAACAAGTACGGCTAAAAAAATAACCGAACTGTTGTCCTAAGCTACTTTTATGCAATTTTTGCAAAAATCTTGAGAATGTATGTTTTGCCTTTACAACACACTTTCTTTTAAACACTATGACTGGGTAATGTAAATATTATTGAAAGAATTTCAACCAGGCCATGAAACACGTACATGTACTTGATCCCCTGCCCCAACCCCCCAAAAAGATAAATGTATTCTGTAGAAACCTTTGAATGCACAGGTCTACACCATCAACGCGTAAATGAAATGCACTGGTTTGGTTTTGCCTGATCTCCAATGTAGAGATGCTTGAGCTAGAGGTCGTTTAAAGTGTATTCAAACACTCATTAATAATTCATAAGCATATTAGCCTATCATACAACGTAAATCCATCACGTGCATGGACCTTTATACCTGGTAATCTATGGTCATTCTGAAAAGCCTGGTGGCGGATTTGATTTCAGTCCCAGGGGAGTGCGGGGCTGATTGTTTTTTTACCACATTAGTATTCTTTATATAAAAAAAGTTACTCTCATTAGTATTCTTTATATAAAGAATACTAATAAGGGTAAAAGACAATAGGTTTCTTTTCCTTATTAGTATTCTTTACATAAAGAATACTAATGTTGGTAGTAATTATTCAGGATTCTTAGTACAACAAATGGTGACTTTAATATTTTCGTTCACTGCTGTTTTATGATATGTAGCCTTTTGCCATTCTATATGGAATTTTCTCCAACAAAATTAGCAACCAACCGGTTTAGCAAGTAAGCCGTTATTTGAATGACACCAGCGTCCACGTGTAAATTGGTAGGAAAGCGAGTGGTTCAGAGATGCAAGCTGTTTATTTCTACTCGTTCGCTGCCACTGAATAAAAATTGTTAGACATTTTATCCACTGGGTAGCTTCTCGATATATCAACAACGCAATGAAATACAACAATACCTCGTTCTTTTTATCCATTGTTACGTTAATTTTTTCTTTTGTGTTGAATCGTTTTATGGAATATTCATAGACTGCTAAGCCATTGTTGTTGATATATCGAGAAAGGGCCATCCACTGTACCTGTCAACTTTGGTATAGCATTTTTCATGGATTATGTTTTCCTCAGAACTTTGAAATCCCAAAACTTTCGACAGTTGCCAGGAAGCCATCGTCACCTCGTCGAAGCCAGTGTGGCACATGTGCTCTATGCGAATCAGTTTACTTGTTTTTCTCGTATGCTAATATCCTCTTTGCACGAAAAGCACATTTGTTTGATCTCCGTAGGGACACGCTTTTGGCGGGTCGTGTTTGAAGCCGTTCAAAACACTCACAGCACGTGTTTTAAACATTACATAAAACAAATTGAATGCAAGGCTGACGCTACGGCGATGGGCTGATTTAATTCAATGGGCTAATTTTGTTTGCTGAAATATTGGTCACTAAATAAATCAGCCCATTGCCGTAGAGCCAGCCTTGCATCCAGTTTGTTTTATTCTGTAGAGCTATAGTCAAGGGTCTCTTACATTTTGTCTTAGGTCAAATTTCCGGATCCCCATTTCATCCTAGAGGAGGAACACCCCTTATAATGTTAGGAGTCTGTTATAGTGGATATGGGGGAGCCTAGCACGAAAGGGGTGTTTCTTAAAGTCCACTGAGTAAATGAAAAGGTAGGGAAAATAGTGATTGCAACACCTCTTCTCCCCACTTCCTTCCTTCCTTCCTTCCTTCCTTCCTTTCTCTAATCCCAGGGGCACCCAAAGAATCTGTTCCTCACTTTATCTGTTCCCCTTTGGAATTTTTGCTGGCTGGCAAAATATTCTGTACATATTTTTTTAATTACCATTTTTGCGCTGGTTGACTTGAGAAAGGAGTCGCAAGAGCAAAGACTGTGCTGGCTAACTCGAGCAGATCGAAAAGAGACTGGATGGAAGAAAATCGGAGGACACTTTGGGACTTAAAAGGAATCAGCTTCTTAGTTACACATTTAAGCAGTACTTAGTGATAGTACCCGAACAGGTTGAGTTCGAGGCGGCAGTAAATGTACAAAACAATAAACGAAAGCTTCAAATAGTTTATACATTAATGTTTCATTAGTTCCCAAGCCCCTAATGGTAACTTACTATTATTGTTTTTTCATTTATTAATTTTTTTTAATTGCTGGCTGGGAAACAGACTTTTTTTTTATCCAGCTGGCTGGGAATTTCCCTATGTGTTATTTCTGGGAAAAAGGAACAGATATATTTTTCCCAGCAACGTAGAAGAACACCTGGAAATGCTTTTATATCATTTATTTTAATTTATTTGAGTAAAATAATACATTTTACCAAAGATTATTCGTTGGGTGCCCTTGTAATCCAGTACATAACATCAAAATAGTCCGTTATCAACCTGGTGCACTCTTACGTGCATTTCACTTGTGTCTTGGAGTTCAAAAATAATTTTCCATTTTCTATAAACGAAAAAAAGCAAGGCTGATTCGACAGTGAAGGAATACAATGAAATTTATCCAATACTTCGGTGCTTCTGTTTTGTTACGGTCGTCCTTGCCTTCAAAATTGCATTTTCCATTTTTTATCCCTGCTCCAAAACTCTTCATTTATTCAATGTAACTGTAACGCCCTTGTAAGGATGGCGTCTTAGCTAAGCATATGCGCAAACTAGAATAAGGTAAACACAAGGGGAAAAAACATTTTTCATTTTTAAACCAATTTTACAGTTGTGTGCTTGGTGACCTTACCTTTGAGTGGAAGCGAGGCTGGAGATGACCTTGCTTTGATACAAACCTTTCTGCCTTTCATATTAATAATGTTTTTCTCATGCTAACTAGGTAAATTTACATCTGAAAAGCTCCAAGGTCTGTATCATAACAAGGTCAACTTCAACCTCGCTTCCACACAAAGGCCAGGACACTATGAAGACAACTGTAAAATGGTCTATTGCAGCAGCCAGACCCGCTCAGTTTGCCGAGATCTCTGCACTTTGGTTTAAGACAACAAAAATCAACTTCGAGTTTTGTAAATAAGAACTGGACTGAAATATTTTCAATTTCCATGAAATCACGTTGACAAGACCAGTAAAAAGTTTCTTTTCCGAGCAAACTGACCCACCAAAACATTATAAAAATATATTCTTTTTTTACTCGGCGAAAAAGCTTTAAGAGCGGGAACTGAAAAAAGAATTGAAACGCGCCATTTTTAAAAATGAAGGCTTCGCAAAAATCATCGATGCCCAAAATGAAAAAAAAAAAACACGCCTGATCACAGGTTAAAACTAACCGTGCCCGGGCTGGATCACCATGGATATGAAAGTAAGACCGCAAGCAGAACGCAAGGAAAAGTTACCCTGAGAGTACCTGGCGTCGTTCTATTTTTAGTCCTCGAATACCTACCACCCCATCGATTTTTGATTGGCTGCTGAATCTGATCTCGTGATTTATACGCCCCTTCCATGATGCATTTCAAGATGCGGCTGGGAGAAATGGCGGCGCTGATATGAAGCACGAAGCAATCGCGGGAAGTTAATACTTAATGGCTTCACAAGAAACGGTCAGTATTCCATGTATGACCCCATGATATGTCCTCAGATATTATAGTGTTTTACAGTAAACACAACTATACGATACTATATACAGCTATACATCACTATACACAACTATACGATATCACTATACACAACTATACATAACTATAAACAGCTATACAATACACAGCTATACATCGCTATAGGCATAGCTATACATCACTATACACAGCTATACATCACTATACACAGCTATACGATACTATACACAGCTATACGATACTATACACAGCTATACATCATTAGTATCACCCAACTAGTGGACTAATGCAAATCCTGCATTTTGATTGGCTATGCTACTAGGGGTCTAATAGTAATAGTCATCGAGTAGCGAAATTCGCCGGTTTTATTTTTCGTTTTATTCCCAAATAAATATTTCTTCAACTTGCAATTGCTTTTTTTTATTATTGCCTTTTTCTGTCCGACTAGTTGGGTGATACTAAAACAATTAGACCCTTCGCCCTCAAGGGCCACGGGTCAATAGCCCATTCGGCTTCGCCTCATGGGCTATTGACCCGTAGCCCTTTCGGGCTACGGGTCTAATTGTTAATTATAATTCAACACATTGATACACTGCCCAAATATGGTAAAAAAGTTATCGATAGATGTTATGTCCACATGACGTATAACCAGCGATGGCGGTAAATTTCGCATTTTGAAGGAAAGTGAAAATGACTGCTGCCTGCAATTTCGTGTTTTTTCGCGAAAAAGTGCGTGAACTATTAGTTAAAAAGGGAAAAGAAAGAAAAAAAGAGAAGAAAAGAAAAGAGAAAAATACTGTTCACATGATTGGACAAAAAAGGCGCGAAATTTTCGCGTTGTCGCGGTCGCAGTGTTTCTTGGCGTAGCTGAATGAAAACTGGTTCAAAGTTTAACCGCTCGACAAGAAGTGAATGAAGGAGCACAATTTTCGTGAAATTCCTTTGGTAATCACCTCTGGAATATGATATAGACTTGATATTTCCTCGGAAAAGTTTCTGATCTCGTCATTACGGCTGTGGGAGCTAAAAAACGAGCAAGTTTGTAAACAACATTGATCGACTCAGCTCGTACTTCGATGTTTTAAAATTTCAGTGGTGCTTATGGAAGGGACTAAAAAGCCAAATCAACTACAGGTACGATGTTTTAATCGTTTCTTGTATCCTTTAGCTGTGAATTTTTGTAAGCTCACTGTCCATGCACGCTGTAGTTCTTTCCGACTTTTCGCCGCTATGTTTAGGTTCGTAGCCGTGTGTTTGTTCAATTTGTTTTGATTCTGAATTGAACTTTTTAAGATACGAAACACTTGTAACTAAGACATTCTATGCCATTTTACTGTGTTTTAATTATTGTAGTCACTACTCTGTTCCGTTCTTTGAGCAGACGAAAGCTCTTCGTAGAAACTGTCAACTGATTGTGTACGATAAATTAATTTTAGCTTGGCAAAAGTTTCGGCATTCACTGTTTGTTGTTTAAGAAATGGTGCGAGGTAAAATATTGTAGTTAGCCTTTTTACTTAATGAAAGGTTGTATATCTCAATGATTTTTTTCTCGAAACTGTGATTTGTTATCAATGTGTTGAATTATAAAACAGTTATAGTGTTCGAGCTTGCACAATTTTGACAAAGGCGCCACTTTCATTGATTTCATGAACTGTGTGATGTTGCAAGTTTCGCGCGGTAAAACATCTGTAAGCTTTTTTTTTAAATAAAAGGCTTGTCGGCGATATTTTTTCTTCAAACTATGCTTTGTTATCAATGTGTTGAATTATAAAACTATTATAGCGCTCAAGCTTGCGTGATATCGCCTAATTTTAGCCGACTCGGCCTACGGCCTCGTCGGCTAAGTATTAGGCGATATCACGCGCACTTTCGCGCTATAATAGTTAACTATACACAGCTATACATCGCTATACACATCTATACATCACTTTACATAACTATACATCACTATACACCACTATACATCACTATATACATACATATATACATACATACATACATACATACATACAAACATACATACAAACATCACAAACCAAACTGCGTGCCTGCTAATGAGCTATTTTTTCAAAATAGCTCAAATAAAATGGAAGGTGCCAATTTTGAGAGACAAGATGTGCATCTTCGGTGTTCAGATACTCCAATACATGCACAAATACATAACTTTATTTCAACTCTATAACTCGAGTTGAAATAAGGTTGTGTATGTTAATGTATAGGAGCCCTACACTCCCACGATGCACATTGTGTCTCCTAGATGCGTCTTTGAATTCTTGCACCCCATTTTTTATCTCGTTAATGCGCATGCGCGCAAACGAGATGTAGGAATCACTAGAAAAAAAAGTTGTTAACAAAGGTTCTTTGTTTTTTTTTTGTGGACTTTTGTCCGGGTAGTTAGTTCTTTCTTCTTTATAGCGGAGCACTTGCCAGGCCGAAGGCCTGGCTGCGCAGCCCCATACTCATAGAACCAGAACCTGTGCCCGTCATTTTTCATGGTCATGGCTAGCGGAATGTTTCGCGGGCGCGCGTGTGCCCTCCGTCCGCCGTCGCGCAGGACCGGACTACTGTACTACTGTAGCTCCACCGTCGCGCAGGACTAGCTCTCGGGTGCGTATGACGTCGCAAAACATGCGCGTACGACGTCATGTTGAAACCAAAGCGAGGCTTTGTTTTTCGCGCGGTTACACGGCCGAATGTCACGTCAGCTAGAAAAACACTTTGATGTTTTGCTGTGAATTTACTAAGCGGAGAAAACCGTTTAAATTAAAGGCGTTATTTCCCTGAATATTTCGCGGTTTGCTACTCAAGACAAGGATACTAATTAAGGGATACTCAGAAGCCGCTTTAGTGGAAAAAGACGAGCTTTCAGGGATAAAATCTTGCTTCGAGGAACTTCATGTATTACGTTTTTATCAAATGCGGGAGATGTTTGTTTTCTACGGATTTCAGAACCAGAAGCGGAGATTTGAATTTCCAAGCAAGCGAGGGACTTAAAGGTAAAAGAGATTACAGTTTTCGATGAGAATTTATGTTGATATCAATCTGTGAGTGACGTTTTATTGGTGTTATTGTTAGTTTTGGAGAATTGATTTTAAAACGTGCTTAAATTCAGTTGTATCGATCCAGTGATCGATCTCTTGAAATTCATCGAAGAAAGCTTGAACTCGATGAGCTATAATTAAATGGTACGCGTTTTGCTTTTAAACGTAAACGAATGGAGATTTGAATAAATGTTTTCGAAAGAAGATTGTGTTGTCCATTTTTATGTGTTTGTTCATTCATTAGATAGTTTGAAAAGCGATTTTATGTAAACAAAACAAGACTTTGATTTTATAGTACAGTTCTATCTTCAGTCGCATCGCCTTATGGAAATATGTTTGTGTATTTTTGCAATTTTTGATTTTCAAATCAGTAGTCTCGGGCAATTTTTGACAAACAAAAACTGTATTTTATTCGGAAACTAGTGGTACTAGTTATTCTAGACAGAAAAAAGTTGTTTTTGTGAACTTTTGTACGGTCTATAAAAATGTACTGTGCAGACGGTCGCGTAATACTGTTTTTGAGAATTGTTAAAATTGAACAACCTTAATTCTTGTGCTTCCAACCTTTCACCTTAGTTAAGTTTCACCTTAGTTAAGTTTCACCTTAGTTAAGCTTGTTCAAAGTGCGACGCTGTTAGGCTTGGGCTATCTATATATATTAGAAGCTATGTTAGGGCATTGAGGATATGGCTGGTTAAACCGGTTAGGATTTCAAGAACGGCGTCACATACTGCCACTAAAATTTTTGGGGAGCACCCCCGAACCTATTGTTAATTTCCCTAGGGTATTGGGATGTCAGAACTTGTCATGAACTTGTCATATCTCATATTACGTCACCGCAAAGGTATTAAAGTTCTTATTAAGTTTCGATATCTCACGTTACTCATCCATGTTTCAAATTTTCAATCATTTGTCATATAAAAGCCATTAAAGCTCCTTTAGAAGGGTAAAAATAGGTCAAATGCGTTTTCTTGGGAAACGCAGTTTGAGAATTTCACGGTGTATTTTTACGAATGGAGACGTTTTAAGAAAGTTAAATGGGACGGGAAAGTTTGTGTTTTAATATGAGCGATATGGCAGAGCAAAATAGCATGAACTTTTCGTTTGTTCTATTTTGGAATACTGAATCATTGCTTATGATTCAACACATGTTGATGACATTTTCGAACTGTTTGAACACCAATTCAGACAGTCGGTCGCTTGACTCACTTCTACCACAACCCGGTCTTCATTTAAATGTTCGATTGTCCTTTTAAAATCTGCTGCATGCGGGAAAGATATTTTCAGATGAGATTATTTGTTTTATACTTTGTTGTTACAATTGACTCAACACACCTTCCGGATCGATGTTTTGTTACTGGCAGGTTAAAATCTTCCGAACTTTCGAACGTACTTGATGTTTAACTCTTCCTTCCTGGTATTTCGAAGGAAATTTCCACAAAGAGAAATATTGTTTTCTTGCAAAATTCCTAAGAAGTGACAGCTCTTTGTGTACGGTAAACAATATCTCTTCATTTTCGGGCGTTACAGACTGGCGACCAAAATCTAAATTGTATAAAAAGTGGATGTGACGTCACGGACAAGCGCTGCGGACCAGTGATCCAGCCGTTGTTGGGAGGAGGATCTGAAAACCGGGAGTTGAGCTGCTTGGATTTGGGCAGGTGGCTTGTATTATGTTATTTAATTATAACTAACGTAAGCGATGGTTTTCTTTGACCGGCGCTTCATCTTATAAATTCTAAAAATAATTTTAAAAAAACATTTCTCGAAACTATTTCGATATCTGGGGCCTGTTGCATAAAACTTAACTTCGGACGTAAATTCTAACGTCTGACGTTAAAATAGTAACTTTGACTGGGCTGAACGCTCGTTACGTTTTATGCAACTGGCCCCAGGTGCCTGGAACTTTACTGAATTTGGTTGAAGATGAATTAAAATGGGTGTTTCTTGGTGTTGCGGAAGCCATTGTTGGTTAGCTTTTGTGTTGTGGTGTGGGTATTGTTCAGTGTCTTTTGAATCTTTTGTTTTACGTCATTTGGTGATCACACCATCCGCAACACCAAGGAACTGCCATTAGAATGGAGCGGTCTTTAATCGGCGGCCGTTTAGAATAATTTGATTTCTTTCAAACCTCACCAAGTTAATGACCAAAGTTGTATTTGTTACCGGTTTCATAACAACGATGGTAAGCATAGCATAGCAAAACACATTGAAACATGATAATGAATAAAACCTCCATATAATACAATTATTGTTCTTGTAAAATGCGAGGACTTGTTAAAGAAGAAATGCCCGCTTTTGAAAGTTCTCATTGTATTAGCTTCGACAAAGTTTCCTTTAAAGGCGCTAAAATGAAAATGAAAAACAGTACAACGCCATTGTCAGCGCCGTTTCTCTAAAAATTCTTGACAGGTGACACACCAATCTAATTGGCGGCACCTTTGCATGTTTCAGTATTTTTATCACATGATCTTACCTATAGAAACTGTCTGTTTAGCTTTCGTCACATCATTTTCAAGGTGCGGCTGAGAGAAATGGCGGTGCTGAAACAGATCCGAGAAGTTACCTAAATCGATTTTAGGAAACTTTTGTTTATTTCATTTTTTCACCAAGAACACAGTTAACATAAATTAATCGAAATCCGACGTGAGTGCAGACGAATTGAAACTTAATGAATGGTTTAAATATCTAGTTTTAACACAATTGATGTCTATTTCTATGTCTGTTTCAGAAATACACGTCACACCGTCCTCTGTCCCCACTCGCACTGACGTCCTTGTGAACTCGAATTAATTGGCAAGAAAACTGGAAAAAAGTTTAACATTCTGCGAAGGTAAACAAGGTACAAAATATAATTGTTTTGCCCATAAGCATATTTCAGGAGAACACAACAAATCGATTTGGTGGAACTTCTGTTCTGAAAACTTTTATAGTCCTCTTAAAAATACGTAACCGGCGATGAATTAGGCTAAAAACTAGAGTGTTCTTTAGTAAAACCCGCCTCAAACTTTCGTTATATCGTCGGGGAAATTTAACGCCTTTTGTTTTCGGAGAGATTCAAAATGTTGTTTTGGGTACGAAATAAGGTCAGCTAAGATTTTCGGAAAGGTGAAAACAGCGAATAAATTTAGAGGAGTAAGATTCCTTTCCCTATAATTTTCAGCTGCTGAAATATTCAGTTAATATAAAAGAACCGAAAAGATCAAACTGTATTAACTTTCACATGGTTTCCTTTAAAAACACTAAAATGATATGGAAAAACAATACAACGCCATTCCAAGTGTTTTCCTAAACTTTTCTTGTTGGTTGCTCCAGATATTTTGGTAATAGTAAGCTTAAAGGTGATGTTACACGGGACGATTCACAACGACGATTTTTAGTGCAACATGGGTGCGCGGACGATTTCCTTCGCAATTTTTGCGTTGTGAAGCTTTTGAATCAGCTTCCAAAAAAATGCAACGCAAAAACACGAATTTTACTCAAGTTGTTTCGTGTAACATACCTGTCTTTAATTTTGTTGCTCTAAAAATCGTCGTTGCGAATCGTCCCGTGTAACATCCTTAAGTTAGCCGGCGCTTTTTCAGTATAAGCGATGAAGTTAACTCTTCCCGGCTTACTATGGCCAATGTGACTTTCTTGATTGATTTATAGCCACCAGTGAAACAAATGATATAACGACAAACCGTCTTTTTATTCTAAGAAGAAAGCATTTTATATTAGTTTTGTTGGCATTCCCGGCGACTTGTCTTGCCGAAGGGTGATTTTGATTTGGTTTATATTTCATAAAAACATCCTTTCTTGAGGACACAGTTATACCGTTCTTGGTGAAAGCAAATCGCTTTTTTCTGCGAAGAAGAAAACATTTTGGAGTTGAGCTGCTTGGATTTGGGTAGGTGGCGTGTAATGTTATTTAATTATAACTAACGTAAACGATGTTTTCTTTGACGCTTCATCTTACAAATTCTTAAAAATAATTAAGAAAACCATTTCTCGAAACTATTTCAATATCTGGTGCCTAGAACTTTACTGAATTTGGTCAGTTGACGATGAATTAAAATGTTGCGGTCGTTAATCGGCGGCCGTTTAGAATAATTTGATTTCTTTCAATACCTCACCAAGTTTATGACAAAAGTTGTATTTTTCACCGGTTTCATTACAACGGTGGTAAGCATGAAAAATCAAACACATTTGAAACATGATAATGAATAAAACCTCCATATAATACAGTTATTGTTCTTGTAAAATGCGAGGACTTGTTAAAGAAGAAATGCCCGCTTTTGAAAGTTCACACTGTATTAGCTTCGACATAGTTTCCTTTAAAGGCACTAAAATGATAATGAAAAACAGTACAACGCCATTGTCAGCGTTTCTCTAAACATTCTTCACAGGTGACATACCAATCTATTTTGGGCACCTTTACCTTTGCATGTTTCAGTATTTTTATCACATGATCTTACCTATAGAAACTGCCTGTTTAGCTTTCGTCACATCATTTTCAAGGTGCGGCTGAGAGAAATGGCGGTGCTGAAACAAACAGATCCGAGAAGTTACCCAAATCGATTTTAGGAAACTTTTGTTTATTTTATTTTTTCACCAAGAACACAGTTAACATAAATTAATCGAAATCCGACGTGAGTGCAGACGATATTGAAGGTTAATGAATGGTTTAAATATATAGTTTTAACACAGTTGATGTCTATTTCTATTTTTGTTTCAGAAATACACACCGTCCTCTGTCCCCACTCGCACTGACGTCCTTGTGAACTTGAATTAAATTTCAAGAAAGCTGGAGAAAAGTTTAACATTCTGCGAAGGTAAACAAGGTACAAAATATAATTGTTTTGCCCATAAGCATATTTCAGGAGAACACAACAAATCGATTTGGTGGAACTTCTGTTCTGAAAACTTTTATAGTCCTCTTAAAAATACGTAACCGGCGATGAATTAGGCTAAAAACTAGAATGTTCTTTAGTAAAACCCGCCTCAAACTTTCGTTATATCGCCGGGGAAATTTAACGCCTTTTGTTTTCGGAGAGATACAAAATGTTGTTTTGGGTACGAAATAAGGTCAACTAAGATTTAGCCGGCGCTTTTTTAGTATAAGCGATGAAGTTAACTCTTCCCGGTTTACTATGGCCAATGTGACTTTCTTGATTGATTTATAGCTACCAGTGAAAAATGATTTAACGAGAAACCGTCTTTTTATTCTAAGAAGGAAGCATTTTATATTAGTTTTGTTCGCATCCCGACATGAGTTGATATGGCTTGTCTTGCCGAAGGGTGATTTTGATTTGGTTTATATTTCAGAAAAACATCCTTTCTTGAGGACACAGTTATACCGTTCTTGGTGAAAGCAAATCGCTTTTTTCTGCGATGAAGACAACATTTTGGAGTTGAGCTGCTTGGATTTCTGCAAAGGTAGGCAGATGGCGTGTATTGTTATTATGACTAACGTAGGCGATGTTTTCTTTGACGTTTCATACTCTAATTTCTCAAAAGTAATTAAGAAAAACATTTCTCGAAACTATTTCAGTATCTGGTGTCTGGAACTTTAATTTGGTTGAAGATGAATTAACATGAAGAATTAATCGGAGGCCGTTTAGAATAATCTGATATTTTCATACTTCACCAAGTTTATGCTTGACCAAGTTGTATTTTTACCGGTTTCCAAGCAATTGTAGTAAGTATAGCATAGCAAGACACATTCAAAACATGATAATGAATAAAAACTCTTTTATAACAGTTATTGTTCCTGTAAAATGCGAGGACTTATTAAAAGGCCCACTGTTGATGGAATATCTGTAAACACTTGCAATTGCAATTACCTTCATTATTCAGCAGGCCGTCGCGCTCGTTTCATGAAATTTAAGTGATTTTTTTGGTCGGTAAATCGTCCCAGACATCCGCATCCAGACATATTCGCGCGACCAACACAGCATTAAGTTCACTTCCGGTCATCAATCGGTCGTTGTTCATAAGGATATTGTTAATTAATTCTAAATTTTATGGCTTATTCTTCAAGATACCCGCCTTTATAAGGAGTCAACCTTCCTTGTAGTGGGTAGTTGCTAGACAACACAAACAGAAAAACGACGTCGTAAATTGGAACGCTCTTTGCTAGGTAACAAGCCCTTCAGAGTAACAAAAAACAAACAAGTATTTTGTGAATGGACTCGTTTACTGATTTCATCGCTTTGAAGCAACAACTCGCCCTATTTTAACTTCAACAATGCAAAGAAAGTTTTCCTATCGAAATGATTTGAATTTGGTCACATAATGCGTTTGAATTTGTTATGAGTTTGACAAAAAACGTGTCGGCAGATGCTTTTGAATGATGACGCAATTCATGACACCCAATAATGAAGCGTTAAGTCACCAGTTCTGTCAAACAACGCGTATTTATGTCACGCTAAGAAATGTTTTTAAATTTATCGTTTTTGATACAAAATTTAGTTATTTGAACTCTTGCAAATGACTAGTCCTGCAATCACTGAGTATGCAAACTGGGACCAAATGGCCCGCTTGTGAAGCCTAACGGGCTACTTGTTTGAAGTTTATCTTGCACTCGCAGAAGGAAGCTCTGGAAGCATAGTTCATTTTGGTCAGTGGAAAGTGAAACGTGGTAACAACTGGGATGTTTAAATTGTGTTTGAGTAAATTGGGCACCGTAAAAAGATTCCGCATTATAGCTGACCTTTCGAGCGTTAGCCATTCGTCACAAGTCAAGGAATTGTGAGTTGTGTTTTTGGGTGATCTGTTATTGGTGAAAAAATGGTACTGTAAGACTTACTAAGAGATGTGAATAAAGTTAGGTAAACGAGAAGGGTTCTTTGATTCCGTGGTGCCTGAAAAAGGTCGAAAAAGATTGCCGATTTAAAAGATGAATTTTCGTTGCAAATTTCACATCACAAACCGCGGTGATAAACATATTGAACTTATTCATTTTTGATAAAAACTTGACGTTTCGTATGCTACTACATACATTTTCAAAAGTGACCGTTGGTGTTAAAAAACCGATACTAATATAGTAGTAAATAGGGACTGGGACCGAGATTAAGTACAAAACTTAACAGTTGATCTATAAAAAGAAACAGCTAATTAATAAAGCATCAGCTTCTCGCTACTGACGTTTGCATTAAGAGCTGGCTTTAGTTCTTGTATAAACAATGTTTCTTTGATTTTACAGTGGAAATCAGTTTTACCCGACGCTAAGATATCAAAATAATCCCACTTGATGTTGTGTCCAGTGGTGTTAACATGGTCAGCAATGGCTGATTTCCACTGTAAAATCAAAGAAACATTGTTTATACAAGAACTAAAGCCAGCTCTTAATGCAAACGTCAGTAGCGAGAAGCTGATGCTTTATTAATTAGCTGTTTCTTTTTATAGATCAACTGTTAAGTTTTGTACTTAATCTCGGTCCCAGTCCCTATTTACTACTATATTAGTATCGTTTTTTTAACACCAACGGTCACTTTTGAAAATGTATGTAGTAGCATACGAAACGTCAAGTTTTTATCAAAAATGAATAAGTTCAATATGTTTATCACCGCGGTTTGTGTTCTATTTCTCATCAAACTTCGATGGCCCAAGAATAAAAATCTTTACGATACAAATTTCACATCAGTTACGGTTTTCTTTTTTACTTTGAGGTAGAGAAAGGCTACAAAGCGTCATGTACCGGGTAAAATGGTTAGGGAGACTGAATAAATGCACACTTACGGTGTAAATTTCTAATCAAGCAAGGCTGACTGTGAATATTCTGTCCAATATTTCGATAGGCACGGCCTGACTTCTTCAGGGAATAAAATGACTACAAGAAAAACGTTACAGTTCAAATCGCCAACAACAAATGAATATAGTTACAATAGGAAGACATTACATTTCAAAAATATAAGATGAAACGTTACAATTCAAATATTAGAGAAACAAAGGAATATAAAATAAGAGTGAAATTTGTGATCCTCGCAGTGTGCTATCAACTTAAATTAAAGGGACACTATTACGAGGGCGCATGCCTAAATTTTTCAAGTTGAAGTGTCAATTTCAAATGGCGTCGACTAGTGGCGGCGGTCAGGGTGGAAAACGAAGAAACTCGGGACGGAAAAGGATATTTAGTACGACGAAAAAGCGATGAAAGGGTAGTCGAAATACCATAAACGTGTTTATTTCAAAGATACCATTTTTAACCCGTGAATACGCGCATGCGTAATGAACAGGGTTATCGGTAACGGAGACAGATATGCAAATGAGCACTCGCTCACTCACTCGCTCACTCCTTCCATCAGCTGTGAACTTAGTGACGTAATGTTTGTTACGAATGCGTTTTGTAACAAGAATAACGCGAATCCAGCGATAACAATAACTGAATTGCTTAAAGATGTTTCGCATTTCGAGTCTTTAATGCAACGTTAAAATCGATCTAAACAGCTAAAAGGATTTTTCAACTGAGACATGCGTTTTGATGCGTATCTATCTTGAAGTAATTAAATTTATCCTGTTCCAAACCAGTGAACACGGTGGCCGAAAGGTGTAAAGCACGGAATGACAGCCGAAAAGCCCCAGGTTCGACTATCGCTCGTGCCGTCCTTTTTTTTTTTCTTTTTTTTTTTTCTTTCTTCTTCAGACTGAACATTATGAAAGTGATGTACCGTATTTTTCTTTTTGCGTTTGTCAAAAATCCTTACGTTTAATTAAAAAAAAATTGAACCGTGTCAGTGTGAAAACATAAGCTTACCGCAATATTGGGTTACGTGTTAGCATTTCTTATTCACAGGTTGGCTCTTAGGAGCCTTTGATTGAGTCATGGCATGACGTGAAATTCATCGCAGGCTATGAAACTTGCCCCGATTCTGTCTTCGCGGCGCCCTTGTTGTCCGTGGAATATTACTCATGTCACGAGAAAGCTAAGGATTAATTATGAGCGATGTGTCAGTCGGGACGTGACCTTCAATGAATGATTTCGAACGCTAAATAACGCGAAATTTAGACATTAATTCAATAAAGCGACTCTATTAAAATCATGTCTGGCGTATTGTTTTGTCCTTCGGGGTTTTTCTAGCCGTTTCGGGTTTCTTTGTCGCCACTGTTATTCCCACCATAAGACGGGGTCAAGGCAGAACACTCGGTTTGAGACCGACTTCCACTCGGAGGCAGTTTGTGTCTTAAAAATCCATCTAATCGGCGATTTTTTTCAGCCACAGTTAAAGCACTATGTCCCGTCTACCATAAAACATGTCTGGTTTTCAAAAATTATCGCATATTAGGCTGAAAATAAGCACTTTCTGCCACCGATTCCAAGATCCATAATGGCGACCAATGTTTTCAAGTAGACCGGAAGTGACCCTGATCAGCGTATGCGAATCCGTGACAGCGTTCCTTCAAAAAAGCAACGTGAAAAATTCAGGCTTGAACGAACTCTAAGAGTAGTGAAACCGGGCTTTAAGGGTCTGGATTGCATGACTTGACCGCCTTTGGAAGCCTGCGCTGATTTTGATAATAATAAATAATAAGGGCTTTATTCATTCAAAAGATAAAGGTACATGTACATTTCTTTTTTTTAATATTTATTTCAGATTTACATCGCTTTTTTTCTTACCTTTTTGGTGAAGGAAATCACTTTTTGACCGCGTCGAAAAAACAGAGGTGAGTGGAAGAAGTTTAAAACAGAATTCACAGAATTAAAACCTAATTAAAACGTAAGCAAATTTATGTGATTATTCTTCAACCTGAACAACTGACCCTGAAATCATTTTAGTCTTGCATTTGATTACTCTGAAGGTGAAGTAACCCGCAGCAGTTTCTCATGTGAGCAAAAATTTAGAAGGAGCCGCGCCTGCAAAATGAAATCGAAAGGGGAGACCTCGACCCCATGGCCTTCTCCTCTTTCAAAATGGCGGGCGGGCGTTCCTCCCTGCTCCTTAAGCAACTTGCCAAAATACTCAAAGAATCGTGGAGATTCACAGAAATCGAAACAGGAAATGCGATTCGACGGTAATTCTCATTTGAGTTGCTAAACGCTCGCAATAGTCACTCAGTGCACATTCCAAATGAGCGATCGATGGACCTTTAATAACTGGAATGAAGTCCGCAAATGATTTTATCAATAACCTTTTTCTTTTTCTGAGTGCCTAGGGGACCCAACAAGTTTAATAAATTAAACTTACATACATAATGAGAAAGGGTTTTAGGGAAAAAAAAACATGTTTCTCAATCTTGGAAATTATAGAAAGCAAACAAAAGTTCACACAGCTCATCTCACCAATGTTGTTGTTTGAACAATTTTCTCCGATTTATCTTGAGGGGAGGGGTCAGCCGTACACAAGCTAACAATAATCATGATGGTAATTTCAACTTTAATTATGTTTTAGAAATTATTGTGTACCTTGCCTGTTCAGGACCAACCTTCTTGGTGACTTTCTTTACTGGGAAATCATCTTGGAAGGTAGGCGTGAGAAATATTTGAAAGTAAAATTATGTTAATTGGAAGGCTATAAGCAAATAACTTAAAACAAGAGGCTACTATTGTAGCCTACACTCATGCGCTTGCGTAAGCAAGTTTTATGGTTTCTTTTGAACGGGTCACGCACCCCTTCCCCCCTCAACGAATTTTGCGTGACACACTAAAGAACACGCTAAAACACGTTTTTAAGTCGTGAATACGACTTATTGCGATCACTGGAGAAAAGTCACTCGCTCATCGTAAACTTTAGGAACACTGTTTGACATGCGCCGGTTATCGTCTCATCACCGAAGTTAAGCCCTGTCGGGCGAGGTTAGTACTTGGATGGGTGACCGCTTGGGAATACCTCGTGTCGTAGGCTTATCATTTTTCTTTCCTTCACTCCCTTTCATTTTTCATTTTTTTGGTTCCGTCAAGGAGCCACTTGTCCTGAGGAGGGCAAACTGAAGCCAAACGGTCATGAAAACATAGCATACCTTCGACGATATTCCAACGACAACGAATGGGCGACGAAGTTTGTCCGTAATTTTCATTTTCGCTAGTAAACACATTCCTTCGTGTTAATACTAGCTACGCACGAAGGTTTTAAGGTTTTAGAGATCCTCTTTGGTAAAATATATTGATACGTGGATCTGCAACATAAGGGAAGTACCTTGTGTAGGGTAGGAAAAGGTCCCCGATGGTTGTTTCATTTTCACGACTTGGCTCGCAAGGAGCCTTTGATCTGTCTCGCTTTGAATATTTAATTTATTGATTCCCGATCAAATACACACTCGTCTTTTATTTCCCAAACCGTGACTTATTCCCGTTACATTTGAAAAGACTACTTTTAAAAGCAATGAAATCAGCAAACGACCGGGCTATTTTTTTTTTCAATTTTAGCGAATCTCAATAACAGAATTATGCACAAAAACTTTTACTCGGTCTAGAATGACTAGTATGACTAATTTTCGAATAAAATACACCAGTTGTATCGAAAATTGCCCTAGAAGCTGATTTGGAAATGAAAATTGCAAAACATACACAGACATATTTGCGTAGGCGACGCGTGTGAAGTTAGATATTTTGTTTACATATAAATAATCACATGTCATTACGATTGAATTTCCTCAAAACTAATCAGAACACAGAGAAAAGTGAATCACAAATTGATATCAACATAAATTCTCACCAAAAAATTGTAATTTCTTTTACGGTAAAGTCCCTCATCTGTAAGAAATCTGCTTCTTCGGTTTTGATCGCCCCGCACTGATAGCAGCGTGTGAATTTCCTTGAAGCAAGATTTAGTTGCTGAAAGCTCTCCTTTTTCTCCACTATAGCGGCTTTGGGTATTCTTTAAAGCTTTCTCTTTCCATTTTGAATATTTTAAATGTGAGTTATTAATGCGATGACACGAAACTACGGTTTTAAAAACCAAGCACATGCCGAGCGCGGCAGCCATTTTTGTACCCGAGGACCCGGTCACTAAAATATGCGTGCATAAATTTGCATGCAAAATCGTGACACAAAAAATAATAAAAACAAGAGGCTACTCTTAGCCTATACTCATGCGCATGAGACTCTAAGACGCGTTGATTGAAGTTACCAATTTTTCTGTGCTCGCTTTTAATATTTAATTTATTGATTCCCAATCAAATCCACACTCGTCTATTACTTTTCAAGCCGTGAATTATTTCTGTTACATTTGAAAAGACTACTGACAGCATGTGGCCCATATGCTGTAAAAAGAAAATTGATAATCGATATAAAGACTTAGTTTTCCTGTGTTACTAAATCGCATGCAACCGGTGTAAAATGGGTTATTCCAGATTCCCAACCCCCCCCCCCCCCCCGCCCTCCCCGACGGATGCAATATTTTTTTGCCCCTCCCCCGCCCGGATTTCCCGGCCAAGCCGACCGACCCTCGCACCTTGATTTTTAACCCAGATACCACCTCCTGCCCGGATTGGCATTAACTTTTTGTAGGCCCCCAATAAACAAGAAATTACATTCAGGAGATCCGGGATTTTTTAAAGTTTTCAAATCTTTGGTGATAATTGCTATGAATAGACACTTCCACGGTTTTGTCCAACTTTTGATATTGGCCATGTAGCTGGAATCTAACGACACTGCTGGAAAGAGCACCGCAAAATTAGTAAAATAGCCAAGTTTGTGAGTCGTATCTTGTAAAATCGCAAAGTTATAGCTTCGCGAAGTCGGGAAATTTTACAGACGTTTGTATGCTGGGGGGCACAAACTTGCCTTGGGGTCTATTGGTCAAACATTTTGTAAATAAACGTTGCGTGACGCATTCACTAAAATCTCTCCGTGATTTTAAGACCAAATCGAAATGAAATGTTTCCATAACTTAAAGCTGGTTCTTTAAAAAATGCTTTGATTTTGCCATCTATAATAAGTTTTTTCCAGGCTTCACAGTTTCTGTAAAGTGGTGTCGCAAATACACAGTTTTGATTTATGCAAATTTCATGAGAAACGGTAATTTGATACAGCAAGCTGTTTTCATATGACCACTGAATCCAAAATATATTTTCTATAAGAGGTCGACACTTTTGAATGAAACTCATATTTCCGTGAATGAAAATGTCTTTCCTTTGATTAAAAGAGTCAAACACCTTTCAGAATTCAGTAATTTTCTGCTTCTGGAAGTCTTGGCGATTTATTGTATTCTAATTACTGCGTGGAACCGGCTAGCGTCTGCGAAAATATAAATAAACATCACAAAATAATTCAATTCAACAACTTATTTTATTTATGCTTTCTAAAATTGCCAACTTTTCCTGTGTAATAGAGTGCCAATCTTATCCGGAAAAATGATTCGCATAATGCTTTCGCGAATTAAAAAAAGCAGTTCTGAATGGTCAAAGGTACAGAAATGAAATGCTGGCGGCGTTTGAATCATGAGTTCGGATAGCTTATGGTCTACAAACAAACACTTCGATTCACAGCTCGATTTTTCACTAAACTATTTTCCAAACCACGAAAACACCTAAAATAATCTTTGAAAACAACACTTGGCCACATTTGGTGAAACCTGTGCTTGGTAAAGCAGTAAAAAGAACGAGAAAGCGCTATTTACCTTTCCCACGGATCCAAAGCGCGCACGTACAAACAGAACTGCCTTGACAATCGAGTCGTCCAATCCGAAGCTATCAGAACTGTTTCATCGTACAGCAATCGTGTGAACTCGGCACAACAATGCTCTTCGGAAAGTCGGACTTACTTACACAGGTGACAACATAGTGGTTACTAGTAACCTAGTAACCACAAAAAGCAATAAAGTCAGTAAAAATCGACATTAATATGACACGCATTCCATAGTTCATAATCCACAGAAGTCCAGTCCCGAATTTTTTTTTATTAAATCTGATGGGCTGAAGTAACGACGCTGTTTTGCCGTGTGTTTCTATTGTTCTTTCTTTAAAAGTCTTGAAATTACTCAGCACAGGCTGCAAGGACTGCTCCGACACAGGCACTGTAAAGGATCGGCAGTAAAAAGGGGAATAAATTGACAATATGCTTATCAGTGCGAGAGATCGATGTTTGGCATTTTTGCCTTGGAAGAACTCTGATTAAAAATAGCTCTTAGTTTCTCAGAATCGCGACAAATTCGGCCTCAAGTTGTTTGCTGTGTATAAAAGCAACGTTCACCTCGATGGGAGAAATACAGGAATGACTTATACAACAACGAGACCAAATGACGGAAAATGTTTGTCATGCGCATGCGTAAGAAACATTTGTCTTATATTTCAAAGTACCATAAGAAAAGAAGCCATTTATATTTTAATACTTTAAACAAGATAAGACGTCCGACATGGAGAAGAGTTACTCCTTTCATTCAGTCATCGTACCTGCAAACCACATTACTATTGAATGTTTTATAAAAGAAGCCTGTACCACAATGAAGCCAGTAATGCTTGTGACAATAATATATACCTAAGGTGAACATTAGTAATGTAAGTAGGATTGTAGGAGACGCTGCCGTGACACTTCAGTAACGCTGTTTTACCGGAAGTGAAAGTAGCCGGAAGTCACTCAACAGGAAGTTTAAATGGCAAAGCTATGAACCGGAAGTGCACAATTTAAAATATGCGTATGCATAAATTTGCATGCAAAATCGTGACACAAAAAAAAAATAAGAAAAACCGAGCCCATTTTATAACTCATGCCGCTACGCGCATGAGTAACAAGAAAAACGAAGCCGGAACCTTACCTCATGCGCGCTATGCGCATGAGTAATAATATGGATTAAATTCTATAGGGAAGTGAAACAGGGCAAACTCACAGTATATGATTTGAGTTGGCAAGAGTTTCGGTTATATCACAAAATTTGAGTTACTGTATCAAGATTCTGCTATATTTTACTCTGACAGCTCTAAGTTTTGCATGATCGGCGAAGCTTGAATAATTTGCACATTGATAAACATCACAACGTCGGCACACCATGTAGTTATTTCGCCTGATTATTTTCGTTGAAAATGACATAAATTTATAGGTTAAATTCGAAAAAGGCTCCACCATATATAGAATTTAATTATCCTTGAAATGTCTCGTACTGTGTCACCAAATGAGAGCAAGCTGAGCGCACATTAAAAATAGTACATACAACATATGTTAAATGCACAGTATTATATAAATAAGGGATGTGGTCAGTTGACATCATGTCGCTTTTTAAGCCATATCATAATCATTTTACATGTATTTTAACGCAACAAGCACAAATAATGTTAAACAATCTTTGAATCAATAGATCAATGAATTACGTACTTGCATTTGTAACTTAAGTATCATATTTGTTTCTGGCTTTCAGATCTTTACCCCTGTCTACAATGGACACGCTTGCTGGTCTTGCACTCAGATCTCAAACCGTACTTAGTGGAGTTTATTTTTTGTTTTTTTGTCATCTCTTGGCCCTTTGTAATTGATTCACTCAAGGACTACCACGACAAGGACAGGCTGACATTCAACTGTGTCCCTAAGCCAATCGACTTCACCAGACAACGCTGTTATGATAATTACACCTCTGCAATGAGCCCACTGCTTACACCATTGGACTTTGCTGGTATTACCTATGGTGCGTTGTGGTTTTTCTGGTTGTGTTTTATTGTTATGGGTGGCTGGATACTACGACAGATCAAATTTAGAAAGCAAAAGAGGGCAAGTAGAGAGCAAAACGAAGAAAACGAACAAAGGAGGGAAGACAAGAAAAGAAAGTTTAAGGTGACGTTCACTTACCATGTTTTCACTCAGCTCGCCGTTCTTGGTGTCATGATGGGACTATTCTGTGGATACCAATCCTTCCGTTTTCCCGCGGAGTACATGTGCTCTCAGACAAACACAACCCTGACTACATTTAACAAAGTGGCAGTTAATTTAACATGCAATGACTTACGATACAAGGAGAAAACAAAGCTGAACATTTCCATTATTGTAATTATGGCAATTTCCATTGCATTGTGTTTACTGACTATCATTCACTTAGCAGTAACAAAGAAAACATTTCTAGATGTGTTGCTAGGAAACATTTTTGAAAAGACAGATGAAACTGATGCAGACCTAGAAATGAGTTCAGTAGGTAAGTATAGGTTGGTAAACAAACATACAAGTAATACATGTAGAAGAATTGTAAAACTGATTGAGAACGCACAATTTATTTATTATAATTAGTTTGAGGGAAAATGGCCGCTTCTTTAATAAATTTATAAATTATAAAGATGTGTAACATCAATAGTATTAATTAGCAACAACAAATATTTCCACTCTTTCCCCAGGAATGCTTTATTTGATTTCCCAAGATTAACAATCTCCTTAAAAAGTGATAAAGCATCTTTAATTCTGCACGTATTCCAAGCCGATGATTTCCTGTGTTGGGAACCATGCTTTGAAGCTCACGAAAATTTTGGTACTAAAATATATAACGCTATATATGTTTTCTCGATATAAAGTTTACAAGTTCGGCGAAACTCCTATTTCACGAAAACTGACATAGACTATGAGTAGCTCCTCATTTCTCTCAGAGATAGTCAAGTGGGTGAAAACGTGAGCGGGCGCAAAAAAACACTCCCCCCCCCCTCTGCCCACGCAAGGGGCTGGACACTTGCTAGCGTGATCGCATTAACCGGAGTCACTGTATAGGTCAGTGAGTAGTAATGTACTACACTCTGAGGCAATTGCCCCAGAGAATGTAGTACATCACTACTTTCCATCTGATGGTATAATTATATGGAAAATCATCTGGAAATATTAAATGGAAAATAAATGGAAAAAATAAGGAAATCTGTATGTTTTTAATTAATTTTAAAGTGCGTTTATAAAATTGATTTTATATTTTATGGAAATCTATATATTTTTTCAAATCGTGAAACCAACCACTAATTTCAAATATAATTTCCAAGCGAAAGCAAGAGCTTAGCTTCTTCGGCATCGCAGCGCAAGCGAGAAGGGGATGGAAGAAGCGATCAGCTTCGCTGAAAGCTCAAAGCGCCTTGGTGGGAAGAGTTTTTACTTGTAAAAACGATGGGTGCTCCTTATAATTTTAACCATAGTAGTTGGATTCAAGATGTGTAAAATCATTATGGAAAATCTATATGTTTTTCAAAATTAAAGTGCGTTTAAATATTCATATAATAGAAACAGGAAAAATCACCATAGCGTGACATTCTCGGATATTTTACAGCAATATTAACTAACGGACCTTTTATGCTAACAATCGTACTATTATTTGGTATGATAAGTTTACCACAACCGTTTATAGTGAAAACTTTACCACCATTTGTATTCAATATACCATTTAAATAATGAGTGGAATTCATAATTCTGTGTGAATTAATAATTTTGTGTGAATTCATATCAATATCTGTCTGCATCACCATATTTCCATTTTCAAAAATATAAGGAGAATCATACACAGAGCTTTCAACATCTGGTTGAAAGCCTTTGACGCCATATATCATTAAATTTGCATCTCCTTCATTAAGTGTTGTAGGGCTTCCATCACATTTTAAATCCAAATATATATACTCTGGTGGTGTGATGTGCCATTTATGCATGTGAATAATACTTCGTGTATAATTAGAAAACTTCTTCGTTGATTGTTGATTGATATTTAAACTTGTACTACGAACGTCAACACTCGCATTATTCATTGTAACTGGAAAGAACTCAATGCAGAGAGTATATTCATCTTTTGCAATTTTATACATATTGAATCCAAGCCTACCAGAACATAAATTAATATCTTTGAATATTTTGAAAAAATAAGTTTTTTTATTGAATAAATGTGGTGAACTTGAAAAATTATTGATTCCAGTCACACTAATATCATCTTCAGAGCTTGATTCATCAACATCTTCCATTAAATACCTGAATACATCCTTCTGGTGTGAAGTATAAGTCATATGTGACTTATTTACATAATATTTATATTCTTGTTGTAATTTAAGTGTCATTGTCTGAGAAAGTGTTCCAGAAGTTGGAAATGGGGGTTAACCGATTTTAATGAAACTTGCTGCAGAAGATGACCTTGGTAAGATATTCCAAATGCCAAAGTGGTTTTGTTTTCTGACTTTTAGTTCAGACGTTTCAGGGGGAGGGGGGGTACCATTTGAGGCCAGCGGATCATGGAAAATCACGTTATACAAGGGGTAAGTTTGGAATAGCATAAAAACAAACAAACAAATCCTATTGACTAATTAATTGTATGGTGTGTTTCTATTACAAAGGGTCTTTCAAATCATATGTGCAGATTTGGCAGAGAAGGTTCTGGCAGTGTGGGGGGTGGTACAAGTTTTGACCAAATTTTGAAGAAAAAAACACCATCCAGAATTGCCTAATTTTAAAAGTTTATATTTCTTAACTGCCTAGTTAGCTCAGATTGATACTTATATCAGGAGATATCTCAATGTTAGTAAAATGAAAATCAAAAGAGAAAAAAATGGCCCATTTAACTTTCAGGTGGTTTCAAGACCCATTTCGAAGCACACTGTGACTAAATTTGCATATTGTAAAAAGCAATAATTTAACACCCATTTTAGCTCTATTTAGTTTTAAACACTTCAGTTTGCTTTAGTGAATCTAAATCTCTTTACGAAACCTGTGATAATCAATAAATGTGGCAGTAAACACTATCTTAGAAATCTTAAGTTGCCTAAGAACAAGAAAATCAGTACTCACAAAACCAAGTTTTGCACTTTATTTAAGAGATTGTCTCTTGGTTCGAAAAATAAATTTCTGTCACTCTGATATGGGGTTATTTAAAAGCCTTCACCTTGGCAGTCATGAAAATACAATTCGTTTGATCCAAAATAATATTTTAATTTTTTACGATTTATTGAAGTTTGACGTGGTAGGTACTAGTTTTATGCCGCTGAGACCCGAATAAATCGCAAACATTTCCGTCGCTGTTAAAAAATAAAAATTCACTCGAGAGGCCCAATTATTTGTTCAATCTACGGATACATCATTGTAGTTTGCTCAGCTATATCTCAGATCTAGATTAATTTCTTATTTTAAAAGTAATCAACGGGTTATTTTACACAAATAATCGGCTTCTGAGTGAAACACGAAAATAGCTCACCTTTAAGGCGAAATTTTATAAATGTGGTACCTGATTTAAAGTCATTCTACATATAAACAGAAACTATAGATGATCCTAAATCCTAAGTAAGAATAATATTTCTGTGCATTCCACGTTTCCAAGATTTACAACCGTTTGAATTTCATGAAAATTCTAAAACACGCCAATATAACAACTTGCCTTTAGCAGGATGCTCGGGCGAGCTCGCTTTCTAGAATCTCTTTCTTTGCTTCAAGTTAAGAGTTTTGGCAGCTTAAGTCATCCCTAAATCCTGAAGAGTATTTAAGCGATATGATTTTCATCCATTGCTAAGTTTCAATGGAAGTTTTACCTTGCTGAACGGCCATATTCATTCGTAACGAGCGTGACGGGTGCGTGACAAGCTATGGTTGGATATAGGGCACACAAGGTATCTCACGAATCCGTGACACTCGCTACGAAGAAACATATGCATGATGCATGGCCGTTTAGGTCCGTTTTTTCGACAAGGTAAAACTTCCATTGAAACTTAGCGCTGGATGAAAATCACACCGCTTTTTAAAGCTTTTTTAATTTTTTTTTAGAGTATTAAAATACTCTTCGGGATTTAGGGATGACTTAAAGCTGCAAAAACTCTCAACTTGAAGCAAAGAAAGAGATTCTAGAAAGTGAGCTCGCCCGAGCATTCTGCTATTCTACCTCGCATTTGTATACAATCGGAGGTCACGTGAGATAGCAAGCATATGATATCCGAGCTCAGTGCAAGTTTGCTGTCCGAGCAATTCAGTCGAGTAACTTTTAGCAGAACTGTCGTCGAGTTTCTTTATACAATATCACGTCTCACGGTGTAACTCCCGGGAGGAGAAGACACTATGGACTCCGCGAATGAAACGGAATTGTTGGCAATCGACGAGGAGGACCTCGCTACCGAAACATCCGGAGCAGAACGAAACGGTGCTTCTCGTAACATGGCGGCCAAAGCTGCCTCGACCGACACGAACCTTTCGGTGTCGCCCGCTGACTTTAAGCTCCTTTCGTCAGCGATCCTGAGCCTAACAAAGAGACTTGATAAACTCGAGGAAAGCTCTCCGAAGGGGAAAGGAAAAAAGCAAGGGCAAACGACCGAGCGATGATCGAGAACATCAAAACAGCGTTCCCGCCAAAAAGCTTGCTGAAGGAGTACGAGTCGGAAGACTAAACTGGCAAAACATACAAAACCCACAACTTGACAACTTGCCAAGCTCCTTAATAAAATGTTTCGCAGCCGCTTGCCGGATAAAGGGCTGAAAGAAAAGCTTGAGCGCCAAACCAGACCGGAAAACTGCGATGCCGTTAAACCTACAAGGGTAAATCCAGGCATCTGGCGCAAGCTTCGTGAGTCAACAAAGAAGAGGGACCTACAGCTATTCAAAGTATTCAGCAAGCCCTTGATATATAAAGGGCATAATTCCTGTCGCCCGTTTGACTGATCTGTCCATGACAGAGAAAAAAGGTCTTGATCAAGAGGGTTTCAAACAGGTAAAACAATTTGGGCTTGAAGCCTTATCGCTGATGACTCATGTGAATTATGAGCTTAATATGCAACGTAAGCAATTAATGAAACAAGATATTGGTCAGGACTGTGCTTCACTCTGTTCCCCTCATGTGTCTTTCACGGATTTGCTGTTTGGTGATGACCTTCAAAAGCAGTTGAAGGACATAGGGGACGTGAATAAAATTGGGGCCAAAGTCCAAAACTTCAAAGGATCCCAAAGACAAGCCTCAGGGTATGGCCACAGCAGTAACTCCAAAGGATCTTTTTCCTACAACAGAAACCAGCAAAAAAAAAAAAATTCCAAGGGCCAAACGTACAGATCCTGGTGCCACAAGGAGTCTCAGAAGATAAACTCAAACAACAAGCGGACATCACAGTAGTCCACACAGCTATTACGGAAAATGCCATCTCAACTTTTATTGCTGCCAACATAGTTAATTATTTGTCTAGTTGGAGATCCATTACCTCGACCCAAGCATCCTTGAGATTGTCTTTGGCTATTGTATTGAATTTGACAGTATGCCATGCCAATCTACTGTACCTCATATAGCCTTCTCGAAAGGTGATGAAAGTATTATTGCTAGAGAGTTATCTAAACTTCTTGAGAAAGGAGTAATTCACAAAACGTTACATTGTGACACAGAATACATTTCCACAATCCTTACTCGCCCCAAGAAAGATGGGTCTCATAGACTCATCCTAAACCTAAAAAAAAAAATTGAATGAGTATGTTACATATCAAAACTTTAAAATGGTGTCTCTCCAATCAGCAGCACAGCTATTAAAGGATGCTTATTACTCTGTGCCTATTAACCTCCAACACAGGAAATTTCTAAGGTTTGAGTTTAAAGGATCTCTTTATGAGTTTACATGTTTGCCCAATGGGCTCTCGTCTGCCCCCAGGGTGTTTACTAACTCATGAAACCAGTCTATGCCACGTTGAGGTCAAAGGGATACCTTATAGTTGGCTACATAGATGACATCCTTTGATAGCGGAAACACCCCATGAATTAGCCCAGGTTGTGGCGGATACAATTGCCTTGCTTAGGTCACTAGGATTTACAATTCATGAATCTAAATCTGTCACAACACCTTATCAGGTGGCTAAATTTCTGGGATTTTTACTAAACTCTAAGGACATGACTATCTCCATGCTCCCAGCCGTTATTAAATCCAATTGTCATAGTCCAGCACAGCTGAAAGGCCCTATTCCAATTCGAGATGTGGCCTCTGTAGTGGGCCTCATGGTATCAGCCTTTGCAGGAGTTCAGTATGCCCCTCTTTTCTACAGGTCGTTAGAAAACAATAAAACTGGTGCCTTAAAAGCAAATGGTTGGGACCTTGAAGGGAAAATGTCCCTCACACCTCTGGCTAAACAGGACCTTTCCTGGTGGACCTCAAATGTTGATCAGCAAGACCTCACCCTCATGACTGACAGCTCCCTCAAAGGCTGGGAGGGGTGATAGAGGGTACATCTAGTGTAGCAGGTGGCAGATGGTCACATCAGGAATCCCAACTCCATATTAACCACTTAGAGTTGAAGGCCGTACTACTAGCCCTGCAATCTCTCTGTTGCCATATGCTTAATCGTCACATAAAAGTCCTATGTGACAATACAACTGCTGTATCATATATTCGTAATATGGGCGGTACAAAATCACGAAGCTGCAATGATATAACCAGGGAAATATTCATGTGGTGCATTGATAGATAGCTAGCACTGTCAATATCCCACTTACCAGGGAAATGTAACAGAGAAGCAGATAGGGCTAGTCGAGAGTTTCACAACAGCAATACAGAATGGTCCTTAGACCCAGTTGTTTTCAGTGATTTGAAATCTACATTGGGTGAACCTGATATTGATATGTTTGCATCATGGCTAAATCACAAAACGCCCCAGTATGTAGCATGGCAACCAGACCCCGGGGCAGTAGCCACTGATGCATTCATTCTAGACTGGTCCAAGTATAACCTTATCTATTGTTTTCCTCCTTTCAGTCTTTTAGGCAAAGTCTTTCAGTATATGTAGTGTACCCGCATTGGCCAACACAATTCTGGTATCCTCACCTTCTTCAATTAATTAAGTCTCCTCCAGTGACAATCAAGATGCACAAAAAGGCTTTAACTTTGCCTCATCAACTAGAGGAAATCCACCCTCTCTACCCCAAACTACAACTTCATGGATGTCTTGTGTCGGGGCGTCTGTAATGGCTGAAGGTGTAAAAGGGGAGCCGCTGAATACCATTTTGGAGTCTTCGAGATCAGGGACTCATAAACAATACCAGATATACATCTCAGCATGGGTTAAGTTTTGCAGTCATAATTTCATCAGCCTACTGAGTCCAACCTTGCAACAGGTTCTGGAGTTCCTTTCATTTCAATCTAAAACTGTTGGATACAGTGCTGTAGCAACTGCTCGAAGTGCATTGTCCTCCTTCATCAAAATAAATGGCATAAAAGTGGGTGACCACCCACTGGTCTCACGCTCTTTATGACAGGTCTATTCAACCGAAACCCAGCTTTGCCTCGTTACATTGAAACCTGGGATCCTCAGATAGTACTCAATCACCTCCAAACTTATCCAGATGTTGGAGTGCTTTCGCTGAAGGAACTCACTCTAAAACTGGTAATGCTCATGGCATTTCTATCAGCACAGAGAACCCAGACACTTCAGAAATTCTCTCCGGAGGACATGACTGTGTCTTCTGGAAAGTATACATTCCGTATCTCTTCCCTGTTAAAGCAAACCAGTGCAAAAAGGTGGTCGGAACAGACACTTATCTCCTATCACCTTTACCAGCTACAATGTGGACAAAAGACTTTGTGTTGTTGAACTCTTGACAGCCTATATTACTGCGCCTTTCAATAACATGCGGAATTTTAAATTCAAATTTCCATCAACAGTTGCGTTTTACGCTGCCGTCAGTCATCTTAGCTTACCTCTTAGGAAACAGATCTTCACTTCAATGAGGTCAAAGGGTCACGTCCGTGCATTATGATTGGTAGATTTCGATCCATTTTGTTTGTTTCTTTTTTACATGATCCATTGGCTTTCGTATTAATTATGATTGACGGCAGGGAATAACGCAACCGTTGGTGGAGATTTGAATTTCAAATTCCGTATGTTATTGAAAGGCGCAGTAAAAGAACAGCCTCTCTCTCAGGAAAAACACAAAACAGCTGTTGATTTGCCATGTGGAACCCCTCGGACCTGCTTCAAAGGACACAATATCTAGATGGATAAGGCAAACCATAAAAGCTGCAGGAATCAATACATCTGTATTCAAACCCCACAGCACTAGGAGTGCAGCTACCTCCGCTGCCAAAGCTGCGAATGTACCCATTCAGGAGATTATGAACACCGCTGGGTGGCGCTCAGATTCCACCTTTGCAAACTTTTATGATCGTCCTATCAGAACTGAAAGTAGTTTTGCAGGGGCCATCCTTGCTCACAACAGCCTGTAATCTTCTTTGGCTGTTTTGATTTACATGCTCAAAATTATTTTTATGTTGGCCTTGTGTTGATATCACTACTTGATATTGTTACATGTATGGAAAACTACTCCATTAAATGCTACCATGCTATTGTAGTTAATTATTACAGCTGCCTAGTTTTCTGTGTCTTTGGGCTTTGAAATCTCACGTGACCTCCGATTGTATACAAATGCGAGGTAGTAATTAAATGAGACTTACCTGTAAGTTGAAGTTTGATTGAGATTCTACCGTAGCATTTGCAGGAACGAGGAGGTCACATCCCCCGCGTTCCCATGTTCCCTTATGCATCCGCATAGTGACCTCCATTCCTATACCACCAAAGCCACATAAAACTGCTTTCAAGACTGAGCTCGGATATCATATGCTTGCTATCTCACGTGATCTCCTTATTCCTGCAAATGCTACGGTAGAATCTCAATCAAACTTCAACTTACAGGTAAGTCTCGTCTAATTTTTCAATCAAAAGGCAAGTTATTATATTGGCATGTTTTGGAATTTTCGTGACATTCAAACGGTTGTAAATCTTGGAAACGTGGAGTGCACAGAAACATTTAAATTATTACTTAGGATTTAGAGTCTTTTATAGTTTCTGTTTACATATAGAATGACTTTCAATCAGGTGCCACATTTTTAAAATTTCGCCTTAAAGTTGTGCTATTTTTGTGTTTGGCTCGGAAGCCGATTATTTGTGTGAAATAACCCGTTGATTACTGTTGAAATAAAAACTTAATCTAGATCTGAGATATAGCTGAGCAAACTACAATATGATGTATCTGTAGATTGAACAAATAATTGGGCCTCTCGAGTGAATTTTTATTTTTTAACAGCGACGGAAATGTTTGCGATTTATTCGGGTCTCAGCGGCATAAAACTAGTACCTACCACGTCAAACTTCAATAAATCGTAAAAAAAAATAAAATATTATTTTGGATCAAACGAATTGTATTTTCATGACTGCCAAGGTGAAGGCTTTTAAATAACCCCATATCAGAGTGACAGAAATTTATTTTTCGAACCAAAATCATCAGTCGGTTTTAAGAGAATCTCTTAAATAAAGTGCAAAACTTGGTTTTGTGAGTACTGATTTTCTTGTTCTTAGGCAACTTAAGATTCTAAGGTAGTGTTTACTGCCACATTTATTGATTATCACAGGTTTCGTAAAGTGATTTAGATTCACTAAAGCAAACTGAAGTGTTTAAAACTAAATAGAGCTAAAATGGGTGTTAAATTATTGCTTTTTACAATATGCAAATTTGGTCACAGTGTGCTTCGAAATGGGTCTTGAAACCACCTGAAAGTTAAATGGGCCATTTTTTTCTCTTTTGATTTTCATTTTACTAACATTGAGGTATCTCCTGATAGAAGTATCAATCTGAGCTAACTAGGCAGTTAAGAAATATAAACTTTTAAAATTAGGCAATTCTGGATGGTGTTTTTTTCTTCAAAATTTGGCCAAAACTTGTGCCAGTCTCCACACTGCCAGAACCTTCTCTGCCAAATCTGCATATATGATTTGAAAGACCCTTTGTAATAGAAACACACCATATAATTAATTAGTCAATAGGATTTGTTTGTTTGTTTTTATGCTATTCCAAACTTACCCCTTGTAAAACGTGATTTTCCATGAGCCGCTGGCCTCAAATGGTACCCCCCTCCCCCGAAACTTCTGAACTAAAAGTCAGAAAACAAAACCACTTTGGCATTTGGAATATCTTACCAAGGTCAACTTCTGCAGCAAGTTTCATCAAAATCGGTTAACCCCCATTTCCAACTTCTGGAACACTTTCTCCGACAGTGACACTTAAGTACTTCTGCACCAAAATCTAATTTATTAAGTTTCTCTGTTTGTAGATTTTTTATTGTAGTAGTGTTATTTATTCTTGTGTTGCTTCACTCGTTTTCGCATCAACATATGATTTATCAGCTTTTAGATTTACTAAATTATCAACATACCCCTTATTTGTTCCATGGTCTATTTCTGTTGGATTTTTTATATTATAAATTATATTATTATTCATATCCAAACCAGTATCCATTGAGAACATTTCTTTACGGCTGAGAAAAATGTCTTTTACGTCATTATAACTAACAAGATTGTTATAATTTGCTGTTAGATGAAGAAAAGTCTGTTGTTTTGATTGGACAATATTGAAAAGTTCTTTTAAATCAATATTATTGGAAATCTCAGATCTTTGATTTATGTTACTGATTTCACTATCAACATAAGTTTTATCAGCTTTTGGTGATACAGCATTTTTCATAGTAACCATATTGACAGCTGATAAATCATGATCATTTGTCTGCAAATTCGTGATTAATTTTTGATCCATGTCATTTTCTCCGGGCAAAATGATTTTATTACCTCGTAAATCGAGGGGTCCTACCATATGTGTGGTTCCATTTAAGTTTAAAAATTTTGTTTTAGCAGTACCATAGTTTATAACATCCGTTGAATTTACTGGATTAGCAACATTAATTAATCTTTTATGCTGTATATCAAAATTACCACTTGAATCGACATTGAAACCTCTTCCATAAATCTATAGAGTGTTCCAAATATTGAATTACTCATTTATTATATATATATATATATATATATATATATATATGTACATCCTGTGCCCAAGTTCAGGAGTTGCCATAAAGCCATTATGGTAACAACCGGGAGGGCACATTGTATACATAATTGTATATATATATATATATTGAAATGGAAACAAGAAGCAAAAACATCATTTTCTTCTACCTGATTGTCATTACATGATGGTTGGTTCAACCGGACAGGGAAAAACTAATTTATTAACTAATATGTTAATGAAATGGTTGAAATATGACACCTGTAAAATATAAACATTAATCCCCCAACAGGATAAATATCAATTAATACAAGAATTTTATGACGCTATTAATGAAGAAGTTGAAAATGATTCGATTTGTAATATTGCATCTCCAGAAGATATAACACCAGTTGAATAATTAGACAATGACACCAACAAAATTATTGTATTTGATGATATCAAGATAGATAATAAAAATATGAATAATGTAAAAGAATACTTTTCGTTATCGAGAAATAAAAACTGTAATTGTATTTACTTATGCCAAAGCTATTATGATGTACCAAAGTATATCAGAAGGAATACAAAATGTTTTGTATTATTCAATGGGTTAGACAACAAGGATATTAGGTTTCTAGCAGATGATCATTGCAAAGGTATAGGAAAAAACAATTTGAAGATATTTATCGAGAAGCAACAAATGACCCTTATAGTTTCATGGTTTTGGATAAAACTTCAAAATATTTTCCTGAGATGTATAGAAAAAAAATTGATGGTTTTTTATATGGACGAGAAAAAGATAAGTCAAGTTAGAGAAAAAATTTGATGGTTTTTACACGGATTTATATAGGATTTCGAAAAGTTACGCTAAGTTAGAGTAAAACATTATATAAACAATATATATAAATAATGTTGAAAAAAGGGCAAATCTTATAAATGCTTTTTTGAAAAACAGGAAAATCTTAAAACGATTACTTGATAAAAAATTAGTCGAATATAAATTACAAGAAGCTGATGAAAAGTTGTATAAGCCAGTCACAAAATCAGTTGAAAAAGCTCAAAAAGAAACGAATAACAAACAAGATAAAATGATTGACCAATTAAAAGAAAATCAAACAAATATAATTCACGCGATTGATACATTGAGTGAAACAGTTTCGAAACAAGGCAGTAATAAATATGTTGAATCATGGTTGGGAAAAACACCGTCACAAATAGATCCAATTGAAGAAGAATTTGATTGGGGTGATGATGATGAAGAAGATAAAGCTGTTGGTGGTAAAGATGATATTTTTGATAAAAACGTCAAGTTTGTCATAACAAAATATGGTTTTGATCCCTCTCTGGAAAATCTCCCAGATGAAAAACAGTGAGACATGAATACTATCGCTTGGAGGTAAAAGAAAAAGTAAAAACCAGATTGTATCAGATACTGCCAAAAAAGAACAACTTGTTCTTAGCAAATATTTACAAAATGTAAAATCATATAAACGGGGGTTAGAAGAACAAAATAAAAGAGAAAAAGTAGAAAAAACTAAAAAGATAAAGAAAGGAAAAGGTTTGGAAATAGGTGCAGATTATATGTTTGGTAATTTGTATATCAACCCAAATAAACTCCTTGAAATGAGACTAGAGGCCCATAAAAATGGTAAAAAGTATCAAGTCACAAAATTGACCATTCTTTCATTGAGTTATTAACTAAACGATACAATCCTCGAAGGTCATACAGTGAAAATGCACAAAACATTTTCCAGAACATGATCAAACTGTCGGGAATATCACCATATACTTCAAAAAGTGCTAAAATCGGATTAGGAAAAAAATGAAATAAAAATAAGGTAAAATATTATAAAAACCCAAATGAGTTAGTCGAAACGTTGGAATTAATTACTGCATCAAATAATGCTGGGAATGATAGTATTGCGATTTCAAATGAAGCTACTGAAATAATGAATAAGCTTTTGAATGATGGGTTGATAAATAATGACGAATACAAACAGATGTATCAACAATTTATATAATCAAATAACATAAAATGCAAACTTCGTTATTTTTTGACAGTTTAAAAGGGTATGGTTCTAGTGAAAATTTTACAATAGACCTCTAGAATTAGATAATAATCATAATTATCAAATTTGTTTAATTAATGCTTCTATGTGGTATTCATGGTACAATATAACAAATTCGAACAACAAATTCAAATATTATAATAACACAACGTGGAAGGAAATAACAGTCGAACCAGGTGCATACAATGTTACAGATATAAATGATATAATCAAACATAATATTATAATACATTGAAATCCACTATTGAGTTGAAAGATGGTTATAAAGTAGATTTTACTATTGAAAACAGTATAAGAAAAATACTTGCTTTTAATTCAAAAATAATTCAAGGAGATGGGTTTCATAGTTCGGATCAAGATGTTAAAATAACAGATATGGAATCTATTTATGAAAAGACATCAAATTAGTTTATATATAATATTATGTAACCATATTATATATAAAATGTCAGTAAATTATACAGTAAAATCATTAAATTTATCTGATAATCAAAAGAGAATAACTCAAGCAGTCAAAAACAAAACATCGATTACTATACGATTATTACCTAGCAACTATGCTGGTAATGATAAGCTACGTTTAACTAAACAACAATTGAATAAAATCAATAAAGCTAAAGGGAAAACGGTTGGTGTTGATTTGAAATTGAGTCAAACTCAACTCCAAAAGCAGGGAGGATTAGTATTACCAACAAAACTTATGCCAATAGCATTGAGTAAAAAAAACTCAAGTAAAAAGGGCAAAAGGGTTAGTATTACCAGGAACGAAACCAAAGATACCAAAGATTCCACCACCTTTTTACGGTCAATGGCCATCAAACCACTAAGTAATATTGAAATTGATGATATAATAAAAAAGCTAAAGATATCAAATTTTAAAGGCACATATAGCAAAGACATGTTACCTGAAGGAATTAAACAGAATGAAAGTGTTATAATCAATCTTCAAGATTACTTTAAAGGTAATGGACGCCATTGGGTGGTTGTCTATAATAACCCAGACAACAAAACTATTGAATATTTTGATTCTTTTTCTTTACAACCACCAGAAGAAATAATACAATTTATGAAGACAAGTGAAAAACCTTTAGAATATAATAGTGTACAGATACAAAAAATGGATAGTATTATGTGTGGTTATTATTGTATTTACTACATTCTTCAGCGTTCACGTGGTAGAAAACCTGTGGACGTGCTATTAGATTTTCAATTGAAACCATCATTATTCAATGAATTATTTATACAAATTTTTGCTTATAAAAATTATGTAAATATATCATATATAAAACGATGAAAAACTATTGTGTGAAACAAAAGAAACAAACTTATTGTGCTCCAGGAAGTGAACAATTTACAACAACCAAGAATGGGAGAACAATGATGAAATGCATTTGCAATGAATGCGGTATAACAATCAAAGGGCTCTTAAAGCCATCTCGTTAATGCGTTAGAACGTGAGGTTAATAAAAAAAGAAGAATCTTGATAGTGAAAGGTAGTAGGTTCCGGCGCTCTCATTGCGTCAAGGGTGGCGCAATTTCTGCTAAAAATAGCCCAACACGTCCTTAACATGGCTTTGCCTGGGGCCAACGCTCACGGTTTCCTTCCCTGATAATGGCTCCTGGCAAAATATGCTGTTCTTGTCATTTACATTAGATTCGGCATATGTGAAGGGGCCTTATTTGATTGCATTATACAGTGGATTTACTTTTGCGCAAAATTAACGTTAATGTCCGTTATTAGTAGTCATTGGTTTTATTCCTAAAATTAAATAAACGACAACATTTAGAACAACAGAAAAGTCTATCAGGCACGTACTTGGGGTAGACTTATTGAATATTCTAAAGCTGGGCTAAAATGCTTTTAGCGACGAGCAGGATTTGTGTTAGGGCTGTCACCTTTTATAACAAAAAATTTCCACGAATAATCAGAAGTTTGTGAACTTCAGTGAGCTGAATTTTAAAGATTCCCCATTTTAAAGATTCCCGGTTTTAACCTCTCTAATACGGACAAAAATTTCCAACGAATAATCAGTACTTTGTGAACTTCAGTGAGCTGAATTTTAAAGATTCCCCATTTTAAAGATTCCCCGTTTTAACCTCTCTAATACGGACACCGAAGGGGCTGAGCAAAGTGTCCGAGAGTGATTTTGTAATAATCTGCACTTGGTGCCTGCGTAAACGGCAGCGACGTGAAAAATGGAAACAATAAACAGCAAAAACCACGAAGATAAATCAAATGGCGCGTTATTTCTGCTGGTATCCGTTATAGATGTCCTTAATGTCACAATCACTAATTGGTTTTCAATGGAATAGGTAGTAATTTTGACACAGCACATTGGTAATCGAATGCCAGTGAACATCACGCAATGACAAAGCATCAGTTTTCGACACTTGCGATAAGAGAAATAAAGTGGAAATCTTACGATTACTTTTTAGACCGAAGTAACGCGACTTGTTGCTTGTGTTTATTATAGCCGGCGTTAGGACAAGAGCTCTTTTAGCAGCCAGCAAATCAATAAAAGTCATGAGTAACAAGAGTCTCGAGTGTGACTGTAAATAATTTTCATGTATTTGACTGAGGGGAAACTTTAACTTGATTGTATTAGGTCATAGCCGCAATATTGCGGTAAGCTTATGTTTTCACACTGACATGGTTCAATATTTTTTTAAAATTAAACGTAAGGATTTTTGACAAACGCAAAAAGAAAAATACAGTACATCAGTTTCAAAATGTTTTACGCGGTCTTGGACACATCCACTTAAAAACAAATTCAGTCTGTCGTTTTATTTATTTGGACGTGAAAAATGGCTGGAAAAATGGTCATTTGTCAGTCACGTGTGGTATTGCGGTGGTGAACTTTTTATTTTTCCTACGATCGAGAGGTTCATGACAGGCCTATAGAGACTCCGTTATGTGGTTTAGCGGTTAGGATGGATTTATGTTAGATGGAAACGGAAGGGGGCAGAAGTTGTATTCTTAACACGAGTTGTTTTGGTTTGTGTATTTCTGTTAGAGTGTAGATAATTTGTATTGTTGGCTGGTTATGGGTTTGTGAAAGGTATTTGTTGTCATGTCATGTATATGTTTGTCTTCGTGAAGTTCAGTTTAGGTAATTGTGAAGAGTCGAGAGTCTAGAGTGCCTTGATTCCAATAGAGACACCGCAGCTTCAGTGTCCGGGATGAAGGGGGGGGGGGGGGGGGGTAAATCGAATATTCAATCTTTCCGAAGAGTACATACGCGGCAAAGATTTTATGTACAACGCAATAATGTCTATTATTCCGCGAGACATTGAGTTATGGGAGCAACTGATGAGGTTCACTTTAGAACAGAAACTGGAGTCTTGCTAACGTAAAGGGTAAGGTATAAAGGCTTTAAAATTCATTTGTGAACTGCAGAAGTGGTCAGAAGTAGTGGAGGCTCATCAACGGTTTTTAAGTCTGAAATCAGTGCTTGTAAGTGAATTTTTTTCAGTTGAGGCATTACAGAAATGCAATTACAATGTTCTTTAAAATAAGCGTGACTATATTTAGAAACGCTAAATAGTGCGTGCCATCTAAGTTATGATAAGATTTCGAAGACTCCTGAAGTTTCATTGAGTTTATACGTGTAGCCACTTTAGCACTAGTTCTTTTTCAACAGACCATTCCAATACAATTGAAAAGGCCTTTGAGCTACAAGCATCATTGCGTTCGACTGAAAGGAGAACACGTTCTAATCCCGTCGTGGATCTCCTGTGTCAAGTGGTTTGCCTGTGTTCTCAGCCATGAAAAATCGAAATTTCCCACTTCCGGCGTGGTACCCGTTTAGTCCCCCCGAAGCATATTATTTCAGGGGCTACTTCGGGTGTCCTGTGCTTTGTGGTTGACCTGTGTTACAAGCAGCAAAATCGAGTTTGGACAGCTTTTAGCGGGGTTTTAGTGGCAAGTTTCTGCTTGCTTCCATGAGCTGTCAGCTCGAGGTCACGTTGTGAGAGCTGTCAGTTCGAGGTCACGTTGTTCGGGTAGCTCGGAAGTTACGTTGTTGACGCGACGTTCTTTGTCTGCTGTTCAGAAGGTTTTTTCAGAAGGTTTCAGATCTGTGGGTAAGTTTAACTGTCTTACAATTTCAGAGTAATGTTGTTTAGAAATCTCGTTTGTGATATTTTTCAAAGCCTGAGGACAATGTGTTTGACTCGCTCTGCATTGAAGCACGAGGTGCATACATCAAGTCCGATTTGGTGTGTGTTTTCATCAACTAACTGCAGCTTGCCCCTGAAGAACAACTGACTAGCCCGCCCAGACGTTGTACTAAATCAAAGGAAACATTATATTGAATGGCCATTGATACTGAAAACACATGTACACGACTTCAAGTTTTGGATTCATCGGCTAGTGATGCACAATACAAAACTATCACGTCCCACTCGGCAGCCATTGACCGAAATGACCCATTGTGGTCATCTCAATACAAACACGCGGCTATTAAGCCACGATACTGAAAACAACCAAGTGGTTGTACTTGGCAGCTATTGAGCAAAATGACCCGTTGTGGTCAGCTATTGATCAAAATCTCTTGCCGGGCGGTCATTACACTATGTCTTCACTACATCCATTGAGTGAAATGCCGCATTGTTGCGCACGCGATCCAATTCAGGCTTTGAAATATAAGTTGACGAGTCGTATTTTACCGGCCACTAAAAAAAATGTATCAAAAAGGTCGAACGCACTCCCTTAATCCGTGATTAGTACTAGTTATAAGTTTCAAAATGTTAGACCTAAGAAAGTCTTAGATGCAGCGAAATAGATTTGGGTGTGTTGAATTTTGTTTGTTGTTATAAGGATAGCTGTAGTGTTTTTTGGTCGTGAGAAAAGCGTATGTCTGGGCGATAAAACGCTGTGCCGATTGCGTGAAAGATAAAGCGTCAGATTGCACATATGGCATCTTATAGTTAGTCAATGGGGTTACTATAGTAACGTTTTCAGCTTTTTTTCTCGTGAGAAAGTACCGAATCCATATATTGTTAAAAGATTTAAGGTTTTACTTTATTATTTTGTTTTTGGTATCCAAGAGAGACATTCTTTATGGTGTTTGAAGAGCACTTTTTCGTGCGATTGTCGATGAATTTGTCTAATAATTAGATTTATAGCTTGCAGCGAAAAAGAATTGATTACTCTCTTTTGCTTTTCAACTGAAAAGGTGTAAATCGTTTTAAGTAAGAACATTGTACTCCTGTGGGCTATTTTGTGTTGAGGGAAATCATTGTGTTTTGCTGGCGACTGATAGCTTTTTTTATTTTTTGCTGAGATACTTTTTGACGTGTTTGATAAGACAATCCCTAGGTCTGTGTTTTTATAAGGATAACTTTAAATTGGTATGTTGAAACAAAATGAAGATGAATTAGAATTTAAAGAGGGTTGGCGACATTGAAAAATTGTTTAAGATTGGTCTGTTAAATGTTGTTTGGTGTTTAATATTTTCTTGTAACCTTTTCAGTTGTGGGTGGGCTGAAATATCTGTGTTTTCCGGTTTTCAATTAGCGGTACGTCTGTTAGTGTTAAATGGGCTAATTAAGTAGTTGTCAATATCTTGTTAAAGGAAAGATTTGACGCAGTTGTATCTTGTTATCGATATCGATGTGGATGTAAATGGATGTTTTTGAGTTTAAGAAATCAAGTGGTTTGTATTTGATTGCTATTTGAAGTTAATTCTTGGAAAAACTGTTGATATTTTTTGGTTTTAGGGGTGTATTGTCCGTTACGAATGAAGTTGCGTGTTTTCTTATTTAACATGTGTAGATTTTATCTGTGGTTGAAACCACAGAAACAATAAATCCTAGATAAGAAACAATCTGTCAGGCGATGAGGTCATAGCTCTAAAAGAGTTGAAAAACAACTCTGCTATAAACCTCAAAAAAGCGGACAAAGATACTACAACAGTCATGATGAATAAGACAGAAACAATAAAAGAGGCCCAAGTGCAACTCGACAGGAAACAAAAAGCATAACACGCAAAGAGAGTAGAACGTCTCGGACACATCCACTTAAAAACAAATTTGAAAGATTGATACCGTAGGTAACGTGAGATATCGAAACTAAATAAGAACTTTAATACCTTTGTGGTGACGTAGCGTGAGATAATTATGACAAGTTCATGACATCCCAATACCCTAGGGAAATTAACAATAGGTCCGGGGGTGCTTCCAAAACATTTTAGTGGCGGTATGTGACGGCCTTCTTGAAATCCTAACCGGTTTAACCAACCATATCCTCAATGCCCTAATATAGCTTCTATAAAGAAGAAAGAACTAACCCCCAGACAAAAGTCCACAAAAGTTAACAACGAACCTTTGTTAACAACTTTTGTCCCTTTTTATACTGATACCTATATCTCGTTTGCGCGCATGCGCATTAACGAAATAAAACCAAATTCATCAAAAACAAACAAGGAAAAGGGGTGGGGGATAAAATAAACGCATGAAGGAATTTCAAAAAAAGTTCATGGATTTTCAGAAAAAAAAAATATTTGGTTTCACCTGGAGTGGTGATATTGCAAAAGGTGCTTTCAACACTAAATCAGGTGTTTTTAGTAAAAAAAACTTGGGCACCTGATACATCAAAAGACAATTTACCTTTACCATGTAATTCAGTAACATACAACAAAAAAAATAAAACATGGAAAAATAATTACTGTAGTTAAATTTGTGTAAACATATTATATAATGAAAAGCTACTATGTGAAACAAAAGAAACAAACTAATTGTGTTCCAGGAAGTGAACAATTTACAACAACCAAGAATGACAGAACAATGATGAAATGCATTTGCAATGAATGCGGTATAACAAAAACCAAATTCATCAGTCAAAATGTTGGTGGTGCTCTTTACAGAAAAAAGGACCAAATATAACAGATAAAATAGCTTATGTTGGCTCTATGATGTCTATGGTTGTAAATCCAACTGCGTCTTGGGGCGCTCTTGGAAGGGTATTAGCCTCACAAGCATATAAAGGTGTAAAAGACAATTATGATCACTATAAATCCGGTAAAGGATTAGATATTCATAAAGCTATTGGAAAGCTTCCTAAACCAAAACGTGGATGGACATTACCTGGTCATAAATATACAGGACTATACAATGATTTAGAAAACCAAGTAAGATATGACTCCAATACATCTCAAATATTAGAGATTTTTGACAAACCAACGGGGTCAACAGACGCAATAACAATGCAGCATGATGTAGACTATTCTGTGTGTAAAGATGATAGAAAATGTTAAAATATAGCAGATAGAAAAATGGTAAAAAGCATTGGATAATGTTCCTTATAACCAAAGGCAATGGGGCCATTGGTTGGCTAGAAACGTTATCGACACAAAACAAAAACTAGGATTGGGTGTAAAACAAAAGAAGCCAAAAAACGGAAAGGGCCGTCGAGTAAAGAATTAAGTTGGCAAGAAAAACTAGCAGATGAATTACATAAACCAATAAAACGTATTTTAATCGGCGGCGTGTAATTGCAAATCATATTGATGAAATATTGGCAAGTGATTTAGTTGAGATGCAACCATTTAGCAAATGGAATAAAGGTTATCGATATCTTCTTATGATAATTGATGTATTTAGTAAATATGGATGGATTGAGCCATAAAAAAAAAACAAAAAAGGTTAGACAGTTACTGAAGCATTCAAAAAGATTTTCAAAGAAGGCAGAATACCAAAATACATATGGACTGATAAAGGTAAGGAATATTACAATAAAAATTTGAAAGAATTATTAGATAAACACAACATTACATTATAAACAACAGAAAATGAAGAGAAATCATCAGTAGTTGAGCGTTGGAATCGTACAATCAAAAATAAAATGTGGAAAATGTTTACAGCTAATAACAATACAGTTTATTATAACAAGCTTGACAACTGAGCTAAATCATACAATAACACTAAGCATAGTTCCATAAAAATGACTCCATCAGAAGCATCTAATAAAAAGAATGAATCAATTGTTTATTTTAATCTATACAGTGAAATGAATCCATCATCAAAACCAAAATTTAAAGTAGGGGATAGGGTTAGAATTTCAAAATATAAAAGAAAGATTTTTGATAAAGGATATACTCCAAATTGGACTGAAGAGGTATTTACAGTTGATAAAATCCAATACACAAACCCTATTACATATAAATTAAAGGATCTTAATTATGAACCAATAGAAGGAACATTTTATGAACCTGAATTATTAAAAGCCAAACAGAGTATTTTTCGTATTAATAAGCTGCTAAAGAGATTATAAGAAAAAACAAGCTCTGGTATCGTGGTCTGGTTATCCAAAAGAATTTAATTCATGGATACCACTGAAAGATATTCAGATATTCAAAAAAATAAATTATCAAATTCATGAATGTGAAGATGAAATAGACAATCTTCATGATAAAATATATGATAATGAGCGTAGATTGGATCTGTTACAATATAAAAAGAAATTATTGAAGCTTTATTATAAGAAAATTCATGAAATTGACGAAGATATAACATTAAAACAGCTATTGACTATTATCTGCAATGAGATAGAAAATAATCGATATGATGATGAATGTGATGTATTGAGACAAACCAAAGTCGATAACATAGCTGAATTGAAAACTGAAAATGGTGTATATGATACAAATCAATTAGCAACTTAGCTTTAGAAAAATGGTCTAAAGACAAAATTATATAATATATATATATTACCTTTAGAGAAAGGGTTTAAAGACAAAATTATATAAATATATATAAGTATATATATATAACAAAGAACTTGTGAGGAACTTGTAAGTATATATATATATATATATATATATATATATATATATATATATATATATATATATATATATATATATAAATAAAGGACAAGAACAAGCATTCCTTCCTGGTGTTTGATATAGTTGATTTTTATCCGTCTATATCTGAAGCCCTCCTATTAGAATCGCCGAATTATGCGATTTCGGATGAGGATGTGGAGATCATCATGCACTCTAGGAAAACCTTGCTGTTCAACAACAATGAACCATGGGTCAAGAATGGCGATTCCCCTATGTTCGACGTTGCAATGGGCTGTTATGATGGTGCAGAAGTGTGTGAGCTAGTAGGTCTATATATCCTGCACAAACTAACATCCGCCTACCCTAGAGGAAACATCGGCCTCTACAGAGATGACGGTTTGGCAGTGTTCAAGAATATGGGTGCAAGATCTCTTGACAAAACGAGAAAGGATTTTTCAAAAATCCTCAGCGAACTCGGTTTACAAATCACAGCCCAATCAAATCTGAAAATTGTGAACTACCTGGATGTGACATTAAATCTCGCTACTGGAAAGTTTTACCCATATAGAAAGCCAGACAACAACCCACTCTATATTAATGCTAAGTCGAATCACCCCCCTTCTATCATCAAGCACTTACCAGCGACTATAAGCACTAGAATCTCAAGCTTATCGTACGACTCTGATGAGTTCAACAAGGCCTCAAAGATCTACAATGATGCCCTCAAGACCAGCGGCTACCGTGAGAGTATCCAATATACGAGAAGCGGGAACCGAACAAAGGCCAGAAACAGAAACAGACCAAGAAACATCATTTGGTTTAACCCACCTTTCAGCGAAAATGTCCAGACGAATGTTGCTAGATCGTTCCTTTGCTTGATTGATAAACATTTTCCTAAAACACACACTCTCCACAAGCTGTTTAACAGAAACAATGTGAAAGTCAGCTATAGCTGCACAAGTAACATGGAAAACATCATCAAACGCCACAACGCAAAAATCCTAGCAAATGACAATACTAACACTAACATGGAAACTAACAAATGTAACTGCAGAAACAAGGACCTTTGCCCTCTCGATGGCGCGTGTCTTACCGGTAGTATCGTCTATCAAGCCGATGTCACCACTACTTCCGGTGATACAAAGGTTTATATCGGAATGACAGAACAGTTTCAAAACAAGGTACAACAACCACAAGCTTTCGTTCAACCACCGCAAACACTCGCACGACACAGTCCTCTCAAAATACATCTGGGATCTAAAGGACAATGGCACCGATTACTCCATCAAATGGTCCATTATTAAACGAGCAAGCCCTTACAAGGGTCATCCTTCCCGATGCAATCTATGTTTGTCTGAGAAGCTATGCATCTTAACTGCCGACAGGTCATCACTCCTCAACAAGAGATCTGAGTTGATTACGAAATGCCGGCATGAAAATAAGTTCTATGCAGCCAATCAGAAGCGGGATCATTCCAACCGCCCTCCTTAATGTAGTTTAAATTTTATTTCTACCGCCTCCAACGGCACAGTCTGATGATCGCTTAGTGCGTGAAACTCGAGTAACTGTCTCTAAAAATTTTCTATCTAAAATTGTATATATATATATATATATATATATATATATATATATATATATATATATATATATATATACATATACAGCAGTTTGCAAAAATTTTGAACCCCCCAAAATATATCATTATATCCCTGCTCTCCAACAATGCTATGTATTTGGATATATATATATATACACTGTATATAATTATATATATATATATATATATATATATATATATATCTATATATATATGTATATATATATATATGCTGTCATTAGTTTGCTTTCCAGGTAGCCAAAAATATAAATTGTTTCTGTCTATTTATTACATTTTTTGTTGTGTACATACTTATAATTATTTTTAAAAGTTTTATTACATGCAGGGCATTTCCATTCTTTGTTTTGCCATTTATTCATTGCTTCCATATGGTGTTTCTTTTTGTCTTCATCTGACAGTATTTTCTGTCTTTTTGAACCAATTCCTGATGATTTTATACTATCATTAGGTAGATCGTGTTTTTCAATGTATTCAAATTTATATGGATATCCATCATTTTTTGAGATACCTGTTTTACATTGATTAATTTTCTCACATACCATTTTTATAATGCCAGCATTTATATTAAGATTTTGTTGAGCTGCATACATACTTTTATAATATGTAACTTCATTCGTTGTACAATTAACTGCTTTCACACATTTTATTTTTTTATGGTTATTTTTCACAAATGCATAATCACGATTCTTTGCTGATTTATCGCAATTCTGCTACTGTGTCATCAATTGTAGATTGCACAAATGATTATCTTTTCTATCATTATTAATATGATCAATTACTTTATCATCAGGGATTAGTCCATTGAAACATTCCCAGATAAATCTATGAACATAGCAACTATTCCAATTTTTTGTACCTTTCTTTCTTACACAATACATCATATAACCATTTTTATTTTCAACACCTTTATTAGGACTCTGTTTTACAATATGGATTATTTTAGCATCATTTGATGCAGCATACATGTCATATATTGGGTGAATATGATAATCACAATTTTCTATCACTATTTTTTCATTATAATATAGTATATATAATATTCCTTTAAAATACTTCATCCATAACTGGCTTAAAGAGAAAACTATATAGTATAATATATAGAAATGAAATCAGAAATAACATCTAATAATAATATAGAAATGAATAAATCAGACTTGAAAAAATTAAAGAAGTCGGAGCTAATTAAACTGTTATTAAAACAGAATAAACCAGTCCCTAAAATTGTGCTTGTGGATGATACACCAATTCCAGTTCCAAGGAATATAAAACCAATTCCTAAACCATGTAAGAGCGTCAAACAAATGGTGCAGGAGTATGAAGATAATATCATCCATCCACCACCTGAGTTCAGAGATGGATACAAACCAGTTGCAGCGCCAAGGACTAAAAAAAAAGTCCCTGATCCATTGCCTAGGAGTGATCATCTTTTTAAATTTGATGATCTTTTTCAAACAGAAAATACAAGTTTAAAACCATCTGAAATCATACAAACAAGAAATACACAAAATAAAAAATTCAATTCTTATACACACGAATATAAAATAAAAGTTTTAAAACCTTTAAATGATGCCAAAGAGATTTACAAAATATTTTATGAAATGATTTTAAAAGTAAAAAATTACAGAAAATTAAAGGAAAATGATAGAGTCATAATTGTAATTCAAAATAATGAACTACCTAATAGTATATCAACAAAATTCCAAAAAGTAAAAGATTTTAGATTAAAAGATATTGAACAAATAATAAACATCCTTGAATATTAAAACATTCCAATAGAAAAATGCAAAATTATAATACAAAGTGTAAAAATACCACATGGAGCTGGTAGACTATATATGTCAAAAGACACAGCAAATAGAAAAAAATCAATAATTACAATCAAAAATGAAGATACCATTTGTTTAGGTAGATCAATTGTTACAGCATTTGCTAATTTAAAATCTGAAAACTGGTCTAAAACACAACTTCAAGATGGTTTCAACAAATCGAAAAAATTACAGAAAGATCAAACATTAAAATTACATGAAAATGCAAATGTTGAAATAAACGAATATGGAAACGACCTGAATGATTTGAATAAATTTGCAGATTATATGAAAATAGAAATTAACATGATAGACTCAGAACAATTCAACGAAATAATTTATACAGCTAATAAAGGCTGCGAAGATAAAATTTATTCATACAAAACGAGAAATCATTTTGATGTAATCAAATCAATGACGGCTTTTTATTCCGTACCATATTATTGTCATGAATGTAAAAAAACTTATACGAAAAGAGATATGCACAAATGTTCATCAAAATGTTTATGCTGTTTTTCTTATATAAAAGGACAAAAATGTGAAGGACCAGAAATTCATTATGAAAAATGTAATAGAAAAATTTATGGCAAAAAATGTTACAAAAATCATCTTAAAAATCGATCCAAAGAAGAAAACAAATCTGATATTGTTTGTGAAAAAGTAAAAAAAAGTGTTTAAAATGTGAACGAATAATAACTGGAAAATATGTTGCCCTTCATAAATGTGGCTATATAGAGAATGTACAAATTGTGGAAAGTATGTTGGTAAAGATCATAAATGTTATTTGAAATATGTAAAAACAAATGGTGGTTATTGCACATTTGACATCACAAATTCTTGTCGATTGAAAAAATCAATTTAAAAGAAAGATTGGTGTTTCTCATGTAGATCCTATACAGAAAAATACATATTTTATGATTTTGAATGTACTCAGAATACTGGTACTCATGAAGTCAATTTGGCCATTTCACAAGATTATAATGGAAATGAATATATTCATAAAAATATTGAAGACTTCTGTAAAAACATGATTAATGATAAATTCAAAAGGTATGCATTTATTGCTCACAACAGTAAAGGGTATGATGCTGATTTCATTCTAAAATGGTTAATAAGTCAAGGAATAAAACCATATTGTATTTACAATGGCGCTAAAATCATGTTTATGGAAATTCCAAAATTGAGAATTAGATTTATTGATAGCTTACATTTTCTTCAAATGCCATTAAAAGCATTTCCAAAAACATTTTGATTAGATGAACTTAAAAAGGGGTATTTTCCACATTATTTCAACAAACAAGCAAATAAAAATTATGTTGGGCCAATGCCTTCCAAAAATCATTTTTGATACAATCAAATGAAAACAAATGACAGAAAAGTTTTTTTAGAATGGTATGACGAGCATGTTAATAACAACTATGTGTTTGATTTCAAAAAAGAAATAATTGAATATTGCAGATCAGATGTTGACATTTTAAGAAGATCAATGATGAAATTTCGTGAAGACTTCATAAAATTGGAAAATATTGATCCATTAAGATATACAACAATAGCTAGCGTTTGTATGTCAATTTATAGAGCTCATTATATGCCTAAAAAAACAACTGCTGTTGTGCCTGAATACACAAAATCAGATAATTACAGTAAATCATCCATTATGTGGCTAGACAACATTGCAGCAAAAAATAATATTAAAATTCAGCATGCATTAAACGGTTGTGAAAAACAATTAACTATAAATAATCAAACATATAAAGTAGATGGATTTTGCGATAAAAATAATACAATATATGAATTCCATGGGTGTTTTTGGCATGGTTGTCCAACTTGTTATCGCCCAAATATTATAAACAATAAAAATCAAATTGATTTTGGAACATTAAATAAAAAAAATATTAAAAAAGTGAAATAATAAAAAAACAGGATACAAACATGTTGAAGTAACTCTGTAACTCTACAGATCAGCTTCTGTATTGTTATATTGTCTAACCTTTATTATTTTCAATTACATTACTTTTCCCTGCCTCGAATAGCGTTTTTGCTAATTTGCAGGGTAACTGCATTTAAGTTTATATGTCTAATAAAGTTTTGTTTGTTGTTGTTGTTGTTGTTAAAGTATATGAATGTCAATTGAAAAACAATAAAGATTTCCAAAACTTCATAAAAATTATGATAAAGAAATAGTTGATCCTTTGAATCCTAGAGATGCATTCTATGGTGGACGAACAAATGCTACAAAGCTTTTATACAATTTCAAAGAAAATGAATGTGGGCGATATGTTGATTTCTGTTCATTATATCCAACTGTTCAACATTATAAAAAATATACAGTCGGGCACCCAAATAAAATATTCAATCCGGCTTCGTATGATAAAACATGGTATGGTTTAATTAAATGTAAAGTCTTACCACAGTTATATCATCCCGTTTTACCTCAAAGAATAAAAGTCAATAATAATGAAAAATTAATCTTTACATTATGTAAAACATGTGCTGAAACAAGAAACCAAAATAAGTGTACTCATAATGCAAACAAACGTAATTTAATAGGTACATGGACAACTGATGAAGTAAACAAAGCTATTGATAAAGGATATCAAATATTAAAAACATATGAAGTTTGGAATTTTGATAAAACAAGTGATGACTTATTCAAAGGTTATATTCGAAGATTCATGAAAATTAAATTAGAATCAAGTAAATATGTTTTTAAAACAAAGGATGAAAAAGATATTTTCAAAAATAAGATAAAAAGAATATAGATATTAATATTGACAAATTTGAATACAATCCAGGATTACGAAGCATTTCAAAATTGTTTAAATTCATTAAAATCCATGGTCAACGATCAAATATGAACCAAACAAAATATGTTACAGAGGCTAGCGAGTTTTATAAAATTTTACTGGATGACAGTATTTCGAATTTGAATATTCAATTCATTAACGACGACATGGTTCAAATGACACAATTTCAAAGATCATTTTATTGACAATTCAAATAACACTAACATTTACATTGCATGCTTTACAACAAGTCACGCTAGATTAATGTTATATGAACAACTTGATTATCTACAAGAGAAAGTATTATATTTTGATACTGATTCAATAATTTACATTGATGATGGATCAAAAAATATCAAAACAGGTGATATGTTAGGAGAATTTACTGATGAATTATCAGGTAAAACAATCACTAAATTTGTGTCAACAGGCCCAAAATCCCATAGTTTCAAATATGGCGATAATCAACAAAAATCGGCTATAAAAGGATTAACATTAAACCACATAAATTCCAGTCTTTTGAATCATGAAAGTATGAATAAAATTATTAAGAACCAAATAAGAGAAGTAACAATTGTAAATGAAAATAAAATCACAAGAGAAAATAAAAATATAGTAAATAAATATAACGAGAAAGTTTTTAAATTTGGTTATGACGAACGAGTTATGAAACAATATTGATACATTTCCTTATGGTTATTAATTTTGCAAAAACATCATGACATTGCTGTTTTCAAAGAGACAGACATCTTCACACAGAACTTCACAAATGACTATGCTTTTCACTGAAAAATTTCACAAATATGAAGTTAAAATTTGAAGTCGGTGATTGGTTGAAAAAAATCACGTGACAATCATATGACTTGAAAACAACAGCAGTTGATGACTTCATTTCATAGGGGGTTTCCCTGTTTTGTCTGAGAATGTCACGCTATGGTGATTTTTCCTGTTTCTATTATATGAATATTTAAACGCACTTCAATTTTGAAAAACGTGTGGAATTCCATATCATGATTTATACATCTTGAATACAATAACAAATGAAAATAATTAAGGCAAGGCCCATCGTCGCAAAAGCGACTCTTTCCACCAAGGCCTTGCTTTCGCTTTCACTTCGTGATCGCTTTTTTCATTCCCTGCTCAGCTTCGCTTGCGCTGCCAAAAAATCTAAGCTCTTAATATCGTTTGGATATTATCATTGAATCGGTAGTTGGATTCATGATTTGAAAAAATATTTGAATCCAAAAAATATAAAATCAATTTTATAAACGCACTTTGAAATTAATTAAAAACATCTAGATTTCCTTCTTTTTTCCATTTATTTTCCATTTAATATTTCCAGATGATTTTCCATATAATTATACCATCAGATGGAAAGCAGTGATGTACTACATTCTCTGGGGCAATTGCCTCAGAGTGCAATACATTACTACTTCAGTGCATAAACCGGAGTATGCATTGTGGATCGAGCCCTCTCGACACACTATACAAAGATTCTCCTGGATATAATATAATATACATATATTGTAATAATTTTATTTGAAGTCACAAGAGATCGCTTAAGTGATCCACGTCTCCACATGCATTGCCGAGGACGTGATGTCCCCAGCCTCAGCTACCACATGTGATAAAATTGTGGTGCTGACGTTTAAAGGACCTTCGGGTCGCCTTTGGAGTAAAGGGCAGAAATACTCGTGGCTTTCGAGTCCCGTTTTCTGCCTGGGGCTATGCCATGCTGATGAGTCCTAACAAGGACGAAACAGCTGTCCATGGCCGCCACTCCACGGGTAATTGGCTGTGCGCACAGCCAATATATATATATATATATATATATATATATATATATATATATATATATATATATATGTATAGGCTGAATAAAAAGGTTTACACAAACGGTGAACTCTTCAGCAGAAGGATCCAAGGATACGACGCCACCACGTGAATTTGTAGATAAGTATAATAAAAAACGATGGGGCGAACTTCTTACTGGTCCTGACTGGTTTTTACGTTTCGGCCTTCGGCCTTCTTCAGAAATTACAAAGAATTAAAAACTAAAAACTAAAAACTATGTCCTTATGAGTAGAGGTTTGGTTATACATAAACAAGTAAAAATAAACGATAAAACTGAACAACGTTTCGGGGTCGTCATGACGCCATTATCAAGTTCGAAGTGATAAAAATTATTATAGAGTCAATGTCAGAAATAGTTCACCAAAGGAAATTAACATAATGTCTGAATATATAATGTCACGCAAATAGTTTTGCTTTAATTGAGTCCGATTGGACATTGAGAGGTGGTGTTAACTCTCTAATTAGCAACATTTCGTAAACTAAGCAATCGAACTTATTCGTGCACTTTTTTAGGACAGAAAAGTGTCTGTCAAGGTCTTTAGGGACATTACGGTGTTTGTTGAGAAGATGCTTGCCAATGGAAGAAGATTGGTATTTATGCTCGGACACGCGCTGGTGCAGATGCCTAAGTGTAAACCCTACATAACTTGTATCACACAAGTCACATTGAAATTTATAAACAACGCAATTCTGATTTACAATAGGCGGTTTTTTCTCTTTTACTTTTAGTTTTTGTTGGATTTTGTTACTAACGAAGATCGGTTGGATGACTGTGTCAATCTTCTGGCTAAGAACTTTGAGTTGTTGGTGCACCAGGTCCGCCGAAGCCTGATCTTTGAAAGGCAGGACTATTCGGACAGTTGGACTGTCTCTTGGGGCAGATATTGGTTGAGGGCCTTCAGCCTTAGAGGCTACAAAATACCTAACGGTGGTATTAATAAGATGTTGTGGGTATTTCAACCGAGTGAACACAGTTTTCAAACGGTCACATTCTTCAGAGAAGTACGACCAACACGATGATAAACGATAAGCACGATCAAGCATGGTTCTCAAAAGTCCTCGTTTATAGCGCATATCGACATGACTTTGGTAGTGGAGCAAAAGACTCGTGTTAGTTGGTTTTATGTAGACCTTGGTCTCGATTTGGGGAGCTCTGTTGAGGAGCTGCATTCCAAGGAAGGGTAGCAGGCCATTAGCTTCTGTTTCCATGGTGAACTTCACAGATGTGTGGCAGTTGTTAAGGACCTGGAGAAAATTAGTCGCTGATGTTGTGTCTGGCATTATGGTCAAAGTATCATCAACGTACCTCTTATAAAAAGGAGGCATTTTTCCTGCAAGCTCTAGGGTTTCTTCAATAGATCCCATGAAGACATTGGCAAGGAGTGGCCCGAGTGGCGAACCCATGGCAACGCCATCGGTTTGTTCATAAAGTTGGCCGTTGAATTGAAACAACTGATCTTTGGTGGATGCTCTGAGAAGATCTACAAGGTCCATTCTGCTAAGGTTCAACTGGTGGGTTTCGTTGAACCAGTTATTTGTGAAAGCTTTATCAGTTTACACTTAGGCATCTGCACCAGCGCGTGTCCGAGCATAAATACCAATCTTCTTCCATTGGCAAGCATCTTCTCAACAAACACCGTAATGTCCCTAAAGACCTTGACAGACACTTTTCTGTCCTAAAAAAGTGCACGAATAAGTTCGATTGCTTAGTTTACGAAATGTTGCTAATTAGAGAGTTAACACCACCTCTCAATGTCCAATCGGACTCAATTAAAGCAAAACTATTTGCGTGACATTATATATTCAGACATTATGTTAATTTCCTTTGGTGAACTATTTCTGACATTGACTCTATAATAATTTTTATCACTTCGAACTTGATAATGGCGTCATGACGACCCCGAAACGTTGTTCAGTTTTATCGTTTATTTTTACTTGTTTATGTAAAAACTATGTACAATGATTAAGTTATACAAGTTGTGACTTATATACATTAAGCTACAAAACAAAGGAAAACGAGGTTACGTAACATAACAAAAGAACTAAATAACAAGGAAAAATTTAACGCTAAAAATAACATACATGATGTGATAAAAACCTTAATTAATGATTGAAACAAAGAAAACTCCCTATCGAGGGCCCCCGAATAATCATATAGGTCACTGTCGGAATGACAGGACCAGCACGTCTTACCAAGTGCCCCCGACAGAACGTTCAAACACAAAACAACTAAAAACAAAGAATAAAACAAGGAAAAGAAAAAGACAATCCTATTATTGCAAGATACGTGCGTTAATTATTGTAGTGAATGCGGTTTTTTGATCTAAATTCACGTCTCTTGTTAAGTCCATGCGGATTGAGCGTAAACAATTGGGTTGTCCAATAAGCATCCCTAGTGAGCAACAATTGGTCAAGGTGAAATGTATTTTGAAATGATCTAATTTGTTCGATAAGAATAAAGCTAATTTGTGAAATATCATGTTCAGAACTATTAAAATGTACCGCCAATTCACATGTTCTCCTAAAGAAACCACAAATCTAGCATGCTCAATAATAGGCCACTGGGACAACCACACTAAGGCGACTGTAATTTGGCTTCACAATGAAAAGCTCTTTGGAGACATTAACACATATTCTGCAATTAGGATCGCTTAACTTTTACCAGTCGTTTAGCGATTCACAGTCCACTCCCCAAGGAAATTGTCCCAGTGGTTAAGGCATCTGTCCGGTTATCAGGACACCCGGGTTCAACTCCTAGCTGGGACACATTTTCACTCATAATCTTTGTCGTGAAATTTCTGTTCTCAATTTAACTGTCGAGAATAGGTTGGTGATCCAAAGATTATGAGGTAATTAGTTGTCCATATCTTCCTTCCCACACTAATTTGTAATTTAATTTCCTTGGAGAGTGGACTGTGAATCGCTAAACGACTGGGTAAAGTGAAGCGATCCTAATTGCAGAATATGTGTTAATGTCACCAACAGTGCTTTCCATTTTGAAGCCAAATTACAATTGCCTTAGTGTGGTTGTCCCAGTGGCCTAGTGGTTAAGGCATCTGTCCGGTTATCAGGAGACCTGGGTTCAACTCCCGGCTGGGACACATTTTCAGTCATAATCTTTGTTGTGAAATTTCCGTTCTCAATTTAACTGTCTATGTATGTATATATATATATATATATATATATATATATATATATATATACAATTATGTATACAATGTGCCCTCCCGGTTGTTACCATAATGGCTTTATGGCAACTCCTGAACTTGGGCACAGGATGTACGGTTGCACATTGTTGGATTGCATTGTGGAGTCACGAGAGTGCTCAAACTGCGAGCAGTGAGCAAAGCAATATGCCAGTAGTGAACACCTCTTACGAGGCTCTCTACCCAATCCAGAGAGTGCTCAAACTGTATGAACAGTGAGCGTAACATACAATTATGTATACAATGTGCCCTCCCGGTTGTTACCATAATGGCGTTATGGCAACTCCTGAACTTGGGCACAGGATGTACGGTTACACATTGTTGGATTGCATTGTGGAGTCACATATTTCAGAAATCGTCATGAATCGCCTTCCAAACAAGAATAGGTTGGTGATCCAAAGATTATGAGGCAATTAGTTGTCAATATCTCCCTTCCCACACTAATTTGTATATAAATATAAATATATATAAATATATTTAAGCAATAGAACACATTTTCTATGAGTTTACCGGCGTTATAAACCCACGCAGGATGTTGGGAGAACACGAGAAAAGCTTGTAAATCACGAGCCGCAGGCGAGTGATTTACAAGCTTTTCTCGTGTTATAACTATCCCATAACTATGAAAAGCGTTTGGAAAGAAAGAACTTTGTTGTAGTTTTGTGCCGATCAAGTAGCTCGTTCTCATAACATTCATCGGATGACGCGGGAAAACCAATCAGAGCGGCTGAAAGAATGAACTTTACACGATGCCACTGACAAATTCACGGGTGCAACGAAAGTGATGAAAAGTTTTAGCGCTTTGAAATTCGTCAGTTGGAATTTATCAGCTGAAAGAAGAAAATATATTCAATGATTCAAAAGTTCTTTGATTAGGAAATCCAGAAAATTGTGTCCGAAATCTGCCGCCGCAAACATGAATGTACGAAGAAAGTTTGAAAGCCTACAATTTTTATGGCGTATGTTGGATTCAAAGATTGCCTTCTTGTCAATAATTTTTCAATTGGAATAAAGGTTAGTTCCAGAAACTCAGCTTCTGAAAATGTTTTCAACTTTATCTGCTTACTTTGAAGTGTACAGTGAAGCCCGTACTTCTCTACATTTTAAGTGCTGAATGAAAACTAAGCTTATAAAGCTGTTTTTAAGCCTACAGTTCTGAGAGTTTGATTTGTTTGATGGAACAGACTGAATTGTTTGATCATTCCATGCAAATAATTTGTCTAACCATAAACCTATAATTTTTGCTAGCTTCATTTTCTTCTTGTTAATTGATCATCCTTGCTTGGACACATAATCAGAATTTTAACTGCATCCGGTACAAAAGTATTCCATGAAAAAATCTCAAAAACAAAACACGATAAAGCGTATAAGCTTAAGCTTAAATGGAATCGGCGTAAAATAATTATCCTAAACAACAAAGCTATAAGCCTTGCTTTTTAATTCCACTGTGAAAATCCGTCTTATTTAGAAGTTATCTTAGGATTTGCAGGAACATTTATAAACTTCAGTTTTGAATTTCAATCGAAAATTTCCTCAGTTTGAAAGCCATTGTTTGCTCTTTGGGATCCATAATTTTTTAGCTTTCCACTAAACCTTCAGTTCAGTGAACTTTACAAAGTACATATCGAGGTTGTTTTGATTGTCATTGATCGCTGCATGTAAGCCTTTCCAAGCCAATGTTAAATGAAAATATATTCCTGTTGTTGATATCAGTTTTAAAATAAGCTTAGTGTTCTTTTGTCGATATTAATAAGCCGTGTTTTGCTTGCGTGCGTGGGAATTTTTTTATTTTATTTTGTAGGTTTGAGCAGCAACTTATTGTTTACAAGAAACATATCTTCTCTTCTCATCTTCTAACACACCACAATATGCAATAAGACACTAAACCGGCTCGAGTTGTGAAATTCTTTTTCCTCACGCTTGTGTTGATGCGGTAACGGAAAATTGAACTTTGTTTACTTTACAGTTTCTCTTGCGCGGTTTTCTATGAGTTTTCCGGCACAATAGTCAATAGGTTTTTGACCAATCAGAACGCGCGTAGTATCTCAGTTATTTTATATGTATATATTATATACATATATATGTTCATGGAGGAAAGAAACAAATAAACTACGCTTTCTTCCTCCATAAACATATACTTCGCTCTACATTAATGTATTGAGCACTGTTTTACGAATATCCAGTTCTACACTTATATATATATCCTTTCTAAACTAGCTGAGGTATTCTCTTTCTATATCCAAATTTTACTAAAATTATTAATTTTGTTATAGATGACAGTTTGAAGGAAAGTTCAACTGAAGTAAATGATGTACAAATAACAGGTAAAAAAATCGTTTTTAATTATGAAGTGAACTGGTCCTTTAATTTATTGGTAATACCAGAAACCCATATTAAGTGGGTTGAAATGTGCAACAATCTCTTGTACGCTTCAAAACAAGTTTCACTCTGCACACTTGTGATTGCCTGCTTAGGTTGAGAGTTTTTTCCTGTAAGAAATAGGGGACTACCTGAAATCAAAACCGAACTTTTAAAATAATCTGTTTTTCTATTTTTTGGTTGCTCATTTAATAAGCTTTTAAAGATTTATTTTGACGATTTATTTAAACGCAATCATATTGTCGGAGCTCTTACTGATGCTTCAGTGTATATAGAGATTAACTGATGAGTGGACTGACATCATGCCGCTCTACAAAACAGATTTGTATTAAAATCTATGTAGTCACAAATTGAGTAGTTCGTATTGATTTAATTGGCTTCTTCATTGTAGAGCACTATCTTGGTTTAACCGGTGAACATCACCTACATGTATGCTAATATGATATATATCCAGCTGCATTTTTGAAAACGATATCGCCTTAAGTAAAGCGTGTGCTTGGTCTTGTTTTTTTTTTGTTGTTGTTCAAAAACTATCTCTAAACTCCCCAATATAAGAACTTAAGACTGCTGCTAGTCTTTTTTCTCTCGCCCTCGCTCTCTTTCCCTCTTCTCTCTCTCTTTTATCTGTGATTTTCGGGCTGATCGGGGTCATAAAAACCCTTGTTTGGGCTAGTTGTAGTGAAATTGCTTTAATTTTCGTTGACCATGTTTTCAAAAATTCAGCTATATATATATATATATATATATATATATATATATATATACAAATGTAAGGACGGACAGTTTTCTATATATTACCGGATTGCAGTTAAGTTCTTAACTTTAAATGGCCCTTTGACATATTTGAAAATTTCGTATATTTCTAGACATTATGTAAAAGTTGTAAGCGAGAGCAAAACATCATTTATGCATGATATTTTGATATAAAGTACAAGTGTTTACGCGTTCTCAGATTTGTCTATAGCATAAAAATAAAGTGAAGATTATTATTGGTGAACCCGAGTGTTCATCGAGTACCTCATTGATAAAACGACTTCCCTATTGTTGTCTTTCCTGATTTTGCTATTACATCAAACAAATGACCTCTTTCATGGAGATTGATCTTTGGAAAAATCTCCCTCATCAACTTAAGGAATTAAAGAAATTTTCCTTCTCCAAAAAGTTAAAGCATTATTTACTGTCACAACAATGTATAAAATAACTGAGTGGTTTATATCTGGTTTCAAATGTCTTCCTATTTTCATAAAATTATTAAGTTAACTTCAATACTCTTTCTTTGATTTCCTTTAGCCTTTATTCTTGTATTAAAATAAAATGGCTAGAGGCTAACTTGAAAACTCCTTGGTTAATTTAGCCTCAAGGCTCTAAAGTTAATCTATATTTTATAAGTATTATATTATCTGTAGTTTTTCTTGTTTAGTGTGTTCTTGTAAAATGTATATATCTATTGTTATGAGTAAAATAAAATTGTATTGTATTATTATTGATTGCTAGAGCATTCTACTAGTTATTGTACTCCAATAGCTTGATTGGATGACAATAACTCGTTGAATACAAATCAGGGTGATGTCGCAGCTCTTAGAAGGTCTCACACCATTGGCTTGCCACCCTTAGAGAGAACAATTGGACAAACAACACAACAATGGACCCTAACCCTAAAAACAATAGCAGCTGTGTTTTACAAGACCAATGAAAATAGAGGCTTCTAAGAGCTGCGACCCTACCGGATTACAAATCAATGACTTATAATGTCAGGGATTAAGTACCCGACGAATTAAAGAAAAGGAAAAATGATTAATTACTTACAATACGTTTCTGTACTTTCAGGTGATTTTGATCTAATGAAGAACGTCAACGAAATTCGCCAACTGTACAAAAAGCGTGCAGGATGGCTCGTGCCCTTCCCTTGGTGCGAAGATTTTCGCTTTCATCTTAATGACATTTTCACAAGGCTCGTCATGGTCAACAGGGAGAAAAAAGCAAGAGGAACGGGAACAAGGAACGTTGTCGACATGTCTGCTATCTTCCAACCACACGAAGAATGCTCGAAGCCCAGAAAAGTGTTAATTGAAGGAAAGCCTGGTATGGGTAAGACGACGTACTGCGATAAGGTTGCTTACGACTGGGCCACAGAGAAACGCGAAGCAGAAGATTGTTTTCCCGATTTCAAACTGGTGCTGTTGCTGAAATGTCGCGATATCGGTATCGAATCTGACCTTTGGGAAACCATTGATGATCAGCTTCTTCCTCGAGATATTAAAAAAGACGAAAGAGTGAAATTCTTCGAGTTCATTCACCAAATCCAATCCAATGTTCTACTGGTACTTGACGGATTGGACGAGTTACCTACAAGTAAACTGCCGGAATTTTCAGAAATCATAGAAGGTAGATTGCTTTCCGCATGTCACTTGGTGGTTACAGCGCGACACGAGGCTGGAATACAGGTGAGAAAAGTCTGTGATACTCTGCTGGAGATTGAAGGATTTACTCATCAAGATGCTAAAAAATTTATAGCAAAGTATTTCAAAACCAAAGAAAATTTGGCGGAAAAGCTCTTGGACCAGCTGAAGAATGACAAAAACCTACAAGAGATGGTTGCAAATCCGTTAAACACTGCACTTCTTTGCCTTCTGTGTGAAGACTTTCAGGGCATTCCACAGCGTAGAACTCAACTGTACATGGAAATAGTACAGTGTGTCCTGAGACGATACAGAAAAAAGAAAGGATTAATTGTGAACAGCGATGATCTGACTGAAGTCTACAAAGGTCCACTAAAACACCTGGGCTCTATTGCGTTGGAAGGTCTGCTTGAAGACAACATGTACTTTACGGACAAACAGCTAGTAAGTCATACACGCGACTTACCCGGCTTCGGATTTCTGTCAGTTCAGCCCGGAAGCAGCAAACTAAGACCATGTGTGAGTTACGGCTTCTTGCATAAGAGTTTCCAGGAACTGTTCGCGGCGTTCTTTATTTGTTGCCAGCTTCTTAGCAAAGAAATCAGTCCTGAAACATTAGTTGCTGACGCAAAATATTTTCGTGAGTTGAAACAAGTGCTTTTGTTTACATGCGGAATGCTAGCAGTCCAATCCGAAGAAAAAGCAGTGGCCCTTATCAGAAGTATTGCGAATGAAGTTAACAAGGATGAACTAACAAATGACTATTTTCCTGTTGCACTTGACTGCATTAAAGAATGTAAAAAGGAAGGAAGTGATTTTCACGTAGAATTGGCACGTACCTTTGGCTCATGTCTGAAAGTTAATATTGTTAATTTGTTTAACAATAACCTTGGTCCTGCTGGTGCTGAAGTGCTTGCTGACATGTTGAAAACAAACACAACTCTGACAGAGTTGGATTTGTCTCGCAATAACCTTGGTCCTGCTGGCGCTGAAGCGCTTGCTGAGACGTTGAAAACAAACACAACTCTGGCAGAGTTGGATTTGTCTGACAATAACCTTGATACTGCTGGCGCTGAAGTACTTGCCGACATGTTGAAAACAAACAAAACTCTGACAAAGTTGGATTTGTCTCACAATAACCTTGGTACTGCTGGTGTTGAAGTGCTTGCTGACATGTTGAAAACAAACACAACCCTGACAAAGTTGGATTTGTTTGACAATAACCTTGGTACTGCTGCTACTGAAGTGCTTGCTTACATGTTGAAAACAAACACAACTCTGACAATGTTGAATTTGTCTGGCAATAACCTTGGTACTGCTGACGCTGTAGTGCTTGCTGACATGTTGAAAACAAACACAACTCTGACAATGTTGAATTTGTCTGGCAATAACCTTGGTCCTGCTGCTGCTGAAGTGCTTGCTGACATGTTGAAAACAAACACAACTCTGACAGAGTTGCATTTGGCTGACAATAACCTTGGTACTGCTGTCGCTAAAGTGCTTACTGACATGTTGAAAACAAACAACTCTGACAGTGTTGGATTTGTCTCTCAATAACCTTGGTACTGCTTGTGCTGAAGCACTTGCTGACATGTTGAAAACAAACACAACTCTGACAGAGTTGCATTTGTCTGCCAATAACCTTGGTACTGCTTGTGCTGAAGCGCTTGCTGACATGTTGAAAACAAACACAACTCTGACAGAGTTGGATTTGTCTGTCAATAACCTTGGTACTGCGGGAGCTGAAGTGCTTGCTGGCATGTTAAAAACAAACACAACTCTGACAAAGTTGGATTTGTCTGGCAATTACCTTGGTACTGCTGGAGCTGAAGTGCTTGCTGACATGTTGAAAACAAACACAACTCTGACAGTGTTGGATTTGTCTGGCAATGACCTTGGTACTGCTGGTGCTGCTTTGGTTGCCGATTCGCTAAATGTAAATAGCACTCTCACTAAATTGAATTTGCTTGGATATTACGTCAGTACGCCTGTTGTTAAGAAACTCCAAGAAGCACATGGTGACCGTTTCAGTTTTTTCGTTTTCTAATTTTCCCTGCACTTTTTGACCAGAGCGATGCTGAAATTTTTCATTGTAAAATACGTGAGTGGCAAACAATGATAAGTGTAAATTTCAGAAAAGAAACCTTTTAAAAACACGGAGCGGGCTTTTATAGAAACCAAGCGGTTTAATCATTTACGGCTTTGTTGGTTTCAAAGCTACCAAGAAGCCAGTTCATAAAGTTTATTCTTTTTATACGCAACATTCTCGCACGATTAAATTCGACTTTTTTTAGCTTTACGTTGCAAAAAATGAAAAATTTTTCAGCAAATTAGCAAAAGAAATTTGTTAAGTTTTAAAACCGTTAATTCTACTGCCTGCAATGTTGTTTGATTCAAATCAAAAAAATTGTTGAATGAATAGGCGAATTTTATTTCCTTTTATAGGCCGTTCGCTCCATGTTTAACGTTTTCCACGTGATGTACATGGTATATTATGAAAGTTACTGTTTTAAAAGTTCTAAATATACAGAACTTGTGTTGTATGTAAGAATTTAGACTTTCTAGGTGAAAAGGCCGTATTTCAACACATAGCAGTAATTAAGGAAACCAAATAAATACGACAATAGGTTAAATCAAAATAAGGAAGCTTCGTATTTGTCAGAATTGGCGGTAGCACCGTTCCATTCGTAAATATTTTGCCATTATTTGTCAGAACTGGTCGGCCAGACCGCTCAATTCGTAAATATTTTGCCATTATTTCTCATAACTGGTCGACCAGACTGGTCTATTGGTAAATATTATCCATTCTTTTGATGTACTAGTAGGAACAGGTCTTCATGTAAGCCGCATTCTAGTTACAAACTGACTGATCTGGAGGCCAGACTGGTCTATTGGTAAATATTATGCATTCTTTTGATGGACAAGTAGGAACAGGTCTTCAATAAGCCGCATTCTAGTTACAAACTGACTGATCTGGAGGCCAGTTCTAACAAATGGTAAGCGCTTTAGTAAGACGTTGTTTTTGTATGTTTATGCCCAATATTTGAGGACATGTTTATACAGTTATATAGCTGTTCAATTTTCAGTGTTACAAGATTCTTAGATAAATTATACAGTATTTCAGTAAATCTTAGTTCTTAATGAAAATTTCATTTTTTTCAGTAAAAGTGGTAAAAGTGTAAAAGTAAAATAAAGTAAAAGTGGGCCAAGTTCAGCCAATTTTCTTATTTTTATACATATTTGCTATTTTAAAATATGAAAACGACCTGCAATGTCGAAAAAATTTAATCATTTTAGGCTCAGTTAGACTAAATTTTTTGTGATTAAATTCATTACACTTTATTTTATTCTTAGTTAAACAATTGTAATAATCAGAGGACAGAATAAAGTCGTTCTTAACAAAATCTCAGCCTGGGTATTTTCTTCGCACGTTCTTAAAATCAATCTCAGCCTGAACGTTCTTATAAAAAAAAAAGGTTTTTACAAAAAAATGGGGAATTTTCTAAATTTCTAACTTTCCTTATGACCGTCCGGCCCTGCGAGGTTTGCGTACGATCCCGCTAACTCAATGCGAACTCAAACAATTTTGTTAGCGTAAAAATCAGCAATTCAACACATTGACAACAAATGACAATTTCAAGAAGAAAATCGACGATACAAAACCTTGCTTCAACATTTATTGATACCTCGCGCCATTTCTTATACACATCAACAACCAGCAGCGAATAGAAATTTTGCCTCACAAAAATTAATTCAGTTTACGCAAATTCAGAGTTTTACACAGAGCTTTCATCTATCTAAAGAAAGACAGAGTACATGATATAAACCTCAGGAAAATGTCAAAGAATCCCTAAATTGACAAGTGTTTCGTGTCTAAACACACGGCTCCCTACGGTGAAATGTCTAAAGGACGGATCATTAGAAAAGTGATGGGGAGGGGGACAAAAAAAAAATTCATGCAAGGAAAAATGCCAGGAAGAAATTCGTGTAAAGAAGAAGGCAAAGAAAAAAATTCGTGCAGAAGGAAAAGTCCTATTGCGGTCTTTATTTATTTAATATCAAATATTCAAAATATTCTTGGGGTCCTACCCCTGGTCGTTGAAGTGTTTTCCTTGCACTTCATGGAATTTCCCACGACAACAGAACTATAAGGTGATGAATTCATATTTTTCAATAGCCGGAAATGTCATTCAGAAATAATCAATATTGAATGGACAATAGGAATAAACCAAAAATAACTATATTTTTATTGAAAGGAGACAAATATAACTTTGCGGGCGGGCGTTTTTTCTTACTTTTCCCCGCCTCCTCCCCACCCCTTTCACTCCTCTCAGCCCCCGACATTTTGCAAAACCAAAATGACGACCAAATACTAAATTCAGCACCAGCACTTGCCCGCCAAAAAAGAAAACGCCGACACCGCAGGTTAACCGCGGTCAAACGAGAGAAATTTGCAAAAGTTATGCAAAGTACTCAAATTTTGACCGCTAAAGGGTTCGAGCAGCAGCCCCGTCTTCCCCCCTTCCCCCGTCCCCCGTCCCCCCCGCCTAGGCCTTGGCGGATTGTGCTCCTAAAAGTGGCATATTATGTTACTAGCAGTTCTCGAAATTTTGCCAAATTATGCCAAAATTATGCCAGAAGTCCCAAATTTTGCTCCTGATTTCCGACATTATGCTCACAAAACGACGTAGATTCTGTACATATAGGCGCGCAATAACGACACCAAATTATGTTTTTCAAATAAACTGTTGTTGTAAATTTATTTGTGTTTTATGGCAGTTTGTCTCGGCCCTCAGCTGTCCAAATTAGCTGCTCGCAACTCTGAACCGTTTGTAAAATTCCTTCAACGACTTAACCATCACACTTGTATATATTGACTGAACCAAAAGAATATAGTACTCTCTTGATTTAAACTAACTCAAAACTACTACCTAAATTTAATTTATTTCTGTAGAAAATACACCATATTTAGCAAAAGTGCTAAAAAGTGCTAAAATTTGCTAATTATGCTGTGGCAGTGCTCGTTTAAAAAGATATGCTTTTTTGCTCCAATTATGCCAAAAATTTTGCTAGCACAATCCGCCATGGCCTACCCCCGCCCCAGGAGTGAAACACCCTACTTCTCCCCACCCCACCCAACCCCGACGCCTCCTCTTCACCACTAAGGGACGGACCATTATTTTTTTGACGGGGGTGTTGGAAAATTTTGAAATAAATTGTTTGCAGAGGCTATAAACACTGAAATTAATTGTATGCAAGCAAAAAATAAAGAAAAAATTGTTAGCTGGAAGTGTGGCAGTTGGACAGAAACACAAAATAAATTGTTTGCAGCAGGTGCCGCATATAAAAAAAAGTTTGCATGTGAAAATTTCCCAACACTTCCCAACACCTCCCAACACCCCCCGTTTTTTTTTTTTTTTGGTCCGTCCCTATTCTTGAATCTGTTCTTGAATCTTCTTGAATAACGAGAAGACTGAGAAGAACCTGGGATCGAGTTGTCCCCGGTTCTTCTCGGAAAACGGAAGTCGCAAACGAAACTGAAAGTGCCTTGTTGTATTTGACACGGATGTCGCCGGTTTGTCGTCAATTTTTTCCCTGTCATAGACACTTTAGAACTGCTTTAAAACGACCTGTGTCTATAAAAAAAGTCATCTTTAATCCTCGTCTATTGCGAAGAAATCTTAACGAAGGCATGACGGCCAAAGAGATGTACTTTGCCTTTGGATCAAATATGAACCCAGTTAGAATGCGGGAGCGAAAGGCCTTCTTTACCGTTCGAGTAGGAGCAAAACTGCCCGAAAACAAGATGAGTTTTTCGTTTAGAAGACCCGACGGATGCGGTTCTGGAAACATCAGGCCGAAGAAGAACTCTGTTATTTATGGAGCATTGTACACACTTGACAAGGGAGGTCTGGATAAACTAGATGTGTTCGAAATGGTCGATCAAGATTGTTATCGTCGACAGCAAGTCACAGTGGAAACCTTAGACGGACAAATGGTTGAAGCAACAACTTATGTCGTTACTGAAGAGTTTTATCAGGAAGGATTAGTGCCAAGAAGAGATTATTTAAACCATTGTTTAGCAAGCAAAGATGTTGTGCCGGCGGATTATTACGCATTTCTTGAATCTTTCAAGGATGTCTGCCAAGACTAGATGGACTAGGAATAAAGGAATTTATGGCCTCATTTGTCATGCATAAGTTACTTTGTTCAGGTTATCAATATTTTAGAAGTGCCGGTCCCTGACTGATGTTTCAGTGCTTACCTTTAGAAAAATTTGTCAACATTCAATTTGGCCAAAGAGGGATAGGTTATCCCTTATCCCTGGGATTTTAACCCATTACTCCCAAGAGTGCCAAAGAGTCAAATTTAAAGAAATATCCCAAATTTCATTTTGTAAATTAATATTAAAAAACAAATGGTACCATGCAAAATTTCGTCTGAAAACATGAAAATTAGAACTACAGTAGACTTCCTCTATCTTCAACACTGGCTATCTTGATTCTCCTGCTATCTCAAACTAAACCCCATTCCCCTTGGTTGTGCTGTCTGTTTTTCAGTCATTTACTACTGCCTATCTCAAACTCGGTTATCTTGAATCCCCAGCTATCTTGAACAAAGTGCAACTTCCCCTAGTCTAAATTAACACCCCTTATCTCAAACTGTTAGTTATTATGACGTTTAAGGTCGCAGGGGATACCTGGAAATGAATAAACTCATAAGGCAAAATTTTGGCAGGGGTGTCACTTTTAAAAGCTTTATATCTTGGGCCTTTAGAAGGATGATTTTGCTAAAACATGACAGTTATATTGGGGAATAATGGGAATTCACCAGTACTATTTTTTTAATTCAATAAATCACACTTTATGGTAGAGTGCTTTTACTTCGACCATGAAATAGATAGTAGAATAGTACGCACTTTTAGACTATAATTCTATTGTTTTCTTTTGTTTAATTTGGACTTTCACACACTAATTGTTAGATAGTGTTTCACGGGTTAAGTAAAACCACTCTAATGCTGTAATGTATGTAAGTTAAAATTTGTAAAACGTGATTTTGTGTCCAAGTAAGAAGACCACAAAGCAAGTTGATTTCACCGCTCACTGATCCGTTAAAATCTCATGTGTCATATCTGAAACCGATTTTTTTATTTCAACTTTAATTAATTAAACGTTATTAGCTTTTAAAGGAGTAAAATTGTCCACGTTAGAATTTGAAGCCTTAAATCTTCCCTTTGAAAGCCTATTTAAACATGGTTCGTACAATCTTGAAAAGGTCTTGAATTTTAGCAGTCGCCTTGAAAAGTCCTTGAATTTGGTTAAGGTCCTTGAAAAGTACTTGATTTCTTCATTAGGTCTTGAAAAGTCCTTGAAATTTAGGACTTTATGTACACCCTATCACTTTCTGATAAATTAAATGATTTTGCTACGAAAAATTTGACCACCAGCGACCTTTAAAATCCGAAAATAACTAGCGAAAATGTCGGCATAATAGCGTAGCACTTGCCAGGCCGAAGGCCTGGCTGCGCAGCTCCATACTCATAGAACCTACGCCGTGATTTTTCATGGTCATGGCTAGCGGAATGTTTCGCGGGCGCGTGTCCGTCCGTCGCCCGCCGGCCGCCCGCCGTGTTGGGTTAGGGTTAGGGTTAGGGTTAGGCTTTGTTTTTCGCGCGGCCACACAGCCGTGAGCTCGGTAAACACTTTAGTTGTTTTCTTGTGCCTAGCGGAGAATTAAACTCGTTATTTTCCTGCATTTTTTCGCGGTTTGCTACTCAAGACAGGGATACTAATTAAGGTATACTCAGAAGCCGCTTTAGTGGAAAAAGACGAGCTTTCAGGGATAAAATCTTGCTTCGAGGAACTTCATGTATTACATTTTTATCAATGCCGGGAGATGATTTCAGAACCAGAAGCGGACATTTGAATTTCCAAGCAAGCGAGGAACTTAAAAGGTAAAACAGATTACAGTTTTCGATGAGAATTTATGTTGATATCAATCTGTGAGTGACTTGTTATTAGTGTTATTGTTAGTTTTGGCGAATTGATTTTAAAACGTGCCTATCTCTTGAATTTCATCGAAGAAAGCTTGAACTCGATGAGCTATAATTACATGGTACGCGTTTTGCTTTTAAACGTAAACTAATGGAGATTTGAATAAATTTTTTCGAAAGAAGATTGTGTTGTCCATTTTTATGTGTTTGTTCATTCATTAGATAGATTGAAAAGCGATTTTATGTAAACAAAACAAGACTTGATTTTATAGTACAGTTCTATCTTCACTCGCATCGCCTTTTAATATGCAAATATGTTTGTGTATTTTTGCAATTTTTGATTTTCAAATCAGTTTCTCGGGCAATTTTTGACAAACATAAACTGTATTTTATTCGGAAACTAGTGGTACTATTTATTCTAGACAGAGAAAAGTTGTTTTTGTGAACTTTTGTACGGTCTATAAAAATGTGCTGTGCAGACGGTCGCGTAATACTGTTTTTGAGAATTGCTAAAATTGAAAATAGCCCCTTCGTCAATCTTAATTCTTGTGCTTCCAACCTTTCACCTTAGTTAAGTTTCACCTTAGTTAAGCTTGTTCAAAGTGCGACGCTGTTAGGCTTGGGCTATCTATATATATTACGTGAATGTGTACATGAAGCAAAATTGTAATCTTTGCCTCAATTTCATGCACCAGGGGACAAAGTGTTTCGATTTAGTCCTTGAAAACTATTTTTTGTCCTTGAAAAGTCCTTGAATTTTATTTGTCTGAAGTTGTACGAACCATGTTAAAATTTTTTTGTCAGATATGACAATCTACAATACACCTGGTTTACCTCCCTGCCGTGTCATCTCATGAAATTCTACATCCACACCGAATTCTTGAACACAAGATTGCTTCTTATAGACCACTTTCATAATGGCGGTCGATTTATTTATTCTTTTATATGTATGTTAATTAGCCTCACTGGCCTCATTTTAGAGTAAAAATTCTTTTGAATTTTGCACATGTTACCGAGGCCAGTGAGGCTAATTAACATACATATAAAGAATAAATAAATCGGCCGCCATTATGAAAGTGGTCTATGGAAATAACAATGCATTGCAAAATAGTGTATTTTACCAGACAACGCTTTGCACATTAGTGGTGGGCCGATGATCGATTATAATCGAAAGTTGATCGAAAAGTTCAAGCGACGCGACAATCGATTATGCTTTTTTCATAATCGATTGTCGCAGAAAAATTAAAAATTTATTGGTGACAAATAAAAGTATTAAAATCAATAAAAATGTATGTTTAATATCTTGGTGTGAGTTGTCTTTTTTCGTGGATTCCTAACTTCTAAGTCATAACAGCAGATATAATCTAAGATTGAATGTGTTTACCTGTGCGTACCCTGCGCGCTGTCTTGTTGTCACTTCAAATACACCACGCTTATTTGAAAGATGTGGCATGCTAAGCTGCTTTGTATTTCGTAAACAACTGAACCAAAACATAAATTACAAGCTCACTGTTTCGCGTTTGTAGTATCACTACTATCACTAGTGAATTAAAGGTATTAAGAAACATCAACATTGCAGCGAAAGAACCGTGAACCTTTACAGGTAGACTGGTAGTACTTTGTGTTTGAAGCACTCAGTGGGCTGTTTTAGAGAGAAAATTTTAGTTGATGAGACAATGACTTGCCAGTTCATGTTATGTTGTTTGCTTGGGATTTCATTACTCAGACACAGTTGTGTTTGTAAAAGAACACTGTATTGAGTTTATTCATCCAATTACAGCACTGTAGTGATGTAGCTTTTGTTAAAGTTGAAATCAAAATGATTACTGATAACATTAAAAACTTTAAGCTATCACTTTGACTTCCATGTAGGTGAAAAATACATGGAATGCTTATTGGTAGATTTTTCCGATTATAATCGATGATCGATCGGTTGGGGCAATCCGATTATTTCTGTTGATCGATTGTGAAATCTCAACCGTTTCCCACCACTATTGCACATACAATTATTGGTGCAGAAACATTACAGCGCCTGTTCGTGAATATTTCGCACATTTTTGGTATCAGCCGTCGCACTTTATGCATACTCTTTTTATAAATGCATAATGATGAGTGGAACCTGTCCCCTGCAACCCTAAGTAAATGACAACAGGACACATTAATAAAATTATAATGAATTTTGACTTGTAATTGATTATGTTCGCCAAAATGAGTATCCCATGGTGTCCAAAACTGCACATATGGTATACAGTTCCACTTAACAGTCCTAAAAGTCATTACACTGTACTGTATTGCTGAACATTATTTTTTTTAAATCTTCATTTTGACTGCCAGATGCTCTAGGTTTATGTTTGTAATTTTATTGTTTTGTCTCTGAACAAAAGAGACAGCACCAATGCAATTTTATGTTACATGCAAAAGGTGATGTTCAGCAGTGGAGTAAATATTTGCAGGAATTTATTTTTGCTGTAACTTTTTTTGCAGATTGAGAAAAAAGCCCACAAAAATTGCAAAAATTAATTTAGTGCCACACAGTAATCTTGAAAGCAAACATGTTTTATATTATATCTTTTAAGTGTTCCTCTGTATTCGGAAACACAACATTACAAGTGTTTTGAACGAACAGTGTTTTATGATGCCACATGTTGTTGGTAGTGTTTTTCACTTAAGATTTCCATAAAACAAATGAGAAATAGTGTTATGGTGGGACTGAAAAGTGAAAAGCAAACTTTATTGAAGCAAAATTAAGTTAATGTAAATGTACTGATTTGTATCGATATCCTGTCTTAATATCGATATTCGTATTATAAGAAACAATACCGTGATATGTGGGTATCGCGCCATATTATTGCGGCACGTTAAGTGATCTCCAACCCAAACTGGTCAGCATTTCAGTGACGCTAGATGTTTTGCAGAATCTGCGTGATGTCCATCTTGCAACTCTGCACTGTACCATTTCAACTTCGTTCTTCACATGGATGTGTGGATCCCATACACTAGCACAGTACTTGAGCTGGGGCGCACAAGGTCTTTGTTGGCTTGTTCTTTGAGAGTTGGTGAATTAACTCTCTTGTTCCTCTTGAGGAAACCAAGCTTTTTATTTGCCTCAGTGTTTGGACTTGAAGATTTCTTTTCCAGCATATTCAGGAAGTATTGGCTTCTCTGATTGTTTGTTAAGACTACTTCTAATTCTTGGTAAGGCAACAGCCTTGTCATATCTTTATCATTCCTTACAATAGTGTTTGGCAATTTCCTTATTTTCTTGATATTTGTAGCCTCGATGCTTAGCTCTTCACAACACACTGCCTGCAGATTTCCAAATGTCAAATTACTTTTGTCACAATCAACTTCGAAAAAATCCGCTTATAATTAAATAATAACTTTTTATAACACGATTTCTTCGTCTATTTTTGGAGCAGAAGAACTTGAATTAGATGCTGCAGCATTCTTTTCCCCATTTTCCATATTTATAACAGAAGCTTCGGTTCCTATAATATTTATATTAGGTTCCGTTTCCCATATTTATAACAGAAGCTTCGGTTCCCATATTTATATTAGGTTCCGTTTCCCATATTTATAACAGCAAGTTTAAGGTTCATTATAACCGTTATTTCTTTATAAAAAAAAAAAACTTGTTCCTTGTGCATTGTTGAGTTAATTTAGCACTTGGGGATAATTAAGAATACTCGAGAAGTGCGAGAAGCACTCGTCTTTGGCTCGTGCTTCTCTGCACTTCTCTCGTGTTTTTAAAAATTCTTAAGTGCTTATATTAAAGAAATAAAAAACGCGCCGAGTGCATTGTTGAGTTATATAAGCACGCGGGAATTTTTAATTTGGCAGAGAAGCACGAGCCAAAGCTTTAACTGAGGCAAGTACTTCTCGCACTTCTCGAGTGTTCTTAAAATTCCCAAGTGCTTATATAACTCGACAATGCACGAGGAATAAGTTTTTTTTTATTTCTTTTATAAAATAAAAACGGTTATAATGAACCTTACGTCATTGCGTGCTTTATCGAGTTTTTATGAACTCGGTTTAACCAATCATAGCGCGCGCATTTCCTTGAGCATTTTATAATAAAGAAATAAAAAACGCGCCGAGTGCATTTCCTTGAGCATTTTATAAAACTCAATACATACTTCTTATTTAGTAGTTACGTGCAACAATTGTGGTATGTGCTTTTTCATGGATTGTTTCTTTTAATAGTTGTATTTTTGTTGTTTTTATATCATTTTGACTGACTTTGGCTGTGTTTTCACGAGGCGGTTTTTCTCGCTTAACATTCCTGTAGATATATTTTCTTTTGTTAAGACAATAGAAAATTAGAACACAAAAGAACGACAATACAATGCCCTTCTTTGTTGTTTAATTGCCGACAAGCTTAAGCGACCTGGTTTGCTCGCTCGTGAAAACACGGCCTTTATTTTGTTTGGAAAACTAAGCACTGCTAAGTAATGTTTCCTTTTTGCATTTCATTGTACGCATTCTACATTCTTCCGTGATTGAAACATTGCAATGTACATGTGCAATGTGCATCTGTTTTCTTTTGCGTTCAAAACGCCTGCTCTAAAAACGTTTTCAAAACGCAAAAGGGTATTTATTGCTCAATATAATCATAAAAAGAGACTTAAGGGAATCTGGAAAGTAGCAAGGAGAGTAATAAGGTACAATCATGCTCGAATATAGATAATAATAGATGCACAGCAGATCACAACGAAAGTATAAATCACGGAGGAATGCAGTGCGCATTGATTTGAAATCATTATTAAGCATAACTTTAAAAAGTAAATTTGTAACGCAAACGTTTTGGCCGGTTCTTACGTCATCTTCATCTATAAAATTTAAAGGCGTTCCAGTGAATCAATGCCAATGAAACTTTCAGATAATATTTTGCACATCGGTAAGCATGTACAGTGAATGTTTTAAAAAAATCCATCAAGCCGTTTCTCAGATTTTTGCAAAAGCGATTAAAATCGAAAATTACCCAAAAATTGCACATGATGCGACGTTAGGAAAAAAGGTAGTTCTCTTTTTTTAAGGTAGTTCTCAAGATCGCAAAAAGGGAAAGTAAACAAAACTTTCAAAGTTTACAAGCATAACATCAAGCTACTTTTTGACATTATCATTAAGTAATTTCACAAAACCAGTGTTAATCTCTCGATCAATTTAATACCAGTACACAAATAGTAAGGTCTGAAATGGTATTGCGATTTCAAACATACAGAATGTTTTTATTCTTGGAAAATATATATGCCATATACCGTATTTTAAGATGCCTATGTGGGATTTTCAATTCGAAATCTTAAACGCGCCAAATTTCACTTTAACTGATTTCTAAGTTTCTTGTTTATCGTCGTCATGGTAATATCGATTTTACCAGAAAATATATCTTGCCAAACTTCAATTCAAAATCAGTTAGTGGTGAAAATTTCACGTTGATCTGACTTGGAGAAGGCCGCTTAAAAGCCGATTGAAAAATATTGGTATGGTCTCCAGAAAACTGTATCGAACCACCTTAAATGGTCAGCCACACTAGGATTTCATCCATAGACCCAAAAGTTAGAAACGCCTGGTACAGCATAATAAACAGCACCACAGGAGAGTACCGCTCAGTAGCTTTCATTCGAATGGCCACATTTTAGGATTTAATAGCGTTTGGTTTTCAATTTTTCTCAAGAGGAAATTTTCGACCTTTTCTTTCATTTTGGCAATCTTAAGTTATATTTAAAACGCTGTTCTGTTTTTGGATTTTGTAGAAAACCTCTGAGGAAGATCAAGGGATCAGGCGCTCGGGACGCTCAAGAAAAAACGTCGATTGTACCTTCAAGGAATTTGAAGAGGACATCACACCTGCCGTGGAAAATGACAAGAAAAGATTCAAAGGTGAAGAGGTCAATGGAGAAGAGCAGGGGTTACTGTATTCCAAGCCCGCTTATGAAACGGGCAGATTGCTCGTGAAGAGGTCAATGGAGAAGAGCAGGGGTTACTGTATTCCAAGCCCGCTTATCAAACGGGCAGACTGCTTGGGACGGGACAGCGGAACACCCGCAGATCCTGCAGGTTAATGGCCTTTGACTACGAAAGCGACTCGCATTCGCGCACGAGTGGATACGAGTACGAAGGGAACTCCGACGAGGAGGGTCAGCGGTCATCCACATGGCACGGGAACCTCAGAAGACCGAGACGGGTTATTAACGATGATGACGAGAAGGATGAATTGGGCGGCGAGGTGGGGAATATAAACACACAGTATGCTAAAGTGACGGAAGCTGTACAAGATGGCGAGAGTGAGAATGGCAAAGAAGGGGAAGGCAGTGACGCGAAGCCTGTTGAGTCAGTTACGGAGGAAAATAAAGACAACGATGATAAAACAGAGGACAAACCTGACGTCCAAGAAACGAAGACAGGCGAGGACAACAAAGACGCGACAAGTGAAATAGCTGTGAGCTCAGGGAGCGAGAATAAAGCGGTTGTTGCCACTGGTGTAACATCTTCCCAGCCTCAAAACGCAGTTCTCCTCGGCAACAAGATCCATCCGCATTCCCGGATAGCCTCCGTCGCTCCGGTTGCACGAAATCAACCCGTTACCAACGCGAACAACTACAAGACCCCCGCCGAGTATCCCCCGGAGGGTGTGTTTCCGAACCCCCCGAATTTTGACATGTTAAAGCCACAGTTCCCTGTGAAACAGACGTCAAATTACCTGGGGTCAAATTTTGTGGGAGCTAACATCGCTGCAAAAAATATCATGGGAAATAATTTTACAGGAGCTACAAATGCCCCATCCAACAATGTACCCGGTGTTCTTCAAGGTGGACCGTCTTTCCCAGGGACACAACCAGTCCCCAATGCAAGGACAAATTTCGGGGGACCTGGTATTTCGGGTCCCAGTTCCAATTTTTCAGGTACAAACCTTAATTTCCCGAATACAAACGTACGCGGTCAGAATGTATCTGGAGCAAATTTCGGAGGGTCGTTTGTTGGAGGACTAAACAACTTTGGAGCAAACTTCGGTGGAACAAGAAATTTCGTCGGAAATAACACCACTGCGAGTTTAGGAGGTTTTGGCACTGTGAAAAGCCCAACTCATACACAGAACGTATCCAGCTCGTTCTGGGGAGGTCAAAATGAGTTTAATAACTTGTATAATTATCAGGGATTTCCACACTCAACCGGAACGACACCCTCAGCTGTCTCTCCCACGGGCAACCAAACTTTACCACCACCCTACCCCGCTGGGGCGCAGTTTGCGGGAAACAGCCAATATGGAGGCTTCAATCAACAGATTCCAGCAAATCCAAATATGCAGAATAGTTACATTGCATCGCAACAGAGTGGAAATTTTCCGGATGTCAGTTTCTTCCCCGCTGCACCTCAGCAACCCCCACCGCCTTACTCGGCAAATAACTCACAGAGTGCGAACTTCTACACGAACTCTTCTCAAGAAAGCGGCAACCTTGCAGCGGGCAACCAATGGACTTATCCCGAGGGATACGGATATTTTCCCGGGCAAGGGAGCGCTGCGGGACAAACTTTTTAGTTTAAGCTTTCTGAAAGTCCCGGTCAACTCGACCTGTTCTTTTTTCAGCCTGGTTTATGAAGGGCAGCCATCAATTTTCACTGGGTTTGAATTGAATGTGTTCAATTGAATGAACGTTTTACACGAAAGGATTTTGCGCGTAAACCGTATCTAACTGAGCAGGTTTTAATCATGTTTGGTGTAGAGCTTAATTTTCATTGGTCAACATTCACGGTAACGATTACACATGTTTCTTGAGTGGTGTTCATTTGTATGAACGTCGTAAAATCAATTGACCAATCACAACAGACGCAGACAATCAATGAACCAATCAGAACTCGTAGCAAATACATGTAGCCGGCACCAAGCGCGGGAAAACGCGAACAAGTCATGATTGGTTTTGGTTTCACTTCTGATTGGTTGAGAAAGTGGCGCGAGATTTTTTAGCCAATCACAAAGCGTAGCAATGCAAAACCAAAGCAATCGTGAAATTACTTTCGACACAATTGAAAACCACTGTAGCACTAAATAGCAGCATAAAACGTCCTTCACCTGTCTATCAAAAGAGCGAGATTTAAGCAAACGAAAGCTGTGAACACCAGAATTGATTTACTAAAACTAAGAAGGACCATTCACTCGCGTGTTTACGTCAGGCTGTGTAAATATGAAGCGCGTTTTGTTTTTTATAAACTCATGCTTAGAAAAGTCACTTTACGTCATATCTAAGTATCGTCTAAGTGAACAGGAAAGATTGTGTGACGAGCCCTTAAGTTTTTACAACCCGCTCTATTTTATGCGAAACTCGTAGTCGACCAATAGAAGCGCGCGTTATATAATCAAAACCCACTGAATCAGCCGTCAAATCATTGTGCATGTTACATAGTCAACTTTTTTTTAAATGTAAATATTACGTAAAATTAACATACGCGGACATTTTTTTAAACTCTTACGTAGTACTCCGCTTTAAGAGATATACGCATTTCTTTAATCTTCGTTACTTAGAATTAGGGGCTTTATCCAGACTTCTCGAATAAGCAGGATATTTTTCAGGGACTAATTTTTGCCATTTGTCGTCGGGTCGGAAATAAAAATTCCCGCTTCCCAAAAATGGTTATCGTAATGGTCTTGTTAATTTTGGGGCGTAACTCGAACGAAGGGACTTCTATGTGATGCTCGTAACGGCCATTAAAAGTTGATACAGTGGACCATCTCTCGTAAGCGACCACCTCTCCTAAACGACCACTTTTCCAAAATGTCAAATTATTTCCAGTTAAATCATTAAAATCGAAACCACTCGTAAGCGACCACCTCTTCTAAGCGACCACTTTTCCAAAATACCAAATTTCTTCCAGTCAAATCACTATAGTTCAAACCTCTTGTAAGCGACCACTTTTCCAAAACACCAAATTTCCTCCTGTCAAATGACTATAGTCCAAACCTCTCCTAAGCGATCACTTTTCCAAAATACCAAATTTCTTCCTGTCAAATGACTATAGTCCAAACCTCTCGTAAGCGACCACTTTTCCAAAATACCAAATTTCTTCCTGTCAAATCACTATAGTCCAAACCTCTCGTAGGCGACCACTTTTCCAAAATACCAAATTTCTTCCTGTCAAATCACTATAGTTCAAACCTCTCGTAGGCGACCACTTTTCCAAAATATCAAATTTCTTCCTGTCAAATCACTATAGTTCAAACCTCTCGTAGGCGACCACTTTTCCAAAATACCAAATTTCTTCCTGTCAAATCACTATAGTTCAAACCTCTCGTAGGCGACCACTTTTCCAAAATACCAAATTTCTTCCTGTCAAATCACTATAGTTCAAACCTCTCGTAGGCGACCACTTTTCCAAAATACCAAATTTCTTCGGTCAAATCATCATTGGCCAAACCTTTCGTAAGTAGCCTAAGGGCAGACGTATCCGATTTCTTTGCTCGTTTTCCGCGCGCGGGGAGCGAGGAAATTGGATTCGTCTGCGCGCAGGCTACTCGTAAGCGACCTCGACCACTTTCAACATTGTTGATTTGTATTTCTCAAACTCATTAATAATTCATGACGAGAACACAAAGGAAATCACTACCGTGAAGGAGGTTTTGAAATCGTTTCTTAATTTGCATAAATTTTGGCGATTTCATTCCTTCGTTTTCTCCGCATTTAACGATCAGTTTGAGAAGCTATATCAAACACTCGAAACAGTGTTTCATCAGATTTCCAAACACCTTGAAGTGGGTTAAAAAAAACTCGGCTGCGCCTCGTTTTTCCAACCCACTTCGCGGTGTTTGGAAATCTGATGAAACACTGTTCCTCGTGTTTGATATATTACTTTTCAATTGTTTTTAACCTCTGGTAAGCTCCCACTCGCCGGCCATATTTCGATGTCACTGCAAATGCAAATCGAACAATGTGTCACAGTACAAATCCAAATAAAACGAACATTTTATCCCTGTGCATCAACACTTCAATATTATGTAAAACGGTATTTTGCCCTGATAGGTGCTTTATATAAGACACCCTGTGGTGTGACCTCGTGAACGATCACCTTGACTTTACATTTTGGGTGTTCGTTTACAGGAGATTCAACTGTATGAACATATGATATAAATATATACTAAAAAAGGTTGACATCTTTATTTTTGTGCTGCTTATATGACGGTGTTCGCTTACAGGAGATTCAACTGTATGAATATATGATATAAATATATACTACAAAAGGTTTACATCTTTATTTTTGTGCTGCTTATATGACGGTGTTCGCTTACAGGAGATTCGACTGTATGAATATATGATATAAATATATACTACAAAAGGTTTACATCTTTATTTTTGTGCTGCTTATATGACGGTGTAAATAACAAACACGGGTTATGTATCATTCCATATATATATTATACAAGTTATCAGTCTCTTGTATGTTGTGGAAACCTTTCAATGGAAGTTGTTATAATAAAATACCATGGGAATTGTTAGTTTATGTGAACAGCATTTCACTGGATCACCGCATGTCATTATTATGATTAAAAGTTGACCGCGAGCAGTACCCCCAGGGTTGCCACGGTCAGGGAAAAGTCAGGGAAGTTTGCAAAAGGTCAGGGAAAATCTTAATTCTTGTCAAAGTCAGTGAAAAGTCAGGGAATTTTGTTTTCAGTTTGGTGAAGTCAAATGCCATGCGTTCAAAATCCCGTGAAAAACGTAAAGAGATCGAAAATGAAGAGAAGAATATTGATGGTCTGCAAAAGAAGCTGAAGCAAATGTAATAGTGGATGTGGCTTGTTTGATAATTCGCCTAATGCAAAGTCAGTGAAAATTGTTTTGAGGTAAGTGAAAAGTCAGGGAATTTTTTATGTTCTAATGAGTGGCAACCCTGTCCCCTCTGAATGGTCTGTCCCCTCTGAATGGTCACCAACCTCGGAGACCCAGGGGCAGTTAGTGGGGTCGAAGGAAAGACGAGACAACGGGTAAAAAATCGGCGGCAAAGAAAATGTCTTTATTACCAACTTTACTTTGCCGCGGATTATTTACTCGTCGTCTCGCCTTTCCCTCGCCCCCACTAACAGCCGCTGGGTCTCCGAGTATGGCAAATCACGTGATCGGCGAGCGCAATCGCTCCCTGAGTTGTGCAAAGTTACCACATTTCATCGCACTCGCTTCTTTCCGCCCCGCCAATTTGTTTCTTCGCGTTGTTTTTCTGAACGCTTGGAACAGACCCTAAAAAGTAAACTGTAGAAGACATATGAGTGACTATCGTTGCCGAATCTTCCGAGGCATTTTCGTGACGTATCCGAGAGATTCTTCGTTCGGACCACGTGACCCGAAACGCATGACCGCGGCGAAATATCAAATAGGCCATTTGCACGATGACGTCATTTGACTACTACTACCAGAATTCATTTCGTTTTTCCTTTCTTATTTAAATTTTGTAATCCCAGTGCGGTTTAAATAACAATAGCCCTAATTTGCACTACAAAACAAAAAACTGAAGGATTCTGGTAGTGGTAGTCAAATGACGTCATCGTGCAAATGGCCTATTTACCACCAAAACTAAGCGAATGATTGCCTCTTCCCAACCCCCATCCCCGGCCCCTCTCCGCCCACCCAAGGAAAGGTTAGCTTGATGTTTGACAATGAGAGACCACGAGACGGTGACTGGCTTTATTTGTGAATTAAAAAGTAAAAGAAGTCCAAGGACTACTGCACAGTTTATATAACGTAATATAGGTTATATTTCACAATATTTCGGCTGGCCAAAACCCTCTATAAACCGGGGAAAAACTTCACTAGCTCCCACTCTAACTCATGTCCGTTTCCCTACCGTCATGGTATCTCTACATGCACATTTCAAACAAGCGATCATTTTTAGGTTTCCGAGAAATCTGCATGTGTTTCATCGATTTCTTTTCGTGTTGAAAATGTTTCTCGTCCCTACGCGTTAAAGATTGACAAGTATAAAGCGGCGGCCGTTTCTCAGCCGCGCGAAGAACTAATAAAAAAGCGCGCCAGCAAACTGAAATTTAAATCAAAAGTATAAAGATTTGAAATTTGCCGAACACGATGTAAAGATCTGACAGGGGGGATCTAGAGGGGGGTGCAGGGGGTGCAGGGGGTGCGCCCCCCCCCACCCCCTTTGAGATGACCTGCATCTTTCTAATATAACTGGTATTCTGCAAAGAAAAGAAAAAAAAGAGTGGTTACGTCATTCCTTAGAGGTGCACCCCCTCCAAAGAAAAATCCTGGATCCACCCCTGGTCATGGATGATCATGGAGCGCAAGCAAAATCCATCCCATGAACTGTTACTCACATGGCGTGACCTTATGGGACCTTTTGCAAATTAAATTCATCATGTTACCTTTGATTTTGATTGACTGCTCAATCTGATCTGATCTCGTGATCTTTCTAAGTTTCAAGGTGCGGCTGAGAGATGACGGCGCTGTTACGAAGCCGAGAAGATCTCTAAATTGATTTACAGAAACATTCATGAGGGTGTGAATGGGGTTAACCGACTAGCGACAAAGGGCGAAAAGTATTACTGACTACCGACAAAACGAGGAAAAAATTACCGACTAGCGACAAATAAATTCTAACCGACAACCGACATGATCCGACGTTATAGGGATGTTTGTATTCAGAAAGAAGAGCATTTTGAATTTATTTTTAGCGCAGGAAATGTCCAGATCCTTTGGTGGGCTCTATTTCACCAGACGTAACCACATTAATTCCAAATTTCGTCAATTATAGAATTTCCTGTCTCGAAATTACTTTAAAGCCCCGGGATCCTCCTTTTCGGAGAGCAGCGGCGGGCTCATTTCTAGAACAGCGGCTCGTAAGCCGAGCCGACGAGACGCCCTGCTGTTATGTCATGATTCTCAGATACTTTTGCCTAAACTTTTACCTACTTTTGACTTGTGTGGTCCCTCCATAAACTCGACAAGACGATGCCAATCAGGCTACACAACAGAAAGTGGAATGATCAAGCCCCATTTGCAGTCACTCCACTCCCTGTGTCAGCATCCAAAAGCAGAGCTACACGCGATTGTTGATAATAAGAAGGTTCGCGCCATCCCAGTAGCTTTAGCAAGTGACGGCACGGCTCTGAAGCCAGGCCTAGAATACGACTCACGGCAAAAACAAGTATTTTGTCTTATACATAAAGCCTTTGACGAGAAATTCGTGAAAAAGCATCCACTTCCAGACCCCGAAAAGATAAAGACCAATCTAATTACCAGCGCAGACTTAACAATTGCGACCTCGCTTGATAACGGTGCTGCAATGCCCGTGGTGCTTCATTTCCGACCCAAGTCTGTGACTGGAGAAGAAATATTTTCTTGCATGAAAGATAGTATTACAACCGTACAAACCTGTGAAAATTGCTTGAAAGGTCAGCGAAGTATTAAACATATTGTGATGAGTGAGGCCTCAAAATGTGTAGCAATAAGCAAATGCGAAGAGTGCCTAAAAGCAAAATCGGTCTGTGCAAGCTGCAAGAACAAGAGACAAGTTTCGTATCGCCCATCTTTAAGGGCATGTGATTCCTGATTAGATAGAAACGTGGCGTGCCAAAAGTTAGTTGTCATGGCAGTAGCAACCGACCGCGAGGAGTGCAACAAGAAGGCACTTGTTCGCTTAAGTGACATGGCAGATAACAAGGAACTGCCACCGGAATTAGAATTGGTAGTTCCCTTGCCAGATGTCGTTCACGTTGGAAAAAGCTGTAAGTGCAGCTGATCGAACTGGTTTATCAACTTAGACGGTGAATTTAGCAATCTCGTGTTGCTTCGAAGCTAACGTGACAATGCGGAGGAGTTTATCAAAAAGAAGCTTCGAAAGCTGCTTTCACTTGAATGTGTTAGGAATAAAGACAGAATGGCTGTCGAACCCATTATTCGTTTAACACGGCCAGAGGTTCTCAAAGTGCTGGAGGACGCTGTGCTGGAGGACGTTGTGCATACCATCGTACCAGAACAATACAGATTTTGGACAAGTAATCAACGCGGTGTATGCCCTCACCCGATCGCAGTTTCTAATGGCCCAACAGCCTCGATCCTTGCGCTTGATTACAACTTTGAGACAGGTTTATCAAGACTCCTAACAATAAGATTGCACCAGCCAGCAGATGTCTCTGTTGTGCGAGATGGACTGAGGGATGCTAGGAACTTGTGCTTCATCGATGAGATTGCATTCTTGTGCGAAAGGGGAAAATCAATTTCTTTTGTCGACTTCAAGGGAAAAGTGAAAATAAGTTCAAAGTCACTCAAGCGACGAGCTGAACATCTGAGTCACTTAAAGGCACTATCTCTCCCAACGGATGGAACGGTTCTCGTTTTGCGCCAAAGACTTGACGACCACTTGGGTGCCATTTCTAAGAGCATTGACTGTGCGGAACACGTCCAGATACATCGAAATCGTCTTAGTAAGCCTTCTGCTATCTGTGCTTCAAGCAATGATTTGTTATTTTGTAGTGATGACTAGAGTCAATATGTCTATCAGATAGCACTGACCATTCATGGCAATGCTACGAAATTCACTGCCTATCCATCCAGAATCGTAAACCTTTTGTCTATTACTCTACTTGACCAATGCGCATTCTTCTCAGGAGCCTCGAACCAAGGTGGGCTGTACAAATCTGAACTTAGCACAAAGACGCTGACACAAGCTGTATGCAACTCGACTCTTCCCTGCTCTGAGGTAAACCTTGAACGGGAAGTAGTGTACACGGATACAAAGGCGGGAAAGGTCATGCAGCACAACCCTAATGATAACTCGGTTAGAGCTTTGGTAGGAAGTTGCCACAACAGTTCTTCCGATGGGACACAAGATTCATGCTCATTCAAACAAATCGAGGGGATATGCTCCGTAGACAAGACTTTGTTTGTTACAGATGTTGCCATTGGAAAAGTGAAGATAGTGACGAGCCTCTCAGAAACGATATCTTTTCTGGAGATTCTTGGTTCCCTTTAAGATACCTTTGGAATTCATTCCAAGGGTATGAAACCTGAAGGAGTGTCCTTGAAACAAGCAAAAGAGAACGTGACAAAGATTGACAACTATGTAAAAGATACTGTGAGTAAGGTGAAGGAACGCTACCAGTTGAGCGAGACTTCTGCAACCAATGGTCCACAGCGAACTGTATCACAGAAGAAGCAAATATCTGTGCCTTTGCTTAATCAAAGGGCTCTTAAAGCCATCTCGTTAATGCGTTAGATTACAGCTAGATTTTTTTAAGGTGGAAGAAAGGAGAAGATTTAGAGAACGCGTGTTATATTTTTTTTTTAAAAAAACAAAGCTGTCAATTCATTGTGGAATTGAGACTAGAGGATAAGATTTTTCTGCGTTTTTTTAATTAATTAGCTGAAAAATATGGTCTTGTTGTTATGTAGTATCAAGGTATTTGGTAAGTGTATTTAAGGAGTTGTCGAATGTTAATTCCTTCTATTGGTGCTCTCCGCTGGAGGCGGTTGACTTTTATTTATTTATTTATTTATTTAGTTGTTTATTTATTTATATTTATTTTATTTACTTTATTTCAATTTAGAATTTGTTTTGTGTCAACGCAGAGAGAGGCCAATTGTGCATCAGGCGTTGGTATTTGCGCAGCAAGTTTTGGGCCAATATTAACGAAATATGAATTTAGTTGTTCACAGATGTCTTTCTTATTTGTATAACATTTATTGTTACGAAAAAGGTTGGTTATAGGGGTGAGGTTTTCTTTTTCCTATTTATTATCGTGCCTATTAAGTTCCAAGTTGCCTTTAAACAGTTTTTATTTCAATTGAATTGAGAGGTAAAATAGTTTTTCTTAGCAGGCTATAATGGGGGTCATCGAGCATCCAAGAGAGTAAAATTGCTGCGAAGTTCTCAAAGCGACCATGTATTTGCCATGTTTGTTAACTTCCGTGCTCTACAATGCATGACGTATGTGTTAAAGTACATTTGCGTGACATGCGTAACAAAATGCGCAGTAGAAATGAGCGCGGAGTGTCGACTGCAAGTGCACCAGGTGTCCACAGGGATACATTTCCGTTCTGCTGAATAAGATAAACGTGAGTTCTGCGAATGAAATAAAGCTTATAATAAATAGAAACTAGCGTGAAGAGAACTAGCCTGTGTGCAGCCGTCTCCGATTTCCTCGCTCACAAAGGAAATATTACACGTCTGTGCGCAGGCTAGAAGAGAACACACTCCTTGATTCTTAGAGTAGTTGAACAGTATTATCCAGGCGGTTCGGAGCCGCCATTTTGAACTTTACCTTCGCGATACGCATGTTGTACAGCTAAATTTATGCCATTGGAGAGGCAGCGATGAAAAGTTGTTTCGGCCTTACTAGGATTCATTAGTGAGAAGAACATGAATGTTAAGTGCCTTTGCGGAGGCAAACCAGTAGGTTGGTTGAACTTAAAGAAGTAATTGGCAAGCATATTGATCCGAATATCCACTGATAAAATAAATCTTCAGAAACGATTGGTTAGTAGAGCTGCACAGGCCTACCAGGTTCCCAGGGTCTTCTCCGCTTTCCCTCGCTTTTAGAGCGGACTAGTATGTGTTCTTACCTAGGAGGTTTGAAAAGATGGAAACAGTGGGGTTGGTGTAATCACATTTGTTGCCTGCGTGTCAACCCTTTTCAATTTGCAGTTTAGTTGCAGTGGCTGCTTAATGAAGTCAGTTCTTGTTCTTCGGTGCTTAATGTCCGCTACAGGGTTTTGGTGGGTTTTTTCCGTTTCACTGAGTTATGCGTTGTAAGATCTTGTGATACTAAGTTTTTGCTCTTATGTTTCCATATTTTTAGAATCGTCAAAGACTGACCAGTTTCGTGATGGGGCGTGGATTGCGATTGTAACGATAGCCATTCCTATTCGCACTGCATATATTACGAACAACGCTATAAAATCTACCACCATGAATAAATTACCCCATTGCTGCTCAACTACAGAAGCGGTATACGACGTTGAACAGTACGCGAGATTATAACCACAGTTCTACTTAAGAAGATACGTCGAGTGAAAGGTTCTGAAATGGCCGCACAGCAACGACCGCGAGATGTGCAATATCCTCAGGCAGTCGAACCTCAAGCCGAACCAGCGCCGCTGGTAGTAGCGCCAAACCAGCCGCCTCCGGCTGAGCGACAGGAGCAACCTCAGCCTGCAGGACGAGTAGAAGGGGAAAGAGAGGGAAACGTCGAACTAGAGGTAATTTAAGACACGTGGAATTTACATTTTCTCATTCTGTTAGTTGTTTACATAGTCGTTAAAATTCGTGTTTCTGACCGAGAAGAACTCGTTTCACTGCGCTTGTTTAGTCCTGGTTTGCTGTGCTGCATTCAGTCATTGTTTGGAGAGTTAAAATGTTGTATTCTTATCCTTCGCGGTTGTTTCGTTAACTTTATCCTCGTATAAGTTTTGTCTCCTCGTTCGTTATCGTCGATACATTATGTTAATACATTTATAATTATGGAATATTCTCCAGGTTGTATTCAGTAGTTTTAAAGGTCGGCGTAGTGGTATTTATTTATATTCCTGTGGTTTCATTTAGATTCGAGTAGGCGTTTAGCCCACTCAGTATTTATTCCGATAAATTAAGTGTGGTCGCGGTCGACCAATAAGTTAAGTGTGGTCGCGGTCGACCAATAAATTAAGTGTGGTCGCGGTCGACCAATGATTAAGCGTGGTCGCGGTCGATCGATAAATTAAGTGTTGTCGCGGTCGACTAATAACTTGAGTGTGGTCGCGCTCGACTAATAAATTAAGTGTGGTCGCGGTCGACTAATACGTTAAGTGTGGTCGCTGTCGACTGAATGTAAGGGTGGTCGCGGTCGACCAATAAATTAAGTGTGGTCGCGGTCGACCAATAAATTGAGTGTGGTCGCGGTCGACCAATAAATTAAGTGTGGTCGCGGTCGACCAGTAGATTAAGTGTGGTCGCGGTCGACCAATGGATTAAGTGTGGTCGCGGTCGACCAATAAAGTCTGGTCGCTGTCGACCGAATGTAATTGGGGTCGCGGTCGACCAATAAATTAAGTATGGTCGCGGTCGACCAATAAATTAAGTGTGGTCGTGGTCGACTACTGACATCAAATGTGGTCGCTGTCGACCGAATGTAAGTATGGTCGCGGTCGACCGAATGTAAGTGTGGTCGCGGTCGACTAATACATTAAGTGTGGTCGCGGTCGACCAATAAAAGTGTCGTCGCGGTCGACCAGTAAAAGTGTGGTCGGGGTCGACCACGAACAATTGACAGGGCCCGAGTGGACTGAGAGAACTGTATGGCAAGTGTCTTAGTGCGCATTTTGTGTTTTGTAGAACCTGAAGAGAGAGCTCCAAACTTTGAAAAAGAGTATGGAGGATATGACAAAACCTACGGTGGCGACGCTAAGGAAGAAGGCTATGGATTACACGCACAGGCCGCTGACTGATTTCAATAAATTTGAAGCCCTGGAGATGCTGGAAAATTTGGAACATGGGGCAAGAGACAGCCGGGATGAGAAGGCAGAGTACTACCGTGTCGCCTGCCAGACGGCGAGAATAAAGATTGATTACCCCAAGGAACATTTCAGGTCCCTTTTGTCACGCCTCCTGGGGGACAAGGATCACCAGACGGTATTTGAGGCGGTCGCGAAGGTGGAGAAATCCATGGCCAAATGGCTAGGTTCCGGCGAGCAATGGCGAGGCCCCGGTGGGCAATGGCGAGGCTCCGGCGACCGCATGAGTACATCCTACGGCGGGTGGCCCAGGAGGAATGGACCGGGCCCCAGGTGTTACTACTGTGATAGGGTGGGCCACATCGCGGCTAATTGCTTTAATAAGAGGAGAGATCAGCGCCCGGGCCCTTATCGCCGGTACCAGCCGACGAAAAATGAGGCTCCAAAAGACCAATAGGGAGCGCACAACGATGGGATTGGGACATAGCGTCTATTTCTAAATGATAATAATGTTTAGACGATCATGTAGTGCCGTAACATATTTAAGAGAATTAAATAATCTAGGACCGACTGAATACTCCTGTGTGATAATAGCATGTGTGGATCTAATAAAGGAGGAAGCCCTCAGTGATTGTGCAAACTGATATATGTTGTATTTTGTATGATTTTACCCCCACGCTTTACTTGTCATGGGAATCAGGGGGAAAGAGGCTCGAGGAGCTCTCTACATTGCCTGGTACGTTGTCATGGCAATAAATAATTTCGGTTTTGTTCATTAATTTATGAGCTTCACATAATAACGCTCTGCGCAGCCACGGGGAGATGGGAGTTTTGAAAACTGGCTTCAAAACAGCCTCCCGGTCATACTGGGTCGGAACTGCCGTCTCTCCGCTGGTTTGCACGGGACTTCTTTGTTTCTCGTTAAATTATTCATCTTCGTTCTATTGCTATCGTTTATTGTAGGCAATATACTGGTGTTGGGAAAAGGATAAGGATTTCGATATGGTTGTCATAAACGAGGGAACCAAGAGAAATGACATACGTTGGGTGAATTTCATGGGAGATCCCGTGCCAACCAGTGGAGAGACGGTGGTAAAAAGGGAGCTGGAGAAAACGGCCCTTTTAGTGGGAAAAGGGGAACTAATAGGAGAAGTGGACCAATTGGTCTTCAGAGACCCCAATAGCTTTGTCGCGGGCGAATTACACGAACATGCGGCACAATGGGCGAATATTGCTGCAACAGCGCCGATCGAAAACCGTGTCGAGGTATTAGAATGGATCGAGAGAAAGGTATCGATTTTCTCCTTTTTTCAACACTTTAAAGGAACTTTCAAAGGAGAGAACTATGATTCGGACTGCCCACCTAGTAGGTCATTTCGCAATAATGTCTCGTGCAAATCGTTTGGTGAGTTTATTCGGAAAACTCTCCTGGCTCGTCTAAAGACTGGGGCCATATCGTTATTGGGGAAAGTTGGGCAAACAGAGGCCCCGCATATCGTGCTACCGCTGACCGTCGAGCCCACAAAGCCTCGACTGTGTCAGGACGCGCGATACTTGAATTTGTGGATGCAAGACAAACCTTTCTCTTTGGATAAAGTCACGGATCTGCCCCGGTACGTTCCGAAGGACTCCTTCCAGACTGTGCTGGACGACAAATCCGGCTACGATCATCTCCTCCTAACTGAAGATAGTCGCACTTATTTTGGCATTCAGTGGGGGCGGATGGTATTTTGTTTATAACACACTTCCATTTGGGTGGAAAATTTCTCCTTATATTTATCATTCCACGGGCTTAATGGCGTCTAACTACTTTCGGTCCCTCGGAATACCATGTTCCCTTTATATTGACGACCGGCATAATGGTGAGCTCCAAGTACCATTAGACGGTGGCGCGTACGCGGGCCTGGAAAGTTCTGAACAGAGGCATTTCGCCGCGGCCAAGTCAGCAATCTTTCTAGTGGCCTTTTATCTGGTTCGGCTAGGCTATTTTTTAGGTCTGGCAAAGTCCACGTTGATTCCCCAAAAGATCGTCTCATACCTGGGTTTTCTCGTGGACTCTAGTAGAGAAGTATTCCATTTGAAGGCAGACAAACAGAGGAAGTTTGTTGAATTGATAAAAGCTATTTTGGCAAGTCGCTGGGTCCTGGTTAAGACTCTGCAGCGGATAACGGGAAAATGCGTCTCGTTTTCACTGGTGGTGCCCGGAGCAAGGCTGTTCACAAGGGAAATGAATGCGGCAATTTCGATTGGTCTGCGTAAAATGAAACCAGTGCACGTTCAAGGCGCACTCCGGGAGGAGATTGCGCACTGGTTATTCCTTGAACAGTGGGATCAACCCATAGGGTGGCGAGAGGAGAGGCATTTACAAGTGAAGCTCGCATCAGATGCCTCTCAGTCTGGTTGGGGTGGGGTCATCCTATCACCGTTTACACAAGAAGCGTCTGACTATTGGACAGAAGAGGAGGTGGGTCTGGATACCTCGACTAAGGAGGCCCTAGCAGTTGACCATGTGCTGCGCGCATTTACTAATCATGTAACTAATGCGCGAGTTGACATAATGGTTGACAACCAAGCCGTAGTACATGTTTGGAATCACCAAGGGGGTCGCAGTCTTTCATTAAACAAGGCAATTAAAAAACTGTTCTTTACTACAACAGAACTGAATATATTACTGCGTTTGTCGTATGTTTCCACCCATTTGAATCCAGCTGACTCCCCCTCGCGAAGATTATCGCACCTTGATGTGAAACTAGCTCCCCGGGTATGGCGCATGGTACAACAGCAATTTGGAGGTCCCGATGGCCACTCCTGCGATCTCATGGCCCTAGATTCCAATGCCATGACTGACAAGACAGGCACGCCTTTGCCACACTTCACGCCATACCCTTCTCCAGGATCATTGGGTGTTAATGTGTTTGCACAAGATCTTACGCGGTTTCCGTCGGTGATGCAGAACCCGTACGTGTTTCCCCCGAGTGAACTGGTAGGCCCGGTTTGGAGGTATCTCAGGTCCTGTGGGCAGCCCTGCACGATGGTGGTGATTGATAGCTACCCCAGACAATTCTGGTGGCCTTTGTTAGAGGGATCTGCACAGAGGAGAAGCCGGCTTGTGAGGCGTAGCGACGCAGCTACTTTACTCTACCCCTCAAAGGAGGGTTGGCTCCCTGGAACGTCGGCCCGAGGGGACATTTGGGCCTTCCGCGTGGTATTTTAGAGAACTGTAATATAATGATTATGAGACATCGGGCGATACGAGAAACATGATTTTCTATGTCCTATAGAATAGGAGGTGCTCAGAACTGAATTACTTACTAATAAAACCTGATATAATCGTGATAACCGTTTCTTTGTTTGTGTCATAGGATCTACCGATAATAGCCAAGTTGTTCACCCCTTCCGTTAGGTGCCCAGTATGCGCTCATGCCAATGATCAGGATTTTCGTTATTGCCAGCGATGTGGCTACAATAGACGAGTTCGGTTCCCTAGCGCGGCGAAGAAGAAGGATATAAATCTCGAACGAATTGAACAGAGGTTGCAGCAATTATGGAATTTTGACCGTGCGACGAGTTATACTAAGCAAAAGGACTCTTTGAAACAGGAATTAGAGGCTTTTCTGTCGGCGCTCCCAGGCTACGTTACCTTGGAAACCGTAACACCCCGGGATATATGTCGCTTTCTTGTCTACAAAGACAAGGATGGGAAGACCCAGGTGCACCGCAACGCTTGTGAATTTCTGGGGAAAAGAGGGAGGTTTCACTGTGGGTGCCCGACACATCTTTCTTACAAAACGGTGGACTCCTATATAGGAAAACTAAGGGCGATATTCCACGCGATGGGAAGAGATGGGGATTGGGACAAACGTTTATGTTTAGGTAATCCGGCGGCTGACAAATCAGTTAAAGATTACTTGAAATTAGTCTCCGCTGAACAACTGCAGGCACGGATAACCCCCAAGCAGGCGACGCCATTTTTTGTAGATAAACTGGCACAACTGTCTGTGTATTTGGAAACGAAGCTACAAGAGACAGACAGGGCGAGGGTCATTGATCGCTTTGTCCTAGCCCGCGATCAAGCTTACTTCAAGCTGGCATTTTTTAGCGGGGACAGACCGGGAGATCTGGGGCAAGTGAAGGTCCCAGAAATTTTGCGGTTCCCGAATAATGATGGCTTCTTATTCAATCACATTTGGGGCAAGACTCTTCGAGATGGCGATCAAAACGTTTTTGGAGTCAGACGGAACCCACAGAAGGAGATATGTCCGATAAGGGGGATTGAGCGCTATCTGGAGATAGCTAGGGAGATACGCATTGACCTTACGCGGGGCTACCTCTTCCGTCCTATCACGCCTGACCTTGGCGTCCGAGATGGGCCCCTATCCTCGTCCGCAGCTGAGGCGCGCTTAAAAGTCTACCTAACGGACATGAAAGCTGATGACGGGGAAACGTTGCATGGTTTCAGGGCGGGGTGCGCAATCACCCTCGCATTGACTGGATCGGATCTCGCCGAAATCATGGACCATGTAGGCTGGTCAAACAGACACACGGCGCTTTACTATATGCAACTGGCAAAGGTCCTGAATCCCGCCGGAGCGTCGGCGAGGCTCGCTTCAGGGTCTCACGAGGGGCCGGTCAATGCCTGGCAGGATATCAACGAACTCAAACGTTTCGTCTGCGCCTTTCCACCGGTGCAAGCCCAAGGACATAAAAGGGGACGGGAAGATGCGGCTTGTTACAGTAACGGTTAAATTAACGAGTGAGTCACGATTTAGGTTTGGGGGATTTTGTGAGGAGTAAGGGGGAATTGGCGTCTGGGCTTATACCGCGGAATAGCCTGGGAGGACGCTAGGGGATTATATTTGGCCCGAGCTGCAACCGATGGCTCCCTTGGCGGAATATCTTTAGGTATGGGAGAGGAAGCCATCGGTTGGTTGTAGTTTATAATAGTAACAAGACTATATAGGCCAGGAGCCGAATTTATTCCCCAATCTCAATGCGATGTGACAATGGATGCGGTGCAGAATAGGTTACTATTCGCACTGCATATATTACGAACAACGCTATAAAATCTACCACCATGAATAAATTACCCCATTGCTGCTCAACTACAGAAGCGGAGGGAGTGTTGTAATGGAGCGATGTGACGAACATCATCGGACCTAGGACGGCAGTAGGACAGGGACGGGTATGTCAAGCGCCCTCCCACCCTCCCAATCTGAATCGCACTGTGACCATTGTCAGGTCGCCGAATTTATTCCCCAATCTCAATGCGATGTGACAATGGATGCGGTGCAGAATAGGTTACTATTTGTCCTGTGAAGGCCTTGGAGCAATACATCGCAGCTGCGTATATTGATCTCTCTGAAGATTTACCGCTGTTCAGAGCGATTGCCAGGGGATTAACTACATAAGAACGATGGAGTTTCTTAGGGACGGTTTTCGAGAGTTTATAGACGTTTTGATTACCAGTGTTCATAGAATTTGAGCCGGAGGGTCCACTGCTGCAGCGAACGCTGGCATTCAAGATAGATTTTTTAAGGGTCGCGGTCGATGGGCGAGTTAAAATGCTAAAGATGGCTATGCTAAAGACAATATCTATCACAGCTGTCAGTTTCTCAGTCATTTAGGATTTCAAATTCTTGTAAAGTTTTGTTTCGATTGAGCTCGGCAAGTTGGAGACAATTGTTTATAAGTGGGGGATTTTTCTTCTGTCTTTTCGTAGCGAGCGGTATGGGGATTTTTTCATGCTATGGATGCTCGTTCGTTCTCTCCAAAGTTCTGTTTGTTGTCACTTCCCGTGTAACGATTTAGATTGTTTTTACCTTAATAAATGGTGCGGACTCCAGTGAGCATGCGATGGTAAAAGGTGTTTATTGTTTTTTGTGTCCTTGCGTTTCGCACGGGTGTTATGAAATTTGGGAAATTTAGTAAACGGCTGTATTTAGTCATTTGAGAACTGTTAGTAGTCCGATGCTTGTACGATTATGTCATACCCATATTTTGGTGCTAAGAATATCCAAATTTAATACGCTTCGCGGGCGATTAAGTTTTCGGCTTGTAGAGATTCCGTCGTGTGGTTTTCATTTGTTGTCATGTCATGTATATGTATATGTTTGTATATGTTTTGTGAAGTTGAGTTTGGTTAATTGTGAAGATTCGAGAGTCGAGAGTACCTTGATTTCAATAGAGACACCAAAAGGTATGAGAAGCCGTTATTTTTGTATAAAAGTATATTTTCACTGAAATATAGAACAGCTATTTCATTTGAGTTGTGGATCAGATATGTCATCTGAGCCTGTTCCGGAGCGTTTTTAACGATAAAATTTGACAGCTTACATTGTTTTAAAAATGCACGTGGCGCTGCGATTTAGTTTAATGCTGTGAAAAGTGAAACTGAGATCGTTTATTGCGTTCTGGGCGGCTGGGGGAGAGGGGGGGGGGGGGGGGGGGGAGTGTTTTCGAGGGGAGTGTGGTTTTTGCGTTTCTTAGATCAGAATGGTTCCGGGTGATGTCTTCCAGGTTTGTTGTTTAACTGGTTCACTATATGGACTCCTTTTTCGCGCATTTCATTTGTCAGTGTCCCTTGGTTGTTTTCTTGCTGTGATGGGTATAGAGTCGTATAAAACGACGCAAAGCGACGTCAACCGACATCACTTTGCCGAACAATTTTGACAGAAAATTGTTGACAAGTCATCAAAGTGTAAAATCGCAAATATGCATTACATGCTTTTAACTCTAATTAGCACGCCATAAACACTTCCTATCTCCGATTACTAACCACAAAAGAGCCACTGTATTAAACTCGCCAAAAACTTATGAAATGAAAATACAATTTTTCTATACTCGACATCTTACACAATACAAAATACTAATTAAAACGCGTTTTCCAAATATTACTCTCTAAAGTAACAACTCTAGAAATCGAATTAACAGCTTTTGAATAAAGACGGACCGCCTCTAAGTTGACAAGATGTAACTATTTTAAATCAATAAACACACACGGAACGTCCAGTAATCTCAGTCTTTAAATACCAATTCATCTTCAATTAAACGCAAAACCCGATTTATTATTTATCAAATCACCATAGAATATCGTTACAATTTCCAAGTGCTAAATAAATCTTACAGAACTGGCGGTTTTTATCTCGTTAATGCGCATGCGCATTAAGCGAGATTTCGAAATTACGAGATAAAAAAAGGGGCAAAAGCTGTTAACAAATTTTTGTGGACTTTTTTCCGGGGGGGAGTTTCTTCTTTCTTCTTCATAGAAGCTATATTAGGGCATTGAGGATATGGTTGGTTAAAGCGGTTAGGATTTCAAGAAGGGCGTCACATACCGTCACTAAAATATTTGAGGAACACCCCCGGTCCTATTGTTAATTTCCCTAGGGTATTGGGATGTCAGAACTTGTGATGAACTTGTCATATTTCACATTACGTCACCGCAAAGATATTAAAGTTCTTAGTTTCGATATCTCACGTTACGTATCAATATATCAAATTTTCAATCATTTGTCGTAAAGCCATTCAAGCTGCTTTCGAGAATGGTAAAAATAGGTCAAATACGTTTTCTTGGGAAACGTAGTTTGAGAATTTCACGGTCTATTTTTACGAATGGAGACGTTTTGGACGGGAAAGTTTGTGTTTTAATATGAGCGATATGGCAGAGCAAAATAGCATGAACTTTGCGTTTGTATGCAATAGTATGGGAAAGACGTCATAGTTTTATTGGTTTAGCTACCGTGCACAAGGAAATTTTGACTGAATTTGTTTTGCGGGAGGAAATTTTTGTGCGCGGTCGGGACAGCTTAAATTTCTGCAGGGAGGAAATGTTTGCGGATTTCTGGTTAAGTATAAATAAAATCCAAGGCATCGGTATTAAATAATTTCACTTCCTGACCGGAGGTTTTTATAGTTCTCCCTAGTTATATGGTTGCTGTTCTGGCGCCAATATGAACATAAACAACCAGAAAACTAGTGAGTGAATTATTGTACGTTGTTGTAAAAATGTATCAGTATTATGATAACAGTCTCTGGTTCTTTTGAGGACGTGTGTGGAGTTGAATCGGGAATACAGATGACTGTTGTGCCGGTCGCCTCGGAGTTATGATAGCAATATATTCACTGTTGAAAAGTTCTTGTTAAGCCGATATACATCATTAAAACAAGTAATTTTTTCTGCGCGAGTATATTTCTGCGGTGGAAAATTTAATACAAAATAAAGTAATACTGCATAATAATGCAACAACGGACAACCTTGCCTGTATCTCCGGCAGATCAGAAAAAGGTTTTGAAAAATACTGCGGTCAGGAATCCCGCATGTTTGATTACTTTAGTACAAATGTTATAATTTGAGAAATTGGGGCGCTAAGTTTCATGATGTCACTTTCCGGGAAACTTGATTAAAGTGTACAGCTATCATGCTGGAGATTCAAATATTTAAAACCGTATGTAATGATGCTATACTTCTGACAATGGAGATACTGCCTAACTCCGAGAAACACATTACACTTACACGCGAAATAAACTCTGAGGAGCTATTAAAAAACAATTGCAAGATCCCACTATTCCAATATATGACTATCGCATAAGACTTGGATCTTAATAGAATATTTTACGAAATTTTACTGCGGTCGTGACCCCGGGGGTCGTCAATGACACTGTCAACACTATATTTTGAGGTTTAAAGCAGACCCATTTAATCTCTAATAGTTACTAAACACATGATACCGGAAATAGAAAACTCTCGACTTTCGAATAAAAAAAGACAGAACTACTATATATTCGCAAATAACCCATTCATGTATAACATTAACTTATGCAGCCATTTCTTTTTCAACTCTCCACAAAAGAAAAATCAATGTCCGCTTCACTTTCCAAAACATTTCATATCGATAGCGATAACAACATACAACGTGTGGAATGTCCGGTTTCCGGAAGATAATAAAAGAACAGGAATGAGCGAATCTCAAAACTGTAAAAATGAAATTAACGTTGGAAAAAATATGTATTTGCTCAATTCTTTCTTTGAGGAATAGAGGAATTCTAAGGATATGCACTTTTTTGTCTTGACTTCCTGACTGAATTTAAGTCTTAAAATAGCAATGAATATGCGTGAACGGAATCTGATCGATCAATGACAGACATTGTAGCGACCATAGGTCATGGATCAGTTCTTTTCTTCTTTAAAATCTCCGTAAAATTCTTAGATGTTTATATCTTATATATAAAGATCTACAAACGCGGATAAGCGTAAACATTTATCCGATGCGTTGTGGCACACATCAAAGATTTAAATTGGATGATCCCACAGGCAGATGATCGTGATGTGAGTGACATCAAGTTACAGATTCGAAGCCAGTGCACAGTAATAATACGATTTGTCACGGAATTGATAAGCGATAGAAAAATCGAAAATATTACACACTACACATTACACAAAGTCTTCTCACCTTTACTTTATTGTCTCTTGATGTATCCTGACCGGTTTAAATGCATTTTTACAACTTTTGTCACTCGCCCCACTATCCACTATAAAAGAAGGGAAGGCTGGAGACCTCTGAGCGAACCCTCGCCACGCGAAAGCCAATAAATTCTAAACAATTCAACTCAAGCTCCCCGAATTGCCACCAGTGAGGCCGCAGGTTAAATGTCTACCCGTGCGATTCGTGCTAGCTTCCAAATTCCCTTTCACGGTCTCTAAAAGGGCTCCGTTTTGGAGCGATTCTGGCCATCTTTTTGTACCACGAAATTCGAATACTAAAGCTTAGCGACCGCGTCACAGAGACAAAATGACATTCACCCGAGGGGAGGGTCGTTACTTTTGCCCTCGCGCAAATTGACACCGTCGGGGGAGCCGGTGCGTGTAATTCGAACGGAAACCACACGCGTGACCTGTCACTTATTTGTCTTTATTTGATAAAGTGCAATTTTTCATCAAGATAAAAAGAAAAGTCTCTTTTTAAAATAAAAATGCTCGAAGGAAAATTATTAAGCTTGTTAAAACCAATTTGCGCCAAAAAATCAAAAATCAAAGGTCACGGATATGTATGTGTATACCGGGAGTCTAGGGTGTACTCTAACTGCACGTCCGATCCAAGAGAGAGGAAGATAGGGGCCTTGGGAACGAGGTTGGTAGACGTTTCAATGACAAATTGATCATTACATGTAAAAGACCGTTGGCCGTCGGGTGTTGATATGAACGATATGGTCAATAATGTTTAATTTTATTGGTAAATTGCACAACCTTCTAAAGTCGCTGTCGTAATTTGTCGTATTTTTGAAGCGGAATCGAGCCGCTTCTCGCTGTTCAGAACGTCTCATGTCGGCAATTTTCGGGGCCACGTCGCTTGTCGTTTTTACCAAGGCTTCTTTAAGCCGAGATGTTTTGAAAACAGCTTCGGCTATAAAAGGAAACGAAATCTAATCACCAGCTCTATTCCCACAAGAGACACCATTCTGCCCGAAGGTACACAATTTTTTAGTTGACGGAAAAAGCGACAAGTAAAATATTTTCATTTGCCTTTTTTACAATAGTCTACCTTAGTGAAGTATTTAGATAAAACATTCCTTTTTTACTGAAGTCTTTTTACTGAACTTATTCACATGCACAAAGTTCTTGTTTTGTCTCATACATCCACATATACACTGCACATATTAATTGGCTGTTTAAAAACATTGCTAGTAAATCAATTTTAATCCCAAATGAAAATCGTTGCAATATGTTTTAGTTTTGTTTAAATATCAATAAATAAAGATAGTAAATATTTTTTAACTTTCGAACATCTTTCCCAAATTTCGATTGATAGGAAAATCGCCATTGTAGTGCCATACAAGTCATTGCTACTAAAATACTGTAACTGATACAAAACATAGAAAATTAACTAAGTAAAAGGGCTCTCTAAAGATAGATTGAATCTAAGTAGTTTTGCCACCCCCATCCCTCCTCATAATTTCCCCCCGTAGCAACCAAATTGGCCTCGGCTCATTACTCGTGGCGAAGCACACGAGTTGTAAATCCGGCGTTGACTTTTCTTGTTTTTCTTTTTTTCGTGTCACATTAGCGCATGCAAATTTATGCACGCATATTTAAGTCTATATCGACGACTATATGGCTTTCGGCCATGAAATACATACCGTAAAATCTCTCCGTGTGTGTACTCGAGAAGCAAGATAAAGAACTACTGCGTACAACTGCACACTTTCAAGACAATTCAAGGCGTTCATGGATGGATAGGCCGTTTAATATTGTGTTCGCTGCTTATTCCTGTGGGATTTTTGCTCTGGCAAGTTCTGTGTTTTGTATATTAAACTTGCCATTTGCTTAGGACGCTTAGCGATCAAGCTCCGGGTCGAGTTTAAGTGTCAGCTACTGAATCTAGTGAATGCAGTGTGGTCTTACTTTTAAACCCGTGTATACGTGAAAGCATGATGAACAGGCTATCGGCAAGGGTGTTTAAATAAAATTCACTCTCTCACTCACTCACTCGCTCCTTCCATCAGCTGTAAACTTAGTGAGCAAATGCTTTGTTACGAACACGTTTCGTAACAGGAATTCAACGTGAATCCAACGATAACAATAATTAATTTGATGTAAACGAATATAGACAACAATAAGGTTACAGATGTTTCGCATTTGGAGTTTTTAGTGCAACATTAAAATCGATCTAAAAGGATTTTGCAACCAAAACACGCGTTCTGATGCGTATCTAGATTAAAATAATAAAATTTAGTCCGTAGGCAGTATGTGCTCTTGGACAGCGCAGTGATTGAGTTTGTGGCTCAGTCCCGGACGGCTCGAGTTCGATTCTCCAGAGAGTCCTTTTTTTTTTTCTTTTTTTTTTTTTCTTTTTTCGAACTGGACATAATGAAAGTGATGTACTTTATTTTTCGTTCGTCAAAAATCCTTACGTTTTATTAAAAAAAATATATATCGAACTGTGTCAGTGTGAAAACGTAAGCGTACGGCAATATTGCGTTACGCGTTAGCATTTTTTCTTCTCGGGTTGGCTCTTAGGAGCCTTTGATTAGACATAATTTCAAGCTTATGTTTCTCTGTAAAAGCACTCAAATCACTTGGGAATCAATGCTGCAATAAGTTAAAGGCGCCACGAGTTCAAGCTGTGTACAGCTTCTTGTTCGCTTAATATAATCAAGTTGAAGTTTCCCCTCAGCTGTAAAATGAAGACTATTTTGAACAAAATAAATACGCTAAATTAACATGAAAATTATTTACATTCATACTCGTGATTATTTTGTTGCTCATGACTTTTATTGAAATAGAGCCCTTAAGTCTTCTATGACTGCAATGTCTAACTCTTCGATTAGACCTACAGGTATTTTCAATCTTTCAACTTCAATAAACCATTTAGCAGCTTTACACATATTACCTATCACGTCTTTACTACATTTACCTATCAAAGGCACCCAACTTTTCCAATTCTTGTTGTTGTTGTTGTTTTTTATTAACCTTACATTCTCTCGCATTAACGAGATGGCTTTAAGAGCCCTTTGATTCTTTATGCAAACAATATCGTTACACTGCTCTTAATAACGTCACTTATACAACGCCGCCAGAGTCTGACTATCTGCACGCTATTTTCTTCTTTTTTTTTTTAAATCAATAAGATGTGGGCATTGGAGATTTGCGGTGTTACGGTGTTGCTCATTTTTTTATGCGGTGTTGCGGTGAATAAAATCCCAGCTTGCGGTGTTGCGGTGATCTCAAATTTTACGGTGTGCGATGTTTACACTTTACAGTCTGCGGTGTTCGGTGCAACAAAATTATCTGCGGTGTCGCCGTTTCCTGTTTGACTCTAAATTTAGCCTCTATATGTTATTTACTTCGCACTTAATTTTGAAAAGCAGGTACCATTATGTTAAATTTGTAACAAAAAACAATACAATACTGTCTAGTTAATCTTCAATACTCTGCTGGTCGCCAATCCTAAGCTTTTTTCATGGTAACTTGACAAAAAGATATATTGCGGTTACGGTGTTTCGTCGACTTTTCTTGGGGCGATGCGGTGTTCCGTAATTTATTTTGCCGGTGTTGCGGCGATTCAGAGCGCTGTAATGTCTCCCTCCAATAATATGAGCACAAAATTAAATCAAATAAATTGCCACTTTTACACTCTATGTAGTACTCTATGTAGTACCATTGAAAGAAAACAAACTGCTCGTAGTCTAAACGAACATCTCTGTAACAGGCTATTGATTGTGTTCTAAAAATCAGATCTTTCTTACATCACCCACTACTCTCTCTCTCTCTCCCCCCCACCCCCCCCCCCCCTCTCCCTACACAGTAGGCAGCAGATACACTTGGACTACAATGGCTCGTGGAAGGCACGACGCACACGACACCTGTTTTCTAATCCTTAAGTATTTAACTAACCAATATTATATAGAGTTTAAAGAGAATTGAAGACTTATCATTGCGACAAAAATCATCTACCGATCTAACAACTAATAATTTTATTCACACGAAAGAACGAACAGTGGAAAGTCAAATTCATCGCATATTATTACTCATCATATCACTACAGCACCTGTGTTTTTAAACGCAAATCACTGTCAAATCTTATCATTAAAACCACTTTCCTTAGATGCCCTTCCGCTTTGCGGTGGCCACTCGTTTAGCGCTCCTCTGAAACGCATTAAAAAATAAAGTCTGTTGTGCAGGCTAGCCATTTGACTTTACAACAAACGCACAGTGATTCTATTACAACTAGCAATTTGCCTTACCGTAGTTATCAAGTAATTATACTTACATGGAAACAATGTGTCGCGATCCCTAATTGTTTTCGGTGATGGCGGAATGTTGTACAGTGTTCTATATGTGCTGTTCGCTACGAATTTCTACGCGCACCAACGACCTCAGAGCTGGGACTCTGTAAAACGCGGATCCGGACGGCGGATGCGGACGGCGGACGGTGAACGGCGGACGGCGGACGGCGGACGGCGGACGCGGAAAATAATAAATCAATAAAAAGAAATTAATAAATGTTTAATGTAAAAAATGAAATAAATTAATGAGATAAATTAATAAGAAAAAGTTAAGAAAGATCACTATTAGTCGAGACATTTTCGAATCACTGTCGGAAATCAGTCGGAAGTTTTCGGTACCCATCGGAATTTATCAGAAAACGATCAGAAATGTTCGAAAACTGCAGAAATCGTATTCTGTGATCGATCGTCGTGGAAATGTGAAAATAAAGTATTTATTGTATTATTGTTTATATAATATTTTATATTTCATTCTCCCCGCATTCGTGTATTACCATCTGTATCTATTTATTCGTGAGCTTATATACGAGTTTATTCTTTGATTAAAGGAATGCCTCAAGATGAAACTAAGGTCATTTTAGACAATGTTCGGTAAATTTTCAGACATCTTCGACAAATGCTCGAAATTTTCGGAATTTGCAGAAATCTAATTTGCGCACTAATGTATTAATGTCTATATTTTTTTATTCGTGATTTTATACTACAAGGCATGACTAAGTAGGCTCGACTTCCAGCCGCTGTTCGGGAAACGAGCCAGAGACCGGACGCGAGAAAGCGGCAGAAATCGAGCCTAGGTCTCTGCTAATTAAGAATTGGTTTATGCCTAGCGTGCGTCTATCAAGTTACGGATGCACGCCTGAAGTTTGAAGAGGACGAGAGAAGCCGGTGCCTGGCTTCCATATGATTGCTACGATCGTTGCGATCGCTGAAAAGAAAACGATCAGCGCTTGTAGCAAAATGGACTAAGATCGTAGCGATTGTTTTGAAAGTATGGAGAGTGGCTTAGTCCATTTCGCTACAAACGCTGAACGTTTTTTTCAGCTATCCCAGCGATCGTAGCGATATGTTCTCATATTGGCTACGCTACTCACTATCTATTCCTAATGGCTGTCACTGCTAGACGTTCAAAACTTAACAACAAATACTCTTCACAGCCAATTCAAAAACGCGAAGAAGCGGGCGCCATTAGGCTATTTACACGACTCACATTAATACTATAGACATTAATACATTAGTGTGCAAATAAGATTTTTGCAAATTCCGAAAATTTCCGAGCATTTTTCGAAGATTTCTGAAAATTTTCCGAACATTGTCTTAAATGACCTTAGTTTTATCTTAAGTCATTCCTTTAATCAAAGAATAAACTCGTATATAAGCTCACGAATGGTCACGAAAGGTCAGACGAACTGCAGCACCTGGCCCTCCAGGTTGGGGGTTGGGCGAAGGGCCAATAACCCTTCCCTGTAAAAAATATCTATTACGGAAACCGCAAAAACATTTATTGATTTATTTTTATTGATTTATTATTTTCCGCGTCCGCCGTCCGCCGTCCGCCGTCCGCCGTCCGCCGTCCGTATCCGCCGTCCGCCGTCCGCCGTCCGCCGTCCGTATCCGCCGTCCGGATCCGCGTATTACAGAGTCCCCTCAGAGCTAGAGGTCTAGCAACAAAATGGATTTCAAGCGATCCAATTTTACTTGAAATTGTTGAAAAATCGAAACGCGTTCTTACAATGTCTTATGTAGAATGGTTTACGTGATTTAGAATAGAATGTCGTAAGTTTTGGTCACCGGAGCGTTGCAGTTACATTCCTTTGGGAGAGCGGAGTTCGTTTTGTACAGTATATAGTGATGTTCGGGTCGATATGTTAAGGTTTTTGAGGTCATGGTCAGTCGTTAAATAGGGTATTATTTTTGGTAATTTTGGTTTTGTGATGGTTAGAAATTCTACAATTGTAGTGTGCGACTGAAATAGGAGTTAAAAGGAGTTTCAAAAATTTGGTTTTCTACTGTCAATAGACGTTATCTTTAAGTGTCGGCAGTATGGTCCTGTGGTCGCCGCTGTCTCTCGTCGGCTTTCACATGAAATGATGGACTATGACGGAGCGCGAAAGGCAAATTTATGTTCGAAGTATGATGAAGTTTTATTGCGTTTATACTTGTAGCCAAGGGTAGCTGTGATGCTGGTTATTCGTGAGAATACTGTGTCTATTTCAGAGACATTGTTTTAAATGCTTGAGAAGCAGCATATGTTTGATAAAACAATGGGTAGGTCTGTGTTTTTATAAGCATAACGTTTAATTGGTAAGTTGAAAGAAAATGAAGATGATTTACAATTTGAAGAGATGAGTTGTCCGAAATAGCGTTTGAATGTAAAGGTTAGCATTATTGACAAATTGTTTAAGATTGGTTATTAAATGTTGTATGATCTGTAATATTTTGTTGAAACTTGTTTAATTGTGGGTGGGCCGAAATATCTACCTTTTCCGGTTTAGATTAGCGATGTCTGTCTTTCTGTTAAATGGAGTAATTAGGTAGTTGTGTATGGTTGTTGAAGGAATGATCTAATGCCGTTGTGGTGTCATCTGTTTCCTAACTATTAGGGATTAAATGGATCATTTTAAATTTTAGAAATGAATTGGTTTTTATTTTATTGCTATTTGAAGTTAATTCTTGTTAAAAGTCTTAATATTTTTTGAGTGAGGGGGGGGGGGGGGTTAAGGGTGGTGGATGAACTAAGAAAGATGTGATTTTTAAAAGAGAATCTTTTACAAACAAAATCAGGAACATTTTTACGTCTTTTGCGTACTGTTGCATAATCAAACTGTAATAGCAATGATTAATTGTTTTAAAATAGCACAAAACCGAAATCCATACTCTTGCATAATCAAACCGAAACATTTTTAGTTAGCTGAATAAGCAAAATCTACCCTCTCTTGCATACTATTGCATAATCATGACACCTAAATATTTAATAACTATTGGAAAAGCAGACAAAGATTACAACTCAAAAAGCGAACAAAAATACAGCGTGAGATTTCTCAGCTTCGCCGAGCGCGAAAAGTTGACTCGTTTAACTTTAAGCGAGTTGACTTTAAACGAATCGTAAAATTAACTCTTTTCACGAGATTTCACTTTGACATTCGTTAAGCGACATAAAAAATCGTTCCTCGCTGTTCATCATACCGGGTAGACAACGTATAGCAGAACCCCGGAGGAGGACTCGCATATGTGGTTGGGTGGAGGTGCTCGTCGTCTCTTTTAGGGGTTAAAATTAGGGGATCTAGGTATCTTTTAGAATATGATTAAAAAAAACTCATTTTCCCAGAAAATGGTATCTTTTAGTGTGTTGATAGCGAAAGACGAGTCGCTATTGCCTTCCGGTGTTCCTTCTGATGGTAGCTGGAATTCGACCCATGTATAGTCAGATCTATTTATTTCCAGCACTCTAGCCGCATCGCATTGTTCCATCGCATATTTGGTAAAAAAAATGGTATCTTTTAGAGGTAAAATTCTGGTTGATAACGGCCACTTTGATATCTTTCAGGGTTTCACTTTTTTTTCCTGACGAGCACCTCCGCTTGACGACTTATAGGAGTCCCCCCCCCCCCCCCCCTCCGGGAGCAGAATATTCTTACCAATTTTTCTTTTCACGATATTTCCGGTTGTCACTCGCTAAGCGACTTAAAAGGCAGAGCAAAATAGCATGTTCTTTTGAGAACAAGTCATATCTAGAATATTTGATGTCACTTTTAACGTGATTAGTAATAAGAATGGTGTTAATTAGCTCCACGCAGCTATCAAATGTACTGAATAGGACAGCCTCTGACTAAGTTAAATTTCCCATATGACTAAAAAAAAAAATTGCCGGATTGACCCCTTTCATAAAATAGAAGTCCGTATAAAGGTGAATATTTTAAGTTCGTTTACCTACAGGTTGCAACTAATTTGATTGAACCTGCACTTGGCACCGGTAGCATACGTGTTGTAGTATCGGCTGACCCGTGTACTTTCGCTTTTGTGCTATTTTTAAACAATTAATAATTGCTATTACAGTTTCATTATGTAACAGTACGCAAAAGACGCAAAAATTTAAGCCATTGAAGGCTTGCCGCAATTCCATTCAACCGTCATCATTATAAGCCAAAAAATCAACACAACTATGACATGTTTACCATACTATTGCACAATCAAACCGCTTGGCCAATCATAATGCAGAACGTAGTTAATACAGGAAATCGCCTGCTGCTGAGTTGACCTCTGATACGCTTGGTTAATTGCACGCTTACTTGTAACTCTAAAATTTTCTTTCCAACAGTGATCGAGTGCATTGTTATTTAGAAGTTGCTGAAACCAATTCTGTGGTCGTCGAAATACCCAAGCCCTCCTTGGCGACAAGCAAGTTCGTGGCGAGCTCCTAAATGTAAATAAAACGCCGACAAACCTTGAAGATAGCGTAGTTGAAGGCGTCTTCTTCGGTGTCTTCTCGCAAAAAAAAAATGCCGGATTGTTATATTTATCAAATGATAAGCAGGAGAATGACTGAAATTAAACTTACAAGATCTCGATTCGTGTCATCCATGTCGATCTGTACGTTTTCGCGCGTAAACTGCAGTGTCAGTGAACTCATATCTTATTATATTTTACCCTGGGGAGTCTTTTACTGTGTAACCGCATCCCCAAGGGTAAGATGAAACCTGAGATAAACCGAACCCAAGCCATTAACCCTTGGGAAGGCCCCAAACCCAAGGTGTGTGTAACCACAACTCAATAGAAAAAAACGCAAAGTTCATGCTATTTTGCTCTGCCATACCACTCATATTAACACACAAACTTTCCTGTCCCATTTAACTTTCTTATAACCTCTCCATTAGTAAAATACACCTTGAAATTCTCAAACTACGTTTCCCAAGAAAACGCATTTAACCTATTTTTACCCTTTTAAAGTAGCTATAATGGCTTTACGACAAATGATTGAAACTGATAGGTAACGTGAGATATCGAAATTTAAGGACTAATACCTTTGCGGTAACGTAATGTGAGATATGACAAGTTCATCACAAGTTCTGACATCCCAATACCCTAGGGAAATTAACAATAGGTCCGGGGGTGCTCCCCAAACATTTTAGTGGCAGTATGTGACGCCCTTCTTGAAATCCTAACCGCTTTAACCAACCATATCCTCAATGCCCTAATATAGCTTCTATAAAGAAGGAACAAGAAACCCCCCCGGACAAAAGTCCACAAAATTTTGTTAACAACTTTTGTCCCTTTTTAGTACTCGACTTCGAAATCTCGCTTAATGCGCAAGCGCATTAACGAGATAAAAAGAGGGTATTTTAAGAACTGACTCGTCGCAGAGCGACGAGCCAGTTAACTACTTCGAGCCACCTTAAAGCAAGTGAATTGCTGCGAAGATGTGATTTATGACTTTTATTTATTGAGCCGTTTTCACATTACTGTCGTAAATCCCAAAGCAAAGTAATTACTTTGTTTAGACCCGGCTTAGACTGTTTGTCAGCAGTTTAAAAGCCACAATTTACTCACAATGCATGAATATTCCAAAATCTATTAAAATGGTGCTATATCCTTAAAGCTTTCTCAAATTACATTTAATAGCGGAAGTACAGAAATTTGCGAATTTGGCCATCGCGTTCATTTAGGTGGCTCCAAGTAGTTTTTTTTTTTTTTTTTTTTGGTGGGGGGGGGGGGGGGGCACACTTCTATTTTTGAATGCGCTTATACATAATCTTACTTTAGCTCAATGAATCTGCATTTCATACCAGATGCTAGGCTTGGATGATAGTTTTGGACGATGCTCTTTTATGCTAATCAACGTTTCCATAGAAACGGTAAACCAACATGGCGAAAAACAGTTTTTCCTAAATATCTTTCGATTTTGGGGCTACCCGCGACAAGCGAATAAATGCGCTATAATCTACACATGGTTGCACACAAAATGGGGAAATTTCAATCAAATTAAACTGTTCGATTTTGAATAAATCGCTATATCATTTTTTAACATGTGTTTTTCATGTTTGAAATATAAGCGGTCAAAACATTCCATAGGTCTCACAAATTATCATTAAATTGCCACAGAAAGTTTCCTTAGACTTAAAATATTACTCCCTGCAAATAGCTTTGACTACTCCTCGGCAATAAAGAGATCGAGCTTTTCATTCCACTGCAGTTTTGCTTGACGTTTTCACTTTTTCAAAGTTTCAAGCGCATTTGCATATAATTTAAAAACGAACAAATGAAAATGTTTGGCATCTTCCCAGTATGTTTTTAAATATATAGGCAATAATATATTTCCAAGCTTCAGTCCAATTGATTCAGAGGAACATCCCCAAAAGAGGGTCGTGAAGGGGGGTCCTAATCCCATTTCCCAGCAAATTGTTTTTTTCAAATCCCAGCTCAAATCCCACAATCCCAGCCTGTGTTGCTCAAATTGAAATCCCATTCCCATTTTTCTATTGTTTTTGTTTCAAGAATCCCAGTTCCAGTGCACAAAATCCCATTTCCCAACCTCTAAAAAAGGCAAATCCCAGCTCCCATTTTACCCCTTCGCGACCCTCCCAAAAGAACCGTTGAAGTTCGAGTACGAAAGCAGCGACCTCGTGATGAAAATCCAGTACAACGAGCGTGACATTCACACGCGCTCGGTGGCAAATTCCTCTATTCACGCTTGCCCTGATTTGAATGTTTCCATATTTATAAAGAGACCACAGGGTCACCAAGTATTTCACCTGAGACTGCTTAGTTTTTAAATTGCAATTAAAATTCATCAAAAAAGAATATTACATTGCGCGTATATTTTTCAAAACTTCTAGTTAGGGTTTCAAAAAGTTTTGATCAATTTGAAAATTTGGAAATAAAATTGTGCACAAACGCCTGTGATAACTCAACAATCTAAACAATTATCAGACTTCAGTTAGTATTTTGCCAAGCGTTTAAAATTCTACCTCATTTTAGAGTCAATAACGATGTGCTAGGCGTCGTTTTAAGGGGAAAAACTAAGATATATGATGTGGCAAAAACGGAAGAAATCATGAGTGGAATTTTCCGATGATCGATAGCACGCACACGTAAACATTTCAGTAATAAATTAAAACGTTTTAGAGGACGTCTCTTAGATAATTAGGTATCTTATCGAAACTATTCTCATTCACTCAGCGTCTTTTCTAGCTGCTCTACTTATTGATGATTATATACTATACAGCTTCATTAAAGAAATTTGTGGTCTATTTCTTGGCTTTTTCTTCTATAAACTTTACAATTGCGTTCAGAACTTTAACTTTAATATTATGGCTTGTGCCATGCAATTCCCAAAAAAATGGAATAAAAATTAAAGGCGCATAACGTACATGCGCCAGTGGTTTTACAAGCAAACGATCATAGCGGAATGTCAATAGATAAAATTTCTTGCAAGTCAGCTGGCCAAATGTATGTGAAGATGGAATTCGAAACACCTACAGCTGAACAAAGAATGAAAAATGTTGGCCTTAACGAAGAAACAATACATCATATCTACAGTAGTATCCCTTTTAAAGTGACAAAAGATACTAGACTTGCTATTTTCCAATATAAAATCATCCATTAAATTCTGCCTACAAACGCTACATTATTCAGAGATTTAATTATTTTAAGCGAACAATGCCATCTTTGCACCGAGAAACAAACTCTAAAGCATCTTTTTGTAACTTGCTCCCACGTGGTGTCCTTTTGGACACCTTTCACCGATTGGTGGAATGAAAAAAATCAAGAAGTATTGACTCTTTCGGAGACAAATATCATTTACGGTATCACTAATAGTCTCCCTTTTCGTCTTGGTTTAAAGCTGTGCATAATTTTAGCCAAATATTATATTTACAACGCTTCTAGGAGAGAAGAAGAATATATCTGGGAAGCTTTTTTCTCCTTTATGAAAAATCATCTGGATATGGAAAAACATAAATGTAAATTGGAAGTTAAATTTTGAGCTTTTTTATGTAATTTCGGCTTTTTTGTTCTTGTTTGTAACATGTCCTTTTTTGGTTTATTTTAGCTTGTTTAGCTTGTACTTTGAGTTTTACTTTATGTAAAACGTTCCAGTGAAAGACAAAAGCCAGTTTGAGATCAGCTCTATTTTCGTTGTTTCTCAGTAGGTGAATTAGGCCTACTTTAACCGCTGGCATGCGGTAATTTGTTGTTAATTAGACTCGTTTATATGCGGTTAATTATATGCGAATCGGCTGTTTTTACAGTGCAATATGCTTCGACAGAGCCCATTTTGGCTTCTATTGGTGACTTGCGCGGGTTATATTAGCGCCCAGGCCATTCGAGCTCAACTCCGCATGGGCAATAGTTCATTTTTAGTTTCAAAAGCACTTTAATAACATTTTTTTTAAACACATTCATTTCATACGATTGGAGCTCCACAGTTCATGAATATCTATTATAAGTTCATTTTAGTAACGCGCACGCCCGGAGCAAATGTCTCCTTTCAAGGTGTCAACTTTTTGGTATGTTCGTTTGTGCTCTTTCTGATGAGAAAAATGTGTGCGTGCAGGATACCATCACAGAGGACAACTAAAACAAAACATGACACATTTACCTCACCTTACCTGTAAAATGGTGGAGTTCGCCGACCTGATTTCACTCTCAGCCCTCTCCATATCCCCTTCATAACGCTCCATTTCTCTGTAAGCATCACGAGCCTTTTGTTCGTTGTTTTCAATCAGTTCTCGAACAAAAAGGCCTAATCCATAAATGGGCACCCACCACCAATCCTGTAATTTCTTGTATTTCTGTTCAGCTTCCCTCTGTTCTGTCTCTGCAACCTGATACCTTCTTAAAGCATCTTGCTTGTTTCGGCTGCAACGTTCCCTCTCATCAGTTAGCACGAATTTCTTCGTTTCCAATGCCTGTTTTTTGTTTTTAAGCTGCATCTCAACCTTATATAATTCGTTTATTTCTCTAGTAAGCATCTGCATTTTTTGTTTATGCTCTTTCTCGGCTTTGTTTAGCTGATCACATAGGACTGAAGCTTGTTGTTGTAACCGTGAACCATCTTTTTTTATGGATTTCAGCATGACCGCCGAGCGACGGGCATCGCCGTTTTTCACTGCCTCGAGTGCTGTTTCCACGACATTGAAACACTTAGACCTCAGTGAAACTAGCGTCATGTTTAATTTCAACCGATAAAATGTTATTAAATCGAACAGGCGCTCTCTTATTTGTACGAAAAATTGCTAACCTTGGCGCTGACATTAAAGCACTTCAGAGAGGGCTTGCACCTGCCAACCGCCTTTGTTTGATCTCAAAAGAGATTCTTGGAATAATAATAATAATAATAATAATAATAATAATAATAATATATGTGACTAGACGAGCCACTATACAACCAAATATGGTAAGAAAACACTAGCATTGGTCAGATTTATATCACCAAACTGATCTCAAAATAGAACTCCCTAGAAATAAATAGAACTTCACTAAGGGCTTGCACCTTCCATTTATCTCCAAGAAAACAAAACCGCTTTTGTTTGATCTCAAGAGATTCTTGGAATAATAATAATAATAATAAATAGTAATAATATATGTAACTAGACAAGCCATTATATACCAAATATGGTAAGAAAACGCTAGCATTGGTCAGATTTATATCAACAATTAAACTGATTTCAAAAAAAGAACTCCGTGTATAACGCAGTCAATCCCATAGCATTTACCTAAAGAGCGACACATACAACTCGATGTATGTCTGGAAATAAAGAAGAAAACTAAATGGCTCGTGCACCTTTCAATTCAACTGTCATCATTGATGGAGAAACCTACGATCTTGTCCGCATACCAGATGCAGAAAGCAGAGTGGTGCAGAAAGCCAAACGTAATCTTCTTGGCTCGCTAGATCTCCAAAGGCTCGTGGATGACTTGGGAAAACTCGGGAAGTTCATGCGTGTGGCTTACAATGGTGTAGCAGGTAACACTGTCGTACAGATTAGCGTACAGGAAATCGGCTTCGAGATTACGAAACTGGCCGACAAATCAGCCATCACAGTGCACCAGTTTAAAGGTGCATCGCAGAGCGTGCTTGAAGAGCTGAAGAGTACCTATCAATATTTGCTAGATGGATTGGAAGAGATGGCGCTAGAAACACTCTCGACGTTGGCCACGGTGGCAAAAGGGATGGCAGAGGCCGCAGACGACTTACGCGGCGATTTTGAAAAGGCAACAGTAGATGTGAGGAAAGCATTAAAGGCCACTCATACTAAAAAAGGAGAACAAGAAGACGCCAAGAAAATGGCCGAGAAAGAACGAGTAGAGTTCGAGTTCAAAATGAAGCAAGCAGAGGAGATGAAGAAGAGTGCACGTGAAGCCGAAGAACAGGCAACATTATTTTACAACGAAGCTCAAGCAAGAGAAGACAAGGCGCAGGACGTACACGACAGCATGACACGTACGTTAGTAGATACCTTTACAGGTGCCTTAACTGGTATCACAAGTGCTACTGGGTTAGCACTGATGCTAAAATTCGAAAAGGCAGCCGAAAAGTTGCAGAAAATTGGTGACAAGTCAGGATACAAGGAGGCCATAAAGAGGGCAAATGAGGAAAAGAATAAACACTTGGAAGATATAAAGGCAGGGCGAAAAACTCGCCAAAAGGCTATACAACAATGCATAAATTTCACAGAGAGTATCATGAGCTGTGAAAATGACAACGAGTTAGCAGATGCAGCCATTAAAGCCTTACATAGCTCTGTTGGCGCTCTAGCATCTCTCGCTGCCACCATGATGAAAGCAGCCACATTCTGGGAGTATATGCAACTCCACTGCGAGTCGTTAGCTCAAGGAGGTATGAAGCAAAAAGTCGAAACGGCAGTGAAAATGTCTAAAGAAAGGCGACTAGAAGTTTGGACATCAACAGCATTCAAGCAAGACGCCCTGAGGTACTATTCTAAATGGGTTGCTCTAGACGACGTGTGTGGTGTGTACATGGTACAGATTGAGGAGACCTCAAGAGATCTCTACAAATACCTGAAGGAGAACCCGACCACTGAAGAGGCCAAGAAGAATGTACGTAAACTAGCTGCTGAGTTAGAAAAAGATTTAAAGCAAACTCAAGAAAATGAAAGCCTTAAAGGAGAAATATCGCTTGAAATTGAACCTTGGATGGACATAAAAGTGGTTAAAGTAATCTCAAGAAAGTGAAGGCTTTGGAGGAAAAGAGATCGCTTGAAAACGGTGGATAAACATTATACACATGCAAATTAAGCACGCTAACTTCATTATGTTTTTTTTTTTGGTGTGTCTGTAACCACAGGGGCCCACACAATTTGTTTGTGTAACCATAGTTAATAAAGTGCAGTGGTTATGAAACCTGAGAAATGTCTTTGTTCGATGTTTTTGTTATGGTTTTTCGGCCTTGACCCTGCACAACACAATAGATGTTGAACTTTTGTTCGAGCAACTGACCAATAGAAATGGTGTTATTAATTTATTCTGTTATAGCGTGTGATCAAGAAAACAAAAGATGTTGTCATCGCCATTGAGGTCTGCAAGGTTTCATAACCAGTCCCTTGATTAACTAAGGTGTAACATAACCGTTTGTATTGTAATTCTATAGGAAATGTGTTTTAAATGTATGTACTGATTAAGGTACCCGCCCAGGGTATTTTGGGTCATTTTTTCTCTGTAATATTTCTAATGAAACGCTCAAAATGATCCTGTTGACTTCGTAGAATGAATCATCAATAAATAAAAAATCCAGAAAATTCACCTGCTTGTCGTGTATCTGGCCCCCTGTGGGAATAATGGATTAATTATTAACCCGTCTTTAAGAGAAAGATTTGCGTCGTTTGTGAGAACGATGAAAAGAAAGCGAAATATGAATACAGAAATGTTTAAATATCGCTGAATAAAAGACCGAATAAATTTGTGCCGGTCACCCAAGCATAGATTTCTTTGATAGATACTTGCGAAGAAGTCTGCCAAGTTTCGCAGAAAAAGGCCTTTGGGTTTTTTTTAGAAAATGAAATTTTGTAGTTGCAAACCTTTTTAAGAATGCATTAAAAGTCGATGTGAAGCTTCTGATCTCGATAAATCAAGGCAAATTCGTCGACATACTTCTTTCCGCCATTTTGAAGTGATTTACGCTGACCGGCTTGCCTGTAGTTGCATTTTTTTGTTTTGTCCTGTTTTGTTTATCGGTTGCTAAGGCACATCCTGATGCGTCACAAAAACCTATTCACAGCGTGACTATATCCGGTTGCTTGTAAGTAATTTGAGCATTCACTGTACAGATGGCGCCAACGAAGAAGAAGAAGAAATTTTCTAAGCAAGCCAGAAAGTAAGTAAGGGTAGAACGGTCAAAGAAACCCTCTGGAAAACTGGAAGGAGGAAGAATATAAAATCACAGCCTTGGCAAAGACAAACTTCAACTCTTTACAAGTTGGATAGCTTTTTTTTAAAAAAAAAAAAATATTTTTAAGCTCAACCCTCTATGCTTGGACCTTCAAAATTAAAATCGTGCTACGGCATAAACTAAAAATAGCTGGGCCCATTCAAGGCTAACAGATCATTTAGGATAAAATCATTTTATAGTAGACTGCTAGCTGTACCTTTTCAGTCAATCGATCGGGCGAGCTGATCACGAAAACAAGCTCGGCGAGACTGAAACGAGCGACATGCAAAAGGAAAACTGGGTAAAATTTTGGTAAATGCCAACATGTCCTCGAGGACGGAATTATGATTATCATAAAATATTAAGTGCCCATGAATTTATGATTACCATAATTTTGTGGCACAACAGTAGAAACGGAGAGGATCTGGGGTTAAAGTATTGGAATGCTCGACTAATCCAAGATGGATTCATGGGAGCAGGGGTGGTGTAGTGGTGAGAGCACTCGCCTCCCACCAATGTGGCCCGGGTTCGATTCCCGACCCTGGCGTCATATGTGGGTTGAGTTTGTTGTTGGTTCTCGTCCTTGCTCCGAGGGTTTTTCTCCGGGTAGTCCGGTTTTCCTCCCTCCACAAAAACCAACATTTCCAAATTCCAATTCGATCCGGAATTCGAGGGCCACAGGTTTGTCAGTCAAGAGACTGTTAAGTGTTACCCTCGTTAAACAAAGTCGATTTATTTATTTATTTATTTATTTATTTATGGACGTCGACGGTATTTCACGAAAACACTGGAACAACTGTGTGAGCTCTCTCGGGTAAAATAAAAGTTCATACTAATGACGAAACATATTTAATATTCTATTTTACAAAACAATACACTCACCAGTCATGCTTGACCTCTGTTGTCCTTCGCGCGCCGTGATGCGATTTTGCCGAGTATTTTGTATTTTGCTGATTTTGCCGCGATCCTTGATTAGAACCTAGTATTTCTTCCGTTATCTACTGTTGTGCCACAAAATTATGGTAATCATACCCTTACCAAACCAAGTGTATTTCAAAAGTGATTTAAAAGTACTTTTAATGTATTTGAACGATTTTAACTATATTTTGAGCTCATCATGGTGTATTTTTATTATATTTTAACAAAAATTCAAAAATAGTGGTAAGAGTTTGAAATGTATTTGAGGTATATTTAAATGCTATGTCATGGCAAAAAATTGGGTGACATTTGCCTTTAATTTTTTAACTCGTCCCCAGACCCCAAATTTGAACCTTAAAATCATTGTGAAAACGCCATTTTTTTAAGGGAAAATCAAAATTTCGCCCATTTATGAATTACTTTTCGGAAATCCACACTCGGATTCCAGTAATTTGGTTATCATTCTATCTGGAAACGTTAAAATATTTTAATAACTTAAAAAAAAAGTCCTGTCATTTTGACCTTGAAGTGACCAATGTCAAAAAAAGTCCTGTCATTTTGACCTTGAAGTGACTAATGTCAAGTAAAGGCTTATATGAAGTTCAACCACGCGGTCATCGCTTTTAGCGGTATAACTCATTTTAATAGGCATAATGTCAACATCCACACTCGGTTTTGAAGAGACTGGGATCTTGTGAACATTTTGGTGGGAAATATGATTTAGTTGGAGCGAAAACAAATCCCGTCATTTTGCCATTTTTTCAGTGCACTATGCTTCGACTGAGCCAATTTTGGCTTCTATTAGTCTGTACCTATTCGCATGCTCTTTTGTCAATGCATGGCCTGACAATTTATGAATTACTTTTCGGGAATCCACACTCGGATTCCAGTAATATGGTTATTATTCTATCTAGAAACGTTAAAATATTTTAATAACTTTTAAAAAAATTACCGTCATTTTGACCTTGAAGTGAGCAATTTCGCATAAAGGCTTGTATGGAGTTCGACAGCGCGGTCATCGGTTTCAGTGTTCTAACTCATTTCAATAGGCATAATGTCAACATCCACACTCGGTTTTGAAGAGACTGGGATCTTGTGAGTATTTTGGTGGGAAATATGAGTTAGTTGGAGCGAAAAAAATCCCGTCATTTTGCCATTTTTTTCAGTGCACTATGCTTCGACTGAGCCAATTTTGGCTTCTATTAGTCTGTATCTTTTCGCATGCTCTTCTGTCAATGCATGGCCTGACAATTTATGAATTACTTTTCGGAAATACACACTCGGATTCCAGTAATATGGTTATTATTCTATCTAGAAACGTTAAAATATTTTAATAACTTTTAAAAAAAAGTACCGTCATTTTTACCTTGAAGTGTGCAATTTCGTATAAAGGCTTGTATGGAGTTCGACCGCGCGGTCATCGCTTTAAGCGTTCTAACTCATTTTAACAGGCGCAATGTCAACATCCACAGTCACTCGTTTTTGGAAAGATTGGAATCTAGTAAACATTTCGGTGGAAAATTTGCTATGGTTCGAGCGAAAAAAAACCTCCGTTATTTTGCACTTTTCAGCCGGAAAGATTTCCGTTTAACCCCATACGTAACATTAGTTATGCATACCGTTCTTAAAACTAAAACAAAAGCCAAAACAATAGAAATCCAAAAGCAAAACAATAGCGCAGACATACATAATTATGAGCAACAGTTCATTTTGGTAAGCGCACGCCCGGAGCAAATAGAGACCTTACGATTCGACAACGGCGACGGCGACGGCGACGTGAAAGGACTGGGTCGAGACCGTCGGTTGCCGTCGCCGTTCCCGCCAAAGTTTACATTACGAAAAGATTTTGAAAACTTCGCCGGCTATATGTGAATCTGTGTCGAATCTGTGAGTTTTGTCAATATTTACTTGCCAAATTTTGTTGAGTTCTTGCTGATATCATGCCGAAAGTACCACTGAATGCTTGCTTTTATACGACGTTAATTCTCCCAGAAATCCTGACATTCCTTACTGGAACTACGAACAATTCGACCTGGAGCTGATGACAGACGACGAATGCAAAGCCGAGTTCAGGTTTTACAAAAACGATATATACGAACTGAGTGAAATTTTGAATCTTCCAGACAGAATTGTTTGTTACAATGGCGTCAACGTAGACATAACAGAGGCATTTTGCATATTTTTGAAGCGGTTCGCCTACCCTTGCAGATATGTGGATTTGATACCAAGGTTCGCGAGACCTGAGCCGCAGCTTTGCATGATCTCAAATGCTGTGATGCATTCCATTTACACTAGCTGGAGACATTTGTTATTGGATTTGGATCAGCCATGGCTAAGTCGCCCACATTTGCAAACTTTCACAGAAGTTATCAAAGAGAAGGGAGCGGCTCTCCAAAACTGTTGGGGTTTCATTGACGGAACTGTCAGACCTATCTCTCGCCCTGGCAAAAACCAACGTGTAATGTACAACGGTCATAAGAAAGTGCATTCAATTAAATTTCAATCGATTGCTTCACCAAATGGCCTTATTGCCAACCTTTATGGTCCCGTGGAAGGAAAAAGGCATGATAGTGCAATGTTGGCGCAATCACAAGTGTTGAACCAGCTTCAACGTCTTTCGTTTAACCCTCGTGGAGACATCTTATGTGTTTATGGCGACCCAGCATACCCTCTCCGACCACACCTTCAGGGTCCCTTTCGCGGCGCTAGGTTAACAGACCTTCAAAAGGCTTGGAACAAATCAATGAGTGAAGTGAGAGTTTCAGTAGAATGGATTTTTGGTGACGTCGTTAACTATTTTAAATTCTTGGATTTCAAAAAAAATTTAAAGATATGCTTAAGTGCCGTTGGCAAAATGTATATTACATGTGCTCTTATGCACAATGCCCGGGCATGCTTGTATGGCTCCACTACTTCAGAATTTTTTGAGATTTCCCCCCCAACTGTACAGGAGTACTTTCAGTGATGTAAGATTGTAAATAGTTTATTAACCTTTAAAAATTTAGAGGACACTCGGTGAATGATCGTTACATGAAAAAAATAGATCAAACTACTGAAGATGACGTTTATATAACTTTAAAAATTGTTAACAATCACATAACTTAAACGTATTGTCTCTGAAATACAAAATAAACAGCCCGTTTTACAGTGAACGGGAAAGTTTTTTTTACAGAACTCTACCACAGTTTATTTGTCTGTAAACTTTTGTAGCAAGGACATAAGTGCCTGAGTTTGCTGCTGCTGCTGTTGTAATAAGGCCATATTCATATTCTGTAGCTGTTGCAGTTGCTGTTGTTGCAACTGACTGGCACGCCGCTGTTGTTCTGCTCTTTCCTCGTGTTCCTTAGCTCTTAAATTCAAATCAGCTTCTCTCGCTTCTTTCTCCATTTGTAGTTCTTTTTTCCTTAACTCCATTTCATCCAACTTTTGTTGAGATTCTGCCTCAACTCTTTCTTTCAGGAATGCCATTGATTCTGCTCCACTTGCTCTCTTCTTTTTCTTTGGTTTTGGCTTGTCATCTTGGTTCCTCTCTTGACTTTGTTTGAAGGTCTCCAAACTCATATTTCGCATTTCTTCTGCTTGGGAAGCTTCTTCTTGTAGTTTCTTCTTTTTGCAATCATTTAACCTATCTGCCTCATCAAACAAGGAGACAATTTCTTCCATCATCACATCCACTTCGCTTGGCTCAGGAGATGTTCCAGTGGCCTTTTCGTCTTCAGAAACTTTCTTTCTGTAGCGCCTTTCCAGAAGGAGGTATCTATCACGAACTGAGCGTTGTGTGACACGAAACACCGGTTCACTTGACCTTTGAAGTTGACATGCAAGGCTTTCCCAAACCTCTCCTCTTTCCACTGTTCCTTTCTTGTGCTCCCAAGGTTTAAACTGAAGAATTTCCTTAAGAAATACTACATCATGCGTTTCGGACCATTTCATGGCTTGGCTATTGGGAAAAATTATAAACATAATAAGATTGATGAAAATTGGCACATTCCAGAATTTTCCCAACCCTTTGGCAGCCCTATGTAAGGCAGTCTTTGTCCCAGGGGAAAAAGTTATGGGTACCAAAAAAAAAAATAGAACTAAAACAGACAAATTCTACTGACCAAGAGATGACACTCTACTATATTAAATAATTTTGTTGACTGAACATTGCCAAACAATTCTCCTTACTTTCCAAACAGAAATATAAAAATAACTGAGTCACAGCCCTTAAACTATGCTACTCCTTTAGCAAGAAGAGGAAGCTAAACAGCTTTTTAACTAACAGGACCATTAAAAAATTTGAAAAAAAAAATCGCAACAACTTAAATAGAGGATTTCATTCATCCCCTTAAATTATGCTGATTCTAAAATAAAATATTCAATTCATCAATTTTAACAATACTACACACTCCAAAAATTTTTTTAGGAAAGTTAAAAGAAAAGCAAACAAGATCATAAAAAAAGAATCTCACAATTTCGAATAATTAAATTTATACAATTGAAATTAAAACTAAAAATTTCTATACATGTGACCAGGGCCACAAAACGAGTCTCCCTCTTTAATTTTGCTACTCCTTTAATGTTATCATTGAGGATTTCCAATCCACCACATGCACTTACAAAAAAAGGCTAAAGCAGCAAAAACCAACAGTATTTTTGTGTTTCAAGATCGAATACAGAACAACTTTGCTGATCATTTCAGCTGATCATTTTTAACACTCGAAAGGCTGATTGAAAACATCGACGAGACAAGGTTTTCTTACTGGTTTAAACGATTCGTCTATGCAAAGGTTTGTGAGACTTAAAGATAGAGTTTATTCGTGAAAGTAAGCTGGCAGTCAAAACAACATTTGACGACTCAATAGATAAAATTTAGGGAAACAGACATAGCTTAACTGAGAATTCATTTGGTCTAAACAAGGCAAGTGATCCAGACAACTAAATTCCAGTTGAAAGTAAAATTCACCCACGTTAAAATGAAAAAAATATTGGAAATCATGTACCGATACACACTACATTTCTGTTAGTGACCTAAAAAAGTAACCTATAGTTCAAATATCACTTTACCTTGCTTCCTTTGCCATTTTCTTTCTTCAGCTGCTTCGCGTTTTCACACGACGGCAAAACTTGATGAATGGCGTTCGCGCGTACCTTCGACAACGCCAACGTGACGGCAAACGCATGCGCAGTTGTTCGTTTAGAAGAGGCGAGGTCGCCGTTGCCGTCGCCGTTGTCGAATCGTAAGGTCTCTAATGTCTCGACTGAGGGATCAATATTTTGGAATGATAAACCGGATGGGGTTTTCCATTCATTTGTAAGCTATTTGTCGCCAAAACTACATTTCATATAGAGTATTTGAACACTATTTTGACAACATGACTTCCGAAGTGTTAGAGTGATTTTACTTCAACTGTGAAACAGAAACTATTAGTTAGTGTGTAACACTATCTATCACTATCCATTACACTAGCGCTAGACCTTGATAGAGTGATTCACAATCTAACAATTAGTGTGTGATAGTCCAAATTAAACAAAAGAAAACAATGGAATTATTGTCCAATAGTGCGTACTATTCGCACTGCATAAATCATAAGCAGAGCATATAAGACCAACAAAATATGAATAAATTGTCATTCCTTCAAGTGCAACGGCTCCGTCAACATCAAAGTGTCTCTCGCTATCTGAACACCAGCGCTGACCTTTTATCGTATTCGGTAGCATGTACACCACCCTTTGGAGCTCATTTGGCTTAGTGACTCAGTTTCTTGTTTCCTTTTGTAGGATGAATCGCTCGGCTGGGGCTTAATATTGGAGCAAAACTGCAATTATCTCTTACTGAGCAAGCGCCAGTTTTTGAGGTTTGGGAGAGTTACATTGTACCTTGAAGTAAATTACTCGGCCTAATATTTGAACGATGACTACGGATGTTTTGTGCTCATGTTTCGTCCTCAATGGTGAGAGGTATTTTCTGTCGTCAAATGTTGTCATCACGTGTAGTTGCGGAAAATTAGCATATACTATGGTTGCCTCTTGGTAAAATGATTCTGTCGGCGAGGGTCCGTCAGTTGATTACTAATGAGTGTTGAATGATTTTTGTATTGAGCTCAGAGTTATATTCTCACGTGGAGATTTTGTCTCTTAGTGAAATGATTCTGTCGGCAAGGGAGCGATTGATGATCACTAATGAGTATGTTTACAATGAGCATTGTTTGAGCTCGGTGTTTATTTGTACTCTTAGTGACATGATTCTTTCGTCAAGGGAACGACTGATGATCACTAATGAGTGTGTTTACGATGAGTATTATTCGAGCTCAGTATTTGGTTGTACTCTTGGTGGCATGATTCTTTCGTCAAGGGAGCGATTGATGATCACTAAGGAGTATGTTTACAATGAGCATTGTTTGGGCTCGGTGTTTGTTTGTATTCTTAGTGACATGATTTTTCGTCAAGGGAACGACTGATGATCACTAATGAGTGCGTTTACGATGAGTATTATTCGAGCTCAGTATTTGTTTGATTCTTTCATTTTTTGGTGTGAAATATAATTACTTTTTTCGCCCTTATGAGCCAATCATAGAGTGTATGGGAATTTGATATTGTGTTACTTGTCAACGCTGGCGCGGCGATCGTGTAATGAAAAATCGAGGTAAAACAGGTATATTAAGACCAATAAGCTATTTTCGGCTATAAAACGCGTTAATCTCCTTCACGATCCTTCTAATTCTTCGAAAGAGACCATGTTTCGAGGCACACAAAGTGATTTTAAAACTTTAAAAACATTTAAATATTTAAACATTTAACTAGGGTAAACAATTGACTGCCGGAGTTGATAGAAAATAAAACAGCTTTAATTTCGCCCAGAAACATCACCCTTTTACGCCGGTAAAAGTGGAACACGCGCCCACGAACAGGAAATTAGAGGGATACAAATGTGATCTTTATTTCGGGCGCGCTTATTCCTCGTGGCAAATATCCATTCGGCTCGCGCCAATTGTTCGGCGAGCCGAAATGAATCAAAATTCGTGTATAACAAATCAACGGCGCTTCATCCATCACAAGACATAAAAAGTGAAACAAACTTCATTCGTTGTTCACACCATTCAAATTCATTCGTTGTTCACGTAGTTGTTCCAGGCATTCAAATAATTTATTGCCGTGAGAAAACATTTTAGGAATATAAATCGTAATTTAATAGAACGCTTCTATGGTCCCAAACTTGGAGACGACATGACTGGGACCAAAACGACCAGATTCCGTTCAGATAACACCTACGGATAATACGTGTTTATTTCACATGTACTGTGTAACACAACAAGTTCAAGCTCAACAATACAATCCCAGTTCTTTGTACCTGACATTGTCCACCCGGTACATTTCTATTCAATTTTAAACTTCTTTCTTTAGTAAATGTACTTTTTAGCACCGAACGATGACGTGGACAACTTCTCCTGGACTGCAGTGAGCCCCAAAGAAAAACATTCTACACGGATCTTAACTTTAATTTAGTATTTAATGACGAACTGCGCGTATTTCTTGCCTGTTTATATGTGGTCCTGATATGTGGTTGTCACCGTTTTGTACTGAATATAATTATAATAATACGGTAGGGAATATTATTATAATTATTATAGGGAGTTACCACTGTGTTGCATCGTGTAACTCCCCAAGGGAAACAACGGAGAATAAAATGTCGACGAAATATTTATTTCTGTGTTTTGAATGCTCACTTTTCCCTTGTCAAAAAAATTAGTTTATTAGTTTTTTGTTGCGACAAACTAATTTTAAGACAGTATATGTAGCTTACATGAAGGTTTACCGCTAATAAAGACTCCGGACTCGATGCGCCTGCGATGCTCTTTATCTCACACTGGGACACCGGCGAGTTGTACATTTGTACGATTGTACCGCGCTCTTCGTTTTCGTGAAAAAAGTTTTTTCGTTTCCATAATTCCTTTTATTGAACTCAAAAGCGAAGGCGTGATGCGTGCTTGGTATAACTGTTTAGAACCTACATGGATTCATCATTGCTACACTGGCAATCGTATTAACTCAAAGAGGGGCCGTTTATAGAAAGATTCACGTGGAAAGGTCAGGTGAGTCATTGGATTGATTATTATCCTCTTTACTCCCCATTTTTCCCACCACATCACTGACCAGTGGGCTGACAGGGGGAAAAGGTTAAAAGTCTATGCTTCAAAATACAAAACCTAAAAATTCAATGCCTGGTTTCAAGACAGTGTCCAAATAAAAAGGTTTTCCAGCTCACCAATTATTATATTCACAAGTACCTATGTTTTTGTTGTTTTCACCAACTGATCACAATATGCCAGCATTTATTTCTTGTGACAAGAGCAAACAAACTGTTGAAAGATGTGTCATTTTGGCAGTTCTGCTAATAAAGGATGCGCAATCCTAAGAGCTGGAATGGTTTGCTGTTGTCACAATGAAAACAAAATAATTATATCTATTTTATTTATTAGTCTGAGTTTCTATTCTTCCTTTTTAAACCGTGAATATGCGCAAGCATAATTAACAGGTTATCGGTAATGGTGGCTAAATCACTTACTCGCTTGCTCATTCCATCACTCAGCTGTAAACTAAGTGACATAATGCTTTGTTACGAATGCATTTTGTAACAACGTGAATCCAGCTATAAAAATAATTAATTTGTTGTAAACAAATATCTTTTTCAACGGAGACACACGTTTTGCTGCATTAATCTACCTTGATGTTCCTCGATGGTTGAGTGGAAGTCACATTCAGGACCCTTCTTTTTTCTTTCTTTGGACTGGACATCATGAAAGTGATGTACTGTTGTTTTTTTTTGTGTTCGTCAAAAATCCTTATGTTTTAATTTAAAAAAAAATATCAAACCGTGTCAGTGTGAAAACATAAGTTTACCGTAATATTACGTTATGTGTTAGCATTTCTTATTCACAATTTGGCTCTTAGCATAGTCGCTACATAATTAATTATACTAACATTGACCAAATTAAATCTTTGAAAATGGAATTAAGTGTCAATCGTTTCCAGTCATAGAGTGTAAGGGAATTTGATCTTGATTGCCATTTTCAATGCTCACAGTTGGATTTTGTTTCACCTGCCAATCAAAGCAACTCTGCTTGCAGGGCAGAAGAGAAAATGTTTGAAAGAATAATAAGATACATGTATAATTGCATCGGCTGTGGCAGTGCAAGTAAAACTTCCTTTATTGTCATTTTTTTCATGCTTCGAGCTGTTTTATCTAACAGCATTATATCTAGCAGAGCTCACTTTTTATTTAATGATAACACATTTTGACCCCAAATTACTGCTCAATATTATTCACTAATCCAGTTGGTCTTACGAAATGCTTCTCCCGAGTTCCAAAATTAACATTCAATGTTTTACATGTGAAATATTGCTTGATAATCGGTTTAGCACTTAAGGAAGCTGGTAGCTTAACATGTTTTTATTTGTCAAAAGGATGCTTGCGCATGTGAATTAAAGGGTTGAGGGTACCACTTTACAGTATGATTGAATAAAATCCTAATGTGATTTGAGTGTGCCACTATACAGTATGATTGAATAAAATCCTAAAGTGATTTCAGTAATTTGACCCCAAATTACTGCTCAATATTATTCACTAAATCAGTTGGTCTTACGAAATGCTTCTCCCGAGTTCCAAAATTAACATTCAATGTTTTACATGTGAAATATTGCTTGATAATCGGTTTAGCACTTAAGGAAGCTGGTAGCTTAACATGTTTTTATTTGTCAAAAGGATGCTTGCGCATGTGAATTAAAGGGTTAAGGTTACCACTTTACAGTATGATTGAATAAAATCCTAAAGTGATTTCTATCAGTATCTCTGGGTTACACCGTACTGTTGAGAACGCCACTTTACGGTGGCTTCTTTTCAGGCTTCTGGCATCCAAACATTTTCTTGAGCTTTGAGCAATAGAATTTACATGCACACCATGATATTGGTGTGAAGAGACTGTTCAGTATTACACTAATAGTTAAGGTCTTAATCATCAACACACAAGACTAGGTGGGTAATTCTCAGGAGAACCCACCAAGTTTAAACTTCTTTTATTTGTTCTGACACAGTGATCTTTACCAAACAAAATACTATAATATACAGCAGTTTTCAATTGAGTGTTGTAAAACCACTGAAACCAAACCACTCAAACCACCAACCACCAAAGCAATCAGAACTTAATGCAAATACACGTGGCTAGTGCCAAGTCGAGCGTGGAAAAATGTGTGCAAAAAAGTTGCAACTGGTTTTACTACTGATCGGTTAGGAAAGTGGCGTAAGATTTCAGAGCTAATAACAAAATTGTGTCAATGCAAAATCAATTTATTTCAAAATTACTTTCGACACACAATTGAAAACCACTATATCAAAGTATCTTTTTGCAGCAACGTCATGAAAATTTAGCCTTCAGTTAATGTTAAAGGTATCGGGCATGTGGGTACACCCTTTTTTTTCTTTCACCATTCTTTTCTAATTTGCAAGCATGGCCATCTACATAAAGGTTTGGGTTATGCATTTTGTTTTCAGACTGATTTCACTAACATTGGCAGTGAGCTGACTTAAAGGAGCTATGTGATGGTGATTTTGAGGTTTTTGGGTCAAAACTGCCCAAATTAAAACTAAGTACCTTTGTTGTACACAGAATGCTTATAGAACACTAAGAGGAAGATATCAAGTGAATTTTTGAAGAGAAAATTGACCATAATTAATATATGTTAAGACATGCAGAAGTGATAAGCTTGGAAAAATGTGCCCAATTTTTTCTAGATGCTATCCATTTCCATCCTGGCCATTTGCAGGCCAAGACACTAATTTTTACTCTTACAGCACTGGCAGAAATTTTTTTTAACAAAACTGGATCCTTTTCTTAGGATTTTCACTGAAATATAGATGTATTTTGGCTTTTTAAAGTAATACTAAAAATGACGACAAAGCCCCTTTAAATACCGGTACGTAGGGTTTCTAACCACAGCCTTCTCACTAATTTATTACTCATGGGCGATAATTATTTTTGTTTTGGCTTTTGACCAACTGATTTCAAGACACTGACATTTTTATTAACCCTTTCCTGCCTGAGAACCACTATAGTGGGCCCCTGATTAATAATAATAGGTATAGTTTCACGGTTCAGCGCATGTGCACAGAATAAAATGCTTTATTTGCTATCTTACCAATTTGATCAGTTAAAAAACCACTCATATTAACTTCAATAATCACATATTATAATTTAGTCCAAACAAAACAAAGGATGACCAAAATTCACAGAAAATTACAACGGATCGCACCAACAGTCAACACTGAATTAAACCTTTGACCCGTAGGATTTATTCTACGCTCTGGTGGCTTTCATGGCGCACATGGCTGTGTATAATCATCCATTCAATCAGCTAACTGACTGTGACATTTTCATGGGAAGATTTCCTGCCAGAGTTATCTACTCGCTTCCAATTGGCGTAAACAATGAGTTTCATCATAGCTTGCACATACGCCAAACCGTGAAACCCTCCCTTTAAGGTCTTAATTTTTTTCAATTAAATTTAGACATCAAACTCATGAGAACCCTCAAGCCCTAGATACTCGATCTTCGGTCAACTAAACAGGCCAATAATATATTATTATGCAATATAAAACAATGGATAGCTCATGCAATATGATTCACTATAGGCCTTAGCAAATGCGTGTTACATTTTGATGCATGATTAGTACTTCTATGTTACCTCGAACTGTATGAGACGTGTCACCCGCCAGTTCAGATGGACAATAATTAATTGCAAGCTGGCTGCATGATCAGTACTTTTATATGTTACATCGAACTGTATGAGGCGTGCCACCCACCAGTTCAGATGGACAGTAATATTAAGTGCATGTTGGCTGCATGTTTAGTACTTTTATGTTACATTGAACTTAGCAAATGCGTGTTACATTTTGATGCATGATTAGTACTTTTATGTTACATCGAACTGTATGAGGCGTGCCACCCGCCAGTTCAGATGGACAGTAATATTAAGTGCATGCTGGCTGCATGATTAGTACTTTTATGTTACATTGAACTGTATGAGGCGTGCCACCCGCCAGTTCAGATGGACAGTAATATTAAGTGCAAGCTGGCTGCATGATTAGTACTTTTATGTTAGGTCGAACTGTATGAGGCGTGCCACCCGCCAGTTCAGATGGACAATAATATTAAGTGCAACTAGCTGGCTGCATGATTAGTACTTAAGTGGTCTTGGAAAGATCTGTTCATTGAGATAATAAAAGTGTACTCCTCTGATATCTGTGATATGGTTGACCCCCCCTACAACGTTTTGCACTTTTTTGTGTACTAGAACACACGAGTGCTTCTGTTATTCTATGCATTTAGAGCTTCAAAATAAGCTATAGCTTAGGGTATACCAAGTATATGATCAAGTTTCCACTCTATCAGGAGTAAAAACAGGAGGAAACAGTTTAAAGTTCCCTTAAGTTTCTTGTTTAAAGTAAACTGACCATCTAAGTCTCATCACAAATTTTCAGGCCAGTAATAGCCCCCTTTAAAGGGTGATTTTTTTTAGTACACTAACAGCTATGACCATTTTCCCAAGCAGCAACTGTACATATCACAGAAGTCAGTGATTCCATAACTCTTGTTGTTGTTGGTTTATTTGCAGGATTGGCATCCAAGCACTTTTGAGCATTGGCATAATTTAGTAAAAGTGGAATTTATTGCTTTATATGTGGCTGTTGTAGTTCAATTTTATCCTAAATATTATTAGTCTGTTGTTTGTGATCGTCCGGGTGAGTGTAGTTCTGAAAAGAACTGTTGTTGTTGACAATGACTGACGTTTCGACAACCTGAGCGGAAGTCATCTTCAGAGTCATGTGAATTGTGAATGGTCAGTTGATGTTATATACGTCTGGTTATAGCTGTCATTGGTCAGTTTAGCCGTGATGTTATTGGCTGTAGAGACTCAAGTCAGTGATAGGTGCGTTTCGATCCGTGTATTGTTAGTGTAATTTCTGTAGTCGTATTGTTAGTAAAATTTGTCAGTGAGTTCAGTCTATTGTTCGTCTGTTTTGTTGACAAGTCGTTTGTAAGCCGCAGGTAGCTGTTGGCATCTGTTCAGTGGTGTCTGTTCTAAGTTAGTAAACCAACTTTCTAGAGTGAGCCGTTTGTAGTAGTCCGTACTGTAGGTAACGCATTCGGCAGAGTCCCAGTCAATTCTGTGTCGTGCGTAAATGGTTTGTTGATGTCACCATTTTTTTACGCCCGTTTGTGTTCAGTCAGTCGTATGCTCAGATTCCTGCCAGTCTCACCGGTGTAAGAGGCCTGGCAGTCGCAGCATTTGATCTTGTATACTGCTCCTTGTCTGTCGTTAGGTTCGTCCTTGTCTTTAACGTTTGTGAGAAGCTGTCGTAAAGTAGTAATGGGTTTGTGAGCGACACGGATGTTGTAAGGTTGTAAGATCCGTGCAATAGTCTCAGAAGTGCCCTTGATGTAGGGTATTGTCGCTGTGGTGACAGGTTTTGCGTAAGTTGTGTCAGATTCGTTGTTTTTGTAAACATTGCGTTTAACAAAGTCTCGGTTGTAGTTGTTCTTACTGAAAACGTTGTTAAGGTACTTGGTTTCGTCGGTTAGGCTGTCAGGTGAATCGCAAACTAGTTGCGCTCGTCTTGTCAAAGTTCGTATGGTAGTCGCTTTGTGAGATGTAGGGTTGTACGATGACTGGTCTAGTAATCTGTCGGTATGAGTCGGTTTCCTGTAGACAGTAGTCAGCTGTAGTTTGTTGTCGTTTCGGCTTACTAGACAGTCTAGAAAAGGAATCGTACCATTTTCTTCAACCTCTCTAGTGAACTGTATGTCAGCGTTTTGTCTGTTGAGGTGTTCGTGAAAGGTGTCAATCTCGTCTTTGTGTACAGCAGTGAAGGTGTCGTCCACGTAGCGTAACCAAAGTGGTACTGTTTGTTTGTATGTAGCAAGGGCTTCTTCCTCAATGTTCTGCATGACAATTTCAGCAACAACAACTGAGACAGGTGAACCCATAGCTGTTCCGTGTAGCTGTTTGTAGTGTTTTCCGTTATACTGAAAATATGTCGAAGTGAGACAAAGATTCAGTAAGTCCATGATGTCGTCAGTCGGCAGTGGAAGTTTGAAGGTAGAGTTCTTGATGGCTGTCTCAGTACAATCTAAAGCCAGTTGAAGCGGAATACTGGTGAACAGTGATTTCACGTCAAAAGACACTAGTTTGTGGTCGTCAGGTATCTGTACTGTCTTGATAGCGTCAATAAAGTTCTCAGTAGATTGTAGTTTGTGGCTAGATTCGTCTGTTAAGGGTTGCAGTACAGTAGTCAAGTATTTAGACAGTCAGGCCTCTTACATCGGTGAGACCTCTTACATCGGTGAGACTGGCAGGAATCTGAACATACGACTGACTGAACACAAACGGGCGACAAAAAATGGTGACATCAACAATCACATTGCTGAACACCATTTACGCACGAATCACAGAATTGACTGGGACTCTGCCGAATGCGTTACCTACAGTACGGACTACTACAAACGGCTCACTCTAGAAAGTTGGTTTACTAACTTAGAACAGACACCACTGAACAGATGCCAACAGCTACCTGCGGCTTACAAACGACTTGTCAACAAAACAGACGAACAATAGACTGAACTCACTGACAAATTTTACTAACAATACGACTACAGAAATTACACTAACAATACACGGATCGAAACGCACCTATCACTGACTTGAGTCTCTACAGCCAATAACATCACGGCTAAACTGACCAATGACAGCTATAACCAGACGTATATAACATCAACTGACCATTCACAATTCACATGACTCTGAAGATGACTTCCGCTCAGGTTGTCGAAACGTCAGTCATTGTCAACAACAACAGTTCTTTTCAGAACTACACTCACCCGGACGATCACAAACAACAGACTACTGATACTCCTGGGTTCAAACCATTTACAATCTAAATATTATTGGTTTAACATATCTACTCGATGAAAGATTTTGCAAAGGGAATCAACATCACTGGCTTTGCTACAGATGGCACTATTCAGTACTTTGGCAACAATGTGAGCCACCATCAATGGTTAACAGTGCACTTCTTTGCTGGAGGAAATAAAGAAACAATAAAAATAAAAGTAGAAATTTCCCCTCTGTGTTTAGAGCTTGTATATTGGTATGGGGTCATTTTTTTTTAGGTGTAGCATTTGGCAACTTTTGTCAAATAATGGGTATGTTCTGCCTTCCGGTCTAAAAATGTGTATAGATTTTCCCATTTCGTTTTAAAAAATAAGGAATAAATGAAATGACCCCCCCCCCCCCCCGGACTAATGCCCTCGTGATGAACACTGCAAGATCATGTTAGCCATGTTTATGTTCAGCGTGGACTTAATAATGTCGCCTTCCAGCCAATTTCTCTTCTTCGATACCTAACTTCCTCTATTTTTACACTAAGAGAGTCGTACCTTGGTCCTTGGTTCTGTCCAGGGTCCTTTTATTATGCTGTTCGGCTAATTCCTTCCATTTGCCAAAATAAATACGAACCAATTTTGTTTTCCAATTTCTCCGGTCTTCCGTTCATTTGCAGCCCTCAACAACCGTTTCCTTTTGTTTGTTAGTTTTTCGTGTCGCATTAGGTCGATCCTACGTATTTCTTCTATTGGATTTTCAGGAAAGTATCGTTGTATTGTCACTCTTTCGAAGCGCGCGCTTTCCTCTCAATTCCCGCTTAATATAAAGCTCTACTATACTGCGATCGCCACTCGGTCCCCCTGCGGCTTAACCGTGTGTGCCCGCGATAACATACTCCGAAATAACAAATTCGAATGGGCAGCGGCTTATCGCAAAACAATGATAAAAAATTAACTGGATCAACAAAGGACGGTAATAAGATTACTCCAAAAATAACGCACGTTTTGATGTACATTACATGTACAGTGATGACAAACACGAGTCACGACTCCTATCTACGTGTAATAGAAACGAGCACTTTGCATATAATCTGCCGCAATTTGAAGCCCACCAGGACATGGAATGAACAAATTGCCTTGCAATTTGGGATATCAAACACCAGGAAGAGTGAATAACGTTATCAATGGTTCCACTGAATAGTGACTTTCTTCAATGTATAGCGTTATCCAGCTGTAGCCTGAGGCTAAACTAGCTCCGGAAATGTGTATATCGATCGCACCCGATGATGAAGTATGTTTAAAATATTGTCTCGTACAGCTGTAAATCGATTTTCTTTGTTAACGAAAATCTGAAAGCCTGGCCGAAATTAAGTTGTTCTGAGCACGCCCATGATCTTTAAAATCTTTGGCCGGGCAAGAAATTGATACCGTGACTGCATGTTTCGAGACGACCAGATGTGAGGAAAGGGGAATGCCACGAACAGTTTGTTTTCATTCAGACCGCATTCTGTGTGCCTCGCGCTCTGCTCACTGAGCTGTCCTCACTCGCGCACCACAAAGCGCGCAGAAGCACCGTCGCTGAATTCTGTTTATATAAATCATTATCCTTTCTGATTATCGAATTATAGTCGCGTCATTTTCGTATCCCGCAGATGTGGCCTGCTTTTGCAGGGTATTTGTGATTCAAATTTCACAAAAACTGTCAAGTGATGAAGTGTGACTGATATATAACATTAGTTTGTTATCGCTCCTGGAGAATCATATTGCATATTCCATCAACACATTCTATTGTTTTATATTTTACCGGGCATTTAACTCGGTCATTTGAAATGACCGAACACTCGGTAACTAACTATAGCGGGCCATCGTAGTCAAAAGTAGATATGCAGATATCTCTCAGATATTTCATATATTCAAGATATCATTTTGAGATAAACGGTTTGCAAAACGTTTTGTATAATTAATTTGCATTCACACTTTTCAATTCGTTTTGTAATCCAATTTCCTTTTCGTTTTTTTCTTTTGCGATAATCCTTTTTTACGACACCTATTATTCTTTTCGAATAAGAGATATCTTGACACCCGAAAAGAAACGTGACTCGCGTTCGGTTGTGGAGCATGGCGCTCACGCACCGCTCAAGCGCCTGTTACGCAGGCTAGGGACAACCCAAACGACACGCTACTTAGTCAACCATATTATAATACGATGTATACGATCTCAAGTGAACTTTCTATATAGATATTCGTACGACGCACGTGATAGTTTAAAAAGGCATAACCGGCCCTCCTCTCTTCAGAACACTCTGAGGCGGATATAAACAGGCTACACAATCTTTACTTCAAACTGAACAACGATGGCGAGCAAAGTTAAGCATTAGAAATCCAGCCGCTATTTCTCATATAAAGCCATACTCTCAACAGGCATCAGTGAACTGTGAACTGTGAACTGTGAACTGCGTTTCGTCCTGTACTCTTTAACCGGGCACCAAATATTGTACGTATGTACTCAGTGGATTATAAGCGAAGGCCTCAATGGAGTTAGCCGTCAATCGTGAACGATCTAAACGTTAGTCGTCAACCAAGAAATCATTGTCATCTACGGGAAATTCTACATTGACTGAAGAAACTTACTCAGATGGTAGATGTTCTGTCCGTGACGTTTCAGGGGTCTTCAGTACGATCATTTTATTATTATTTTTTTCATAAATTATTCTATAACAACGTTCCGCCAATATGTTTTAAGCAGAAAGCAGCAAATTCAGTCTATTTTATTTAATATTTTTCCCCAACTGATAAGCCGTTCGTTTCAAATTATTTTAAAAGACCTCTGCGCTCCGCGAGTTGAGACGGTTTCTTCGCACAGCTTACCAGTCGGTTCGACCAAATACCTGCCTACCTGGCTAATTTAACTAACCAACTGTTGATAGAAAACAAGGAATCAGAGAATTAACTCTGTGTGTAAATTATAGTGCTAAGGTAAACCCATAAATTTCCCTGTACTGAGCGTTAGCCCTAGCAAGGAAATGAGGGACCACACGAGGGAAAGAAAAAAATCTTTGATCTCGGTGGGATTCGAACCCACGACCTCCGGATTAGATTTTCCGTCGCTCTACCGCTTGAGCCACGAGGCCGTACGGGAGCAGATCGTGGGTAATATGGTGGTAAATTCGTGGCAATGAGAATGTGAAGGGTACAAATAAATGTTGAGCCACGTAGCACTGGTGATACAAACAAGGAATCAGAGAATTAACTCTGTGTGTAAATTATAGTGCTAAAGTAAACCCCCGGAAGATCTAATCCGGAGGTCGTGGGTTCGAATCCCACCGAGGTCAAAGATTTTTTTCTTTCCCTCGTGTGGTCCCTCATTTCCTTACTAGGGCTAACGCTCAGTACAGGGAAATTTATGGGTTTACCTTAGCACTATAATGTACACACAGAGTTAATTCTCTGAATCCTTGTTTGTATCACCAGTGCTACGTGGCTCAACATTTATTTTGTTGATAGAAAAGGCAGGCGATGACAGGACCGGAAGTTTCTTTTCGTGTTAAGATATCTCTAAACAAAAGGATTAATAGGTGTCAAGATATCTCTAATAACTAATGATATCTTGACACCTATTAATCCTTTATTTCGAAATATCTTAACACGAATAGAAACTTCCGGAGAGATATCTTAAAACAAAAAGAAACTTTTGGCCTTATTAATGTTTTGTTTAGAGATATCTTAACACGAAAAGAAACTTCTGGCCTTATTAATGTTTTGTTTAGAGATATCTTGACACCTATTGATCCTTCAGAGATATCTTGACTGGAAAAGAGCTAATTAATATTGTCATTGCTTGTCTAATAGTTAATTACGGCTGTAGCCGTAGTTCGTTCCCTAGGGGTTAACCAGGTTGATAGCACTTTCCACCCCAGAGCCCTTGCCTTGTAAGGTCTAAAATTATGCTGACCAACATGCCGAACAGTGGCAGCGGGTTTATCCAAATCTGTTGATTATTTAACAAAATTTTGCGCCCTTTTGAGCAAAATTCGAGTACGCTAGGCTACGATCAATATTTGTCTCGAGCGCGTTCAAAAATCGTGGGAGGCGAATTTCGCGCGCGCGCTCGCGTGCCTCGACGGCGTGTCGCTCTGTCTGCCTCTCGTGTCTACGTACGATGTATCTGTACCTCTTGTATGCCCTGCTGTCCTTGCGATGTACTGGAGTGCTTTGGTAAGAATTAATAATTTGTATCACTGTAAAGAGAGGGCGATGCAGACTGACACGTGATTCGACAAATTTAAGTTTATCCAACTCGAAAATTCTTGTAGCATGTTGTGCATTGAGTCTAGATCAACTGGTCAACTGATAGACTTCCACAAAATTGGTGTCACAGTAGGCAATTCCTTATAGTCTCTTTTATCGATGCTTTGTCAGTTTCTATATTATCGCGAACGATCGCGCGATTGTAGAAAATAGTTTTCAGCGATCAGTGGTCTGCGATCGTCCGCGATAGTCTGCAATAGCAATAATTGTATGGCACGGTTTCCATATGATCGCCAAGATTACCGTATTGCAGAGATCGTTAGCGATCTTACGGAATTTTACCCCATTTTTTCAATAACTCGTATCGCGCGTGTCTGCTTTCTACGAGTTAAAAACAAGAAAAACTGTTGTCTGTGTTGTCTGTGAAGTAGCAAACATAGTGCCAGCTTGAATTAGTCCGGTGTAAAGGTCGGTGTTTGTGATACGATAGTTGCGCTCTCCAATGCAACTTTTGTCGTAAGTGGTCGTAAGTGTAAACTAGACGCAATTTCAGCGCGATTTGGATGCAATATTTTCAGCGAATTTCACGTCACCACCAACTTGCACTGATTTGAATGTGATATCGCAGCGACAAATCGCACTGAAATCACCGCTAGTTAAAAAACACCTACGATCACACACGACAAAATTTGTATTGAAAATTGCAACCAGGTTTGCGACAATAAATTGCGCAGTCAAGATGTGTAAACCGGCCTTCCCCGTAAATTATCAACTGAGACTAACCGAACTAGAAATTGTTCGATTGTTTTGTGCTTGGTTCGACAATCAAACATTATCGAACTTAATTATTCTTTCGATTACCGAACTCAATTGGTTCGGCAATCGAACAAAATCGAAGTTAAACTTTGGATTATCGAACTCAATCAAAATCAATCGGTTCAATTTTCGTCGGGAAAAAAGAACGCATAACTATCTACATTATTTTTAAAGCACTATGCAATTCAATAACCGAAACATTAAAGTACAACTGAAACTGTCTTTGTAATACTAGCTAAAAGTTGTCGCACAAGTCCCGGCAGAGTTAAACCGTCGTGAGAACTATACTTTGTGTGCGTAAGAAATGGCCATGGAAATGTGATGTTCACATAGCAAACTGGTTTTGAATGCCCAGCGTAATCAATCGAACTTCCATTGAATAAGCGTTCAATTGTATAAGCGTTATTCGATTATTGAACCTTCGAATTTGCTCGATTGGCCAAATTTTTTTGTTCAGTTCGATTGCCGAACCACATCGAAATCAATCGAACGATTACCGATTACCGAACTTCCGATTGATTTCAACGGGAATTAGCAGTGGGCTTTTAGCCAATCAAACGTAAGAAAGTGGAAAAGATAACAGAAATAGGGGTCTTGCTATTGTACTCAGTGTTATCCAATAATTGTATAATGTTCAATTTCCACTGCTAGTGGATGATACCCGTGGTATTCAATCGATATATACGATATCGAGTCAAACCGAACGAAAAATTAATCGATCTTAAATTGTCAATTCGATTCTTTTGCGATTGGTTCGGCAAACGAACACAATCGACTTTAACTTTTTGGCGAGTTCCAATAACGAACTCAATCGGTTAGACTTTTTTCGGATAAAAATAACGCAATGCATAAATGTCGATATGAACTATACATACCATTATAATTCAACACATTGATACACTGCCCAAATATGGTCATAACGCTGTCGATATACAGGTTAGGTCTACATGACATATGTCCAGCGATTAAGGTAAATTTCCCATTTTGAAGGAAAGTGAAAATGACCGCTGCTTGCAATTTCGTGTTTTTGAAAAAAGAGAAGAAAGGAAAAGAAAAGAGAAAAGTTTGGACAAAAAAGGTGCGAAATTTTCGCGTTGTCGCGGTCGCAGTGTTCACGGCTTGGCGAAGCTGAATGAAAGTTGGTTCAAAGTTTAACCGCTCGACAAGGAGTGAATGAAGGAGCACAATATTCGGAAAATGCCTTTAGTAATCACCTCTGGAATATGATAGAGACTTGATGCTTCATCCGAAAAGTTTCTGATCTTTGTTTTAAGCGCATTGAAGTTAAACGATCCCGTCATTACGGCTGATGGAAGGGACTAAAAAGCCACATCAACTACAGATAACGATGTTATTCTATGCCGTTTTACTGTGTTTTAATTCTTGTAGTCACCACTCTGTCCCGTTCTTTACGTAGATGAAAGCTCTTCGTAGAAACTCTCAGATTGTTTACGCTAAATTAATTTCAGCTTGGCAAAATTTTCGGCATTCGCTGCTTGCTGTGCAAGAAATGGCGCGCGGCAAAATATTGTTGTAAGCCTTTTTACTTAATAAAAGGTTGTATATCTCTTTTCTGAAAACTGTGATTTGTTATCAATGTGTTCAATTATAAAACAGTTATAGTGCTCAAGCTTGCGCAATATCGCCTGATTTTAGCCAACTCGGTCTACGGCCTCGTCGGCTAAGTATCCGGCGATTATAGCGCTTCGCTTTCGCACTATAACTGTTAAATGGACTCAAATATTTATAAGATAACTTCTAATTATTTGTCGATAGAAGATTTATATATATTAGTAGTAATTGGAAATTGGGGAGTGCGTTCGACAGGGTGGGGTGATGGTGCTAGGGGGTGAGGAAGAGGAAGTGGAGGTGGAGGTGAGGGCCAATATGCGTTGGTTTGGGAGGGGGGATCAAGGAGTGGCAGTTATCAAGGCTGTGCTCTAAGAGTTATCATAGGGAACCCGAAAAGAGTGCAACTATAAAATTTAGGGTGCCCAGCAGTTAAGTTATGTGCAAAAACTAAGTTTGCTGACTCGAGAGAATTTACTACATTTAGAAACTCAATAATATTCATTATTTTCTCTCAAAATGACAATTTTATTCGCCATATGATCGCGAAATTAATTCTATTTTAGCGCGTGCTAATACAGTTGCTTTCGCTATATAGCACGGCACCCCTATAAGTAAACAAAGCCAACCGTTCCACTAATGCAGTTGCTTTCGCTATATAGCACAGCACCCCTAAAAGTAACCAAAGCCAACCGTTTCACACATGAGCAGCGAGCTAATGCGAGCGAAAGCGAAAGCGAAAGATGAAGGCGTTACCACTTGAGTCAAAGCTAGGCTAATTGCTATTTGCGAGGCTAATTGCGCATCATCAAAGCACAATTATTGCGCATCATCAATTGCGCATGAAATCGAGGCGAGTGGACAGCCAGTCCAAACCTCGAAATCGCATGGCATGCAGCCCAATTCCTCCTACAATCTCCTGCGCCCAGACCGATACCCGACCAGAATAGATAGCGTTCTCCTAACAACACAGTAACAACACAGCAAATGAAACTGTCCGCGAGGTGGTAGCATTTCACAACAAGAAATATTTCTATGAAAGCCTGATTGTAGTAAAGTGACATGTTAGTTTCTGCTACTACACGTCTATCGTGGCGATTTATTTTTCATTTTCAGGCCCGTACCAGGGGAGGTGCCTGCTACCGCCCTCCCCCACAGAAACTTTAATGAAACTCGCATGCAGAGATTTTAGCTTCAAATAGAAGGGTAACTGTTACCAGTTTACCATTCTGCGCAAGTGGGACTTGACAATTCTAATTAATGACCTTGTCACTTTCTTTCAATCCTTCGATGATTCACCATGGAATTTGTACCATAGGAAAGTTGTTACTTCTGCCGACAACAATATATATTGTTTCACAGCTTTGCTAACGAATTCGTGAAAGGCAAAGATAACAGAGATTAGCGTCCGTTTTTACTTATTTACTGTGAGAGATTTCAGAAAAAGTTGACTTGGTGTCTTAAATTCTACCGCAATTCTACCCCAAGGGTAATTAAGTGGCGACAGCAATGTGAAGCAGTCGGGGGGGGAGGGGGGGGGGGGGCAGGAGGGTACCCGAAGCACTCGCTTGGACCTTGCCCCCTCCCCCTTCAGAATTTCATGGCTGGCTGCGGGCCTGATTTTGGATTTTTAAATAGCGCCATTTTGAATGCTGCGACTGTGGTTTTAATACCCAACGTTTATTTTTTCCCAAACCACAACAAATATAAAAAATTACTGCACAATACTTCTTGCACTTGAAATTTATCAGTTTTTTAGCAGCAAATTGTAAAATCAAGTAGTTTTTGAACTATCTGTCAGTTTAATTTCAGAACCAATCGAGGATCGAGTTCTAATTTGTTCTATTTTTTTAACCCGGTCTAACTGAATTCACAGTGTATTTTTTTGTTTGGCGAGGTTTTCAAAGACATTTATGCTGTCACATTACCAAGCGCTAGAAATATAATATCTGAAGAGTTTTGAGTGTTTTTGGTTTAACGGCTGCAAATTTATGACTCATTCAAATTGAAGACACCTGTATGGAAGATCATTACATGTCCACCCCCATAGCCTCACTTTCATATATTTTTTCCAATATTAGATTACCTATAAATTCTCTTCGAATGAGAATGTGGCCCTAGAACTACAATTTAACGCGATCTTTATAACTATTGTTAGATGGGATTGATTCAATTTCCGTTTGATTCCTTTTCATTGCCTATACGCCGTATGGTTTTCATCACCACTCGAAAATTCATTTCATATATTCGCGTTTCACATGTGAGAGGTCTGTCAACTGAGTTATTATTATTATTATTGGTAAGTTAAGTTAACTGTCTGTTAACCTGTTAATCAGTCCGTGTACTGATATTAGTTTTCTTATCGGTACAGCACCCGTGATAGGGACCAACTAGGATACCAACAAGATATAAGCCGTTGGCTTAGTAACAATGGGCAACGCCCAAATCATCCACAACTGCAGCCGCAGCCGCAGCCACAGCCACAACCGCAGCCGCATGCGCAGTCACAGGTGCATCTCCAGCCGCAGTCGCAGTCGCAGTCGCAGCCACAACCGCAACCGCATGCGCAGTCACAGGTGCATCTCCAGCCGCAGTCGCAGTCGCAGTCGCACCTCCAACTGCAGTCACAGTCGCAGTCACAGGTGCATCTCCAGTCACAGTCGCAGCCACAACCGCAGCCACAGTCGCAGCTGCAGTCACAACTTCATCCGCAGCCGCAGTCGCAGCCACAGTCGCACCTCCAACTGCAGCCACAGTCGCAGCTGCAGTCACATCTGCATCCGCAGATGCAGTCGCAGCTGCAGTCGCAACTTCAGTCGCAGTCTCCGCTGCAGCATCAGGCACTTCCTCAGCCGGAGCTGCAGTCGCAGCCGCAGCCACAGTCGCATCTACAGTCGCAGTTGCAGCCGCATCTCCAGCCGCGGACGCAGTCGCATCCACAGATGCAGCCGCAATCATTTAGCGGATTTCCTAGTGCTTCCGAAACTCAGCTAACATCCAACCTATTTCAGTGCTGCCAGCCGCCGGTAAACATCCAAGGTCTTCCCTCGGCAACAAACCAGCTTCCGCCAGCATATCATCCAAACTGGGCTCAAACGTCCTATCCTCACCAGCGTGTCCAAGTGCCTCATAACGTCCAAGGTTTTGCCCTCGGACAAGCACCAAACCAGCCTCTGTCATTTCATCAACCTCCGTCATCTGCAAGCATAAGGCAATCTGGACAGAGGTTGGTGGACGTTTTGCAGTCTGCCCGTTCCTCGTTTTCCGACGAACTCAGTCGGAATTTCCCAAGAGGGAACAGCAGGACAAGAGAGAGCCGCACTCGATCAAACCGACCTCCGCAAGCACAATTGACGGTGATTTGTTTACCATCTGATGCACGAAGTGTTCCTTCACACCCCCAGTTGATTTCTATGAGGGATTCTGGGACTGGGTACGGATATGCTACTGGTTCAGATGAGGCAGGGACTATTACCATTCCAAGTAACTTTCGATCTCAAGACGAGTTGGTACACTATTTAGAACAGTATTTTACAAGTCTAAGAAGAGCTATAAGATCGTATACTTTTTATAAAAGGACTCAAGGACACGGGATGAGAAGGATCACCTTCACAAACCACAGCGAACTACGAAACGCCATCGGACGGGGGTCACTGGTGATAGTTCCAGAAGTTGATGATGTTCTGAATCCGCAACCACAGCCACATTCACAGTCGCATCTACAACCGCAGACACATCTCCAGCCACGGGCACAGCCACAACCGCAAACACATCTTCAGCCACAGCCACAACCGCAGCCGCATCTCCAGCCACAGCCACAGCCACAGCCACAACCGCAGACACATCTTCAGCCACAGCCGCAGCTCCAGCCGCAGCCGCATCTCCAGCCGCAGACACCTCTCCATCCATATCAACAGCCGCATCCACAACCGCAGACACATCTTCAGCCACAGCCGCAGCCGCATCACCAGCCGCAGCCGCATCTCCAGGCGCAGACACCTCTCCAGCCATATCAACAGCCGCATCCACAACCGCAGACACATCTCCAGCCACATCCACAGTCGCAACCGCAGCTGCATCTCCAGCCGCAGACACACCTCCAGCAATATCCACAGCCGCATCCACAACCGCAGACACATATCCAGCCACATCCACAGCAACAACCACAATCGCATCTCCAACCACATCCACAGCAGCATCTGCCGCCGCCGCAGCTATCAACGTTCAACGTTTCATGGGATAATGCTACACCTGTTCACTTTCCAGACACCATTTCTTGGCACCATGCCAATCCACACAATGTCCCACTGCATTCTACAACCCAAATCCCAACTGCGACAATCACTCGCAACGACCATTCTTATCCAATTAACACTCTGTGGTGTCATCCCTACGTTAACCACCTTGAAACACTGCATTCAACACCGACAGATACGTGGAACTCAACAGATTTGTGCGCCGCTGCCAACTTAAATGGGAACACAAACTCTGATTCTATTATAACAAACACTTCCAATCCATTGCCAATACCTATTGTGTCTACATATACATATACCTCTACATCTGCACCAGCACCTGTACCTGGATCTACACCTGCGTCTGTACCTGCATCTATGCCTGGATCTACCTCTGCATCTGTACCTGGATCTACTTCTGCATCTGTACCTGGATCTACTTCTGCGTCTGTACCTGCATCTGTACCTGGATCTACCTCTGCATCTGTACCTGGATCTACTTCTGCGTCTGTACCTGCATCTGTACCTGGATCTACCTCTGCATCTGTACCTGGATCTACTTCTGCGTCTGTACCTGCAGCTGTACTTGGATCTACCTCTGCATCTGTACCCGGATCTACTTCTGCGTCTGTACCTGCGTCTGTACCTGGATCTACCTCTGCATCTGTACCTGGATCTACTTCTGCGTCTGTACCTGCGTCTGTACCTGGATCTGCCTCTGCATCTGTACCTGCATCTGTACCTGGATCTACCTCTGCGTCTGTACCTGCATCTGTACCTGGATCTACTTCTGCATCTGTACCTGGATCTGCACTTGCCTCTACGGCAGTTGCATGTGTGGGGGCTGACAGAAACATTGGAATTCCTGTGTTTTCGGCCGCTATGTCAACGCTGGAATTTTTTTTCAGAAGACAGGCAGATGAACAATCGGAAAGGCATGTACATCTCATGCAAATTTTGAGAGAACATAGCCAAATTTTACGGGAGTTTAGTCGTGACGGCGGACGTCTCCAACATAATGCAGGATCGTCTTCCGGGGTGAGTACGCATTCATGACTATACTATTTAAGAGGAGTTTCAGTTAGAACGCAAACAACAATTTTTTCGTGCAAACTCGACATGGGGAAATTATACAGGAGTCAAATTTATATGTACGACGGTCGAGTTCAGGAAAAAAGGAAAACTTATCGATTTGTGTTCACGTTCTCCAAATCAACGAAATTTGCCATGTCGCCTTTCACATAACTCCCGTACCAGGACAGATCTGGTTTTAAGAAAGGTGAGTGAGGGGAGGGTGTTGATCGTCGGTCGAAGTATGTCCTTACGGGGTTCAAGGAGCATGCACTGCAAACGTAGACATTTCAGTTTCTCACAGTGGGGCTTGCAACACCCTCTACCTTCCCTCTAGATGAGCCTCATTTGAGCAGAACTATTTTTTGTTTGGTGACGTTCATCCGCCGCCCTGGTCAACAAAAACGAGTAATCACACAGAAAGTGAGGCATAGTGCATTGCTGCAATAAACACCACATCTAATACAACACAACACAACACATCTAATACAACTCATAACAAATGGAGCATTAATTAGAAGTGTTGCACTATGCAGAGCACCCCGTGTTGAACAGTTACGCGCCCTAACACAGCTATTCCAAATTTTGTTTTACACTGGCTCTTCAATCTCAAGTTAATGAGACCCGCACGACAAAAGCCCCTTAGAATCGACCGGTAGTATTGATCATCAGTTCGCAACTGGCAATTAATAACCATTAAACTCCACAGGCTCTCCGAGGTCGATCAAACCCCGGGTAGAGAACCAGGCTACCAACACTTGTCTTTAAATATGTCATGACCGATTTAACACTTCAATGTCTGCATCTACTATACATCCCGTTTATATGAAACAAGAATGCGGCAAAAAATTGGCCCCTTATCTTCAATTTCTATGGAATACACGGTGTAAGGAATGACTATACAACCCGACAGACCTGAAAGTTCTGAAGCAAAAAGAAAAAGAAACATTCAGTTATTTCAGTATTGTACTGAATCCATTTTCGCTTTACTTTTTGTGCCAGGCCCAAATTGGACAACGAAATTTAGAGGAACACGAAAGGGAAGATTCTGAGGTTAGTATATCCAGTCGTCTTTCATAGTTAATCATGGAGGGAGAGCAGTATTTTTGTCACCCTGCTACCAGAAACCGCGTCGATTTTTTTATTGAGTATGCACAAGGTTTTCATTCGCGAGCACGAGCGCAAACACAAACGCAAGCACAAGAGTTTGTGCTTGCTTTTTCTCAGTTTTTTTATGGACGTTTCTGCTTGCGTTTGCACTCAGTTACGATGTAAGTGAAAAATCGGCAAATCCTTCAAGAAAAGTCTCGTCTATCAAACTTCCAAGGAGCGCATGCGCTCGGTTTGACTATTGGAATAGTTTTGCACGATTTCCGCAGTCTCTTTTCTTCTGTTTGCTGGAGATAGAAAGAAAGAAAGAAAGAAAGAAAGTTGGTTTACCAACTTAGAACATACACTACTGAACCGATGCCAACAGCTACCTGCGGCCTGCAAACTCACCGACAAATTTGACTAACAATACAACTACAGAAATTACAACAACAACAACAACAACAATACTTTATTTTACTCATTATATTTACAACTATATTTTAAAAATGCCTACACATATTTTGAACTAAGTACTAATAATTTAAATAGTTAATATTAATTTGAGTCTGGGAGCTAAATTAACGGGTGAGTTTTCTAGTTAGCCCCCAGCCACATTACATTAACAATACACGGATCGAAACGCACCAATCATTGACTTGAGTCTCTACAGCCAATAACATCATGGCTAAACTGAGCAATGACAGCTATAACCAGATGTATATGTTGTGGTGCAATTTTGTCCTTGGCGCAAATTTTGTTTTCCTTTGTTTTGGGGTATGGTAATGTATGATAATGTGTGATAATGAGTTTTAAACAATGGAAAATAAATTTTGCTCCAAGGATAAAATTGCATCACAACATATATAACCTCAACTGACGATTTACAATTCATTTGACTCTGAAGATGACTTCCGCTCAGGTTGTCGAAACGTCACTCAATGTCAACAATAAAAGTTCTTTTCAGAACTACACTAACCCGGACGATCACACTCAACAGACTAAACCGACTCTCTTAGCATGGTGTATTTTTGAAGCCTTGTATTCATTTCATTCATGCCCTTTACGCCTAATTGGCACGTAGGGCAGCAACATGTTCCCTCCACATCTGGCGATCCCTTGCCATGAACTTGATGCCCTCCCAGGTCTTCCCCATCTCCTTTATTTCTTTCTCAACTGTCCGTCGCCATGTGATCTTGGGGCGACCCCGCTTGCGTTTCCCTTCTGGCGTCCAGTACATAGCAGTTTTTGCAATGGAAGCTTCTTGGCGGGTGACATGGCCAATCCACCTCCAGCGTCTCCTCATCAGGATGGTAGCCATTGGTTCGGTTCCACACCGTTCAAATAGATCTTTGTTGGAGATGACATTAGGCCAAAAGATGCGTAAAATACCCCGAAGGCTTTTGGTGTGAAAAGTGGAGAGCTTTGATAGATCCTTCTCCGTTAAGCGCCAACATTCTGAGCCATACAGTAGCGTTGTAAGGACGCAGCTGTGATAGAGCTTCAGCTTGGTACGAGTACTGTAGGTTGGAGAACGCCATACCTTATTCATCATATTGAGCGAGTTTCTGGCCTTGTTGAGACGGCTTTGAATGTCCAAGTCAGTTCCTCCATTTCTACTAATGATGAAGCCTTGTAGATTTAACTAATTTTCTCTATCCTATTATAGGTGTCCATTAGGCGTCCTCACCCAGGACCCCCAAATCTCGAGGATACTCTTGAAGACAGAACGCAGGTATATATACAAGGCATAGCAGTGCATTATTATTCTTGTTTACATGCCACTTAGTATGTCCTCGTTTCATCTACTTGATTTTAGATGTCCGACGAGGATGACGACAATGACGATATAACCATGCGGCGGTTGGCTGCTTTAACAACAACAGGTAAAAGCAAGTATATTATTGTCCACCAAAGATATTCTTAAAGTAGTGATGCAATTACGTATTGAGGTCCAATGAAAAACCAAGAGCTATTATCGCGAACAGGAACCACTTCTATCTCGTCAAACATTGTGGAACAATATGATGGGGACATTCCTGTCACTCACTTGCTCGCTCACTCGAACAAATTTCGTAAACTTCTGGAAATTTAAAGGAAGAAAAACTAAATTACGACTTTTTAGTACTCCTTCCTTTCAACCTAGCAGTCTCATACGTTTTGCTCCTTCTTTCTTCAAGCTTTTGCGCGTCCCTTGCGCTCGCGAAAAGGAAGAGACTGCTACGCAGGCTGTATTATATCTTCCAGCTTTCATCCACTTATATATTGGATGGGTGAGAGTGGGGAAAGTTACCTGAGAATTACAAGGTTAGCTGGGTGAGACGGAACAACACTTCAGGAGTAGTCTTGCCATTGAAACGTTACCATGGCAACACGGCCCGATTTTGAAGCCCAATGGGCTATTTGTTCCGTAAGGTACGGGTCACGCTAAACAAAATGTAACAGAACTCACACCGTTTGCTCTATCTAATTAAAACCGGTCGAAAAATCTATTTGTTCCATGTAGACGTTCAGCGGATCAGTTGGGTTGCAGCAAGAAGAATTAATGTTCCATAAGATAGACTGGGAGAGCCCTTTCATTCAGTCTTATTTTACCGTACCATATATTAATTATTACCAGCAAGAGCTAATAGTAAGTAATATAGTAAATATAATGTAAAATTAACTTTACATTATTAAATTCTAGAGTGGTCATGTGAAAGATGCACTTTCCTTAACCGTCGAAGACGAACATTATGCGAGATTTGTGGTGGTAAGCCAAGTAAAACATTTATGTTACAATTCCATTTAGTTACTGATAAACGTGAGTGAGCATGCTTCAATCGGGTTTCACCCCTCTGTCTGCGTGAGTTCGCTTTCTTGTTTGCCCTTTCCTATATATCTGAGAGTCTGGAATAAAAGGGACTGAACTCAATGCTTAATACCTTACAGACACTCAAGCCAACAGGGGCGCCCTATAGTCTCAACATTTGTAGCAATATAGGATGACCGCTATTTACCAATTTAGATTTGCAGGTGTCTTATAACGCAATGAGCTATTTGCAAAACACAAATGTTAAACCTGATATCATTTCTGTTCTAACAGCTCTAAGAGACAGTGACGATGAATTTGCCAGAGCACAACCAAGACAAGTCAATGAGTAAGCTGTTTATACATAATTAGGAGTTATTTCTGAAAGGTTTACAACTGAAGGACAAAATGACACGAAAAGTTCATTTTTGCCCAACTTTGGACGTCCAAATTATTGGAAAATTATCAATCAGTGGAAAATGGACTTCAAATTTTTAGTATAAGAAAAGGGTCGCAAATTTCATTTCATAGGCATTTTAAATTCCCCTTGTTAAATGTCTAATTGTTTACAATAGAGGAGTTCCTTGTTTTCTTGAGTTTTCTTGTGTCAAATTGTTTTAAATTCTAGTGAGTGGTTCGTTAGAAAACGGTGCATGTCCGAAAAGTGACGAAAACTCTCATTCTCACTTTTTGAGATTAATTACGCATGCGCGGGATTAGGGCAAAGGAGAAAAGCAAGATATAAGGCTGTTTTTTTTTTTCCAAATTGCGTTTCTAAACAAATGTTTTACAGACTACAACCTGAGTGGTTTTGCGAAAAACAATGGCACTTTAGTTCACATTTTAAACGAATAGAATGATCGATTTATCGGAGCCATGTTTGTTTTTCTCAGTCCTCGAGCACGCGCTGACTCGAGGAGCGCGCGCTAAAACTGTATTAAGCCAAATTAAAGGTATTTACCTCCTGTTCATAAACTGGTTTTTAATTATTTATTTCAATTATTTTCTTTATTATAATTTTCACATACGCACATACAAAGAAGCTACTAACATTACACCCCTTACTAACAAGAAATGCTAGCTTAATGACTAAGATTAAGTTATTATAAAAAGAAGAGTATGAGATGGAAAAAGAAGGAAGAAAAAACTGCAACAACTACAGACTCACGGCTTCTTGAAAGCAAGCTGGCTCTGTATAGATAATTAACTTTTTAATAGGGCTTTAAACGCTAGAAAACTGAAAAGTTCGTTTTCCTTGGTTACGGTGTAGATATAGAAACTTGCTACTATCAGGCAAAAATTAAGAGTGCGAAAAGAGCGTTTTTCAGGGTAGATTTTGCCTGCATCCGTTAGAGTTACCATGGGTATATTGCAAGAATTCCACCAAGAGACAAAAGATTTCCAAAACATGTTTACGTGTTGGCACTCGGCAAGCAAATGCTCTAGGGTCTGCTTAATGCCACGGGATTGACACTTACCATTTCGATCATTTTAACCCTGAAGAATTTGTCGCGATTGTATATAATATTGTGGTTACTTTTGAACTGAAACATGGCTAGTGTTATGTTTTCTTTATTGACCTTAAAAGGGAGGTTGTATATGTAAACTGTGCGCTATTCGGCGTTAGCTGTACGTTTTCAGCGGAAAAACGATATAATGGCGGGCGATGTTCGCATTAGTTAAGCCGGCCTTAATATTGGAAGTTTTGGAAACATCAAATAAACGTGCATGCTGACAAATCCATTTTTCAAAATTATTGGGGGATGAAAGAGGCGCATTTTCCTCGCAAACTAATCTATTTTCGGCATCGCGGTTGAAGGTTTCTCTCTAATACACTGGGATTGCGTTACACAAACTTACATAGCGTAGATAATTTGTGTTAATCGTACACATAAAGTTTACAAACTTTATACAAAATCATATCTTCCTGATTCAGAAAGTAACTTTGAATTTATTTCTCGATAGTCTATCATCAATGATTGAAAGGTGGAGTACTTATTTATATTCAAGAAGGTCAATAGACGATGGACATACACTACGTCTTAGCACACGGTCGCCAGATAACTTAGTGGATGAATTTATCGAGCACTTTTCTCGGAGGTCTGGTCCGGCATTCTGGACACGAGTCTTCTTCGATGATGATGTCGGTGTTGGTGACGGGGTTACGCGCGAGGCGTTCACGCTCTTTTGGAGTGCAGTAGTTGGGCGCTTCTTCCACACCCAAGGTGGAGACGTGGTGTTACCAGCGCTAAGCCCCATACATAACAGCCACGTTTGGGAAATCATTGGACAGATACTGGCCTTTACGGTTGCCGTGCTTGGCCAGTTTCCTACACAATGCATACCACAAGTCATATGCTTAGCGATATTAGGGCTTTCACCGGACGAAGACGAAACAGTGCTGATAAACGACTTTCTCGGTACCTTAGCAGAAAGACAAAGAGCACTCCTAGAACCCTTATTTTCTTTAGGCCAAAGAGATGTAGCTGCACACATTAACAGCAGAAGGCAAGAATTGCTGGAAATTTTACGCGAATTTAACGTACAATCTTGTCCGCCTGCGAACAGAATGCGTTCATTCATGATAGATCTGGCGCGGTACAATCTGCTGGAAGTCCCCAGAGCTGCGATCGCATCCATGCAGTTAGGTTTCTACAACATCGCTGGTGGAAACTTTGTGGGGGTGACTGCTCAGATGGCCTCCGTCTGGTACAATCAACAACGGCAGCCCATCTTTGACGCGATAGTTGCGCGTTTGCAGCTTGACACGAGCGACGCTGCAAGGCAAAGAGTATCCAATCTATTGATGGACTTCCTGAGGCGAAACCGGGACAACCAAGATTTACTTCGGAGATTCTTACGTTACACCACGGGGTCAGAGAACTTTCGTGGCGACGACATCAGAGTGGAAGTTAGTAATGACATAGGTGCCATCACACATGCTACCTGTCTTTCCTCTATCACACTTCCGCTGATAGAAGATGCCAGGGATGCTGAGGCTGTGTTTCTACTCCAGCTTCAGACGGAGCTAGACAGCGCAGAGTGGTCTTTCAATAGAAGCTAGTAGGCCCACTACTCGCGTGAATTAAGGCATGGCTCCTCGTGTAATATTGGGTTTTCATCATTTTTTCTAGTTTCATTCAGCGACCCCTAATATTTTATCTTATAATCATGCAATAAGAAACAAAACCATTTTTGGAAGATACACTGTTGGGGTCACATGACCAGCCACGCCCTAAATTATCCAAAATTTGGAATTTTCAGATTACGGCATGAAAATTCAATTAAAAGCTCCCGTTATCCCTTCCTTAGTCTTCAACTTACAAAGTAATACGTCAAATTAAACGGGGAATTTCGAAAACTGTTATTGCTGCATAATAAATAACAAATAACAAAAAAAATAATAAAAAACAAAAAAACAAACAACTTTGGAAAATCCAGATTGGTTCCATAAACCCTGTGGTAATGGACATTGATAGAAAACAAATTACATAGAAAAATATTTTTCCAAAATCTCGTAAATTTGGATCGAAACAAATTGCCAAAAATTGAGCGTGGCAAGTCACGTGACGTAGCAAGTCCATTCATGTAAGCGAAAAAAAAATTTCAACAATTAAAAACCTGTTAGAAAGTTTAAAGGCAATAAGGCCCAGTTCAGACGCCGCACTTTTCATGAGCCGAACTTAATTCGAATTTGGACCGACCCAAATTAACAGACGCCGAACTTAATTAGCCGAACTTAATTCAGTTTGAAGAGAAAGAAATCGAAAGGAAAAACTGCATATAAAATAAGTTATAATAATTTATACATTAGGTTCGGTTATGAAAAGTTCGGCGTTTGAATCAAAGCCGTTCTAAAGCCGAAATTTCCGGCTGAGCCAGGCGGGAAGAACGGCTGAGCCGTTCCAAATTCAAATAGCCGTTCTTAACTGTACTTATGTACTTACATGTACTTAATTCAAGGTAGTAGGTTCGGCTCATGAAAAGTTCGGCGTCTGAACCGGGCCTAAGTCAAATATATTTTAAAATAACCCCCCCCCCCCCCCCTTTAAATCGAACGAGACCCATTCCTTAATTAACCCGAGTAGTAAGCGGGAAGAGGTCAAGAGGTTTTATATATTTTTTAAGTTTTTCCAAAGCGTCTAGCGGGGGTATAATGATTGAAAAGCTAGCGAATGTAAAAGGCAGGCGGTAATTTTTATTGAAACTGCTAGGGACACATGTGAGATATATACAAATGACACGGAGTAATATTCTGCGAAATAAGTCCCATTTGCGATATATTCGAATTCTCAGTAACTTGGTTTCGAGGCTTAGGAGAGGTTCTGAGGTCAATAATCAATTTCTTTTGTTTTATTCTCCCAAGCCTTGGAGCCAAGTTAGAACTGGCCGATTTTAATATATCGGAATTGCCCTATTGTATTGATCAAAGTGCATGAAGAACTTGAACTTAATGAAATTGAGACCCGCTTCTGTGAGAGTTCTGAGTGAAGTGTTTGTTCTCAAAAGGACTAAGAGACAAAACAGGGCAAATTGTTCACAAATTACACGTAAATTACGTTAGCGTGAAAATGGTCGGCACTTTATTACTGTTACTGTTACTGTTACTGTTACTGTTATTTGTTACTGTTTTGTTGCTGCTGAAACCAAGAACTTTAAATACAATTTCTGAATTAGGGAATATATATACACCTAACTGCAGAAATGTTGTCATAGAAAATACAAAATACCGTAAATAGGAATTGATTACCTTAATGATATTCGCAGAAGTGTTCCTTCGCATACACGACCTTTCAACTGATATTTCTTCCAAACAAATTTCTATCTCGTAAATGACTCAATTTTTATCTCAGGAAAGAATTGCGTTTTTATTTATTACCGCTTTCTCTTCTTTGATCTTCTGTGAAAATATTGTGAAGGTAATTAATTCCCATTTAGTATTTTTTCTATTTTCTATGACAACGTTTCTGTAATGAGGTGTATGTACATATACAAGCTTGTAGAATTTATGTGAATCACGCGCAGCGTAATAGTAAGAGCAAATCGCAGTCTTATCATTTGTTATCCGTCGGTTTATTGCGCCGAAAATAACACCAATAAAAGTTAAAGTTAAAGAAAGAAATTTCGAGGTTGCAATGTACTTGCTCACTTCTTGTCATCTCATTCATGGCGAATCAATGTTGACTGCCTGTCTGTTCTTGTAGTAATTCTTGTAGTAATCGTAGACAAATAAGATAAATGTCCATTCCATAAAGTTCGGAGGGAGCTAGTGGATCCACTGAATTATAAAGATTTTGCAAAATATTTGGAGGTAAATGGAAATTAATTCTCGGCACCGTGACGCAATCAATATCTGTTTCATTATCGGGGCATGGTCCTTCCCAATCTATACCGTACTGTTCTAAAGTGCCGTCAATAACTCCTCTATCAAACACACCTTCTATCGCGGCGTGATTGGAATTCTGCAAGCGCAGCATACTTTCAATCCATAGTTGTCGAGGGGAACTACTGTGTTCGGTTTCCAGAGGATGTCTATTATATGCTTGAGCCCATCGGTGTAATAAATCGTTAATTCGAGGAAGGAACACGAAGTGTAAAGTAAATATGTGAAGCTCGTCCGTTGGATCAAGCACGCCTAGTTCTTCCATGAAATAAAACAAAAAGTAAAAGGTTGAGATGCAAAACCAAAACACATCCCTCCACAATCGTTCTATTCGCTGATTATGGACTGATCGCCCGGCAATATGGCTTCCCCTATTGGGACCACGAACCATGCACATTAGAACGGAAACTAAATAATTCTCTCCACCCCTGTCAGATCTAACCCGAGATGGAAATCCATACTCCCGAGTACCCTCATAAAAGCACTGTACAACTGTGCTAGCTTGGTTATTGTCGAAGCACTGTAAATACGTGATCAAACGGGAATAGCCATCAATGCCCCCTGCTATCACAAGGCGCCATCGTATTAAAGAATGATGTGTATCTATGTGCCAGAGAGCATTAGCCCCATACACATTATACCGTCTTCTAATGTGAACCTCAGACCACCTTATCGCGGCGCCTGCAGGATCCACCCTTCTCATTGCCATTCGAACCCTGATGCGTTGAATCCTTAGCCCGTGATTGGTATCCAGCATCGATCGCATTTGCCGGCAGCCTATTCTTGGAAACTGAGCTCGAACACTTCTGATCAATTGATCCAAATCGGTGTCAGAAATTGAAGAATATGTTTGATCAAGCCGAATACCATTATCTCGCAGTCTTCGCCGCACAGTGGACAGACTGACACCAAGACAGTTGGCAATTCGACGGGTATTGAAATTTTCTCCGACTAGAAACGTAAGCTGCTCCAGTGATATTTCGTATCGAGGTCTTCCCACCGGGGCTCCCCGCAAAGGTGCTTGATAGGCTGTGTTTTGAGTCTCTGATCGCCCAACGCTGTGCAGTTCACCAGAGCGCAGTAAGCTTAAATAATGCTGGATGGAATCTATCAGCCATTGTACATTCCCTCCTCTAGTAGGTGAAATAAATTCACACAGTTCGTGAGAAGGCTTTCTACTCTGGCGATGCAATACTCCAAAGCTCCTTCGTCATTTTCAGATGAATTCATTATCCGCACGACTTCACTGACCAAACTAAGTGCCCGTTCGAAAAAACTGTCCAAACTGCTGGGTTGTGCCCTTCCATGGAAATGGCGAGGGGGGCACCAAGGCTGGGAAAGACTGATATCGAACACAAAAGCAAAATTACAAGCACAGGTCGTGAGCAGAACTCCATTGTCGATCAGCGCACGCAGATTTCTGCCGCTATACATATCTGGCAAATTTTTAACAACCAACTGTTGAAAGGACGATATAATTAATAACATCGGAAGTTTCTTTTCGGGTGTCAAGATATCTCTTATTCGAAAAGAATAATAGGTGTCGTAAAAAAGGATTATCGCAAAAGAAAAAAACGAAAAGGAAATTGGATTACCAAACGAATTGAAAAGTGTGAATGCAAATTAATTATACAAAACGTTTTGCAAACCGTTTATCTCAAAATGATATCTTGAATATATGAAATATCTGAGAGATATCTGCATATCTACTTTTGACTACGATGGCCCGCTATATTCGTGCACCTATACGCTTAAGCTTATTTCGTACCCTAGTTATCGGCAAAGGTTTTAATGCTAAAGCTTTATTTCCATATTTTTGCCATTTCTTATTTTCAGTGGATATTCGATATTCAAGAAATGATCGTGTTATTGAAGATGATAAAAAAAATTGAGATTCCTGTTTAAACGTGCAAGTTTTGTGGTAGTTTCTTGGTGTTGCGGATGGTGTGATCACCAAATGACGTAAAACAAAAGATTCAAAAGACACTGAACAATACCCACACCACAACACAAAAGCTAACCAACAATGGCTTCCGCAACACCAAGAAACACCCAGTTTTGTTGTCTTCTAAACTCAGTTTTGGTTAAAAATCTGTTATCGTTCCGAAGTGGAAGCCAAATTAGAAATACATGTAGTCTTAAATTATGTGCTGGATTTTTTTTTTTACTGCAGTATCGAACCATCCTCACTGAATTTTCAGTTAATTCACACCCAAAGACGTACCTAGTTAATTTGTGATAAAAACTTGTTAAAACAAAGAAAATAAGTGATTAAACTTAAGCTTAATTCTGCTTCATTCAAAAATCTGCAGCAATATATAGAGGTTATTCAGCATAAAGTTGTGTAATACAGATGAGTATTTTTAAGAGTCAGTTTTTATTTTTTCGAGTCTTTAGGCGAGAAAAAATTAATACTGACAAGTAAAAATGCCCAGCTGAATAAATTGTTTATTATACGACAGTAATCTTCTCCAATTAAGTTTTTGAAGCTTTTTCCTAGCACGCAGTCAGAAGAGTGTAATAACATGTCATATTTGCTCTCGTTTTGATGTGTATTTCCACTCGAGAATGCTATGTGGAATAATATGCACTTATTGACTGAGTGGGAGGGCCGGATGGGAAAGTATTTGGCTCGCATGTCGTACGGCCCGAGTGCGGCCAGGGTCGTGTGCCATGACCGAGAGCCAAATATTTTCCCGTCCGGCACAACCTAACTCAGTCAATAAGTATTTTATAATATGACTAGAAAGTACAAGAATAGTTGTGCAGTGCAAAGTCACTTAAATTTGAATGGGGCCGGACAGGTCACGTCAACCCATCCGGCCCCGCTCACATCACCTTGCGATTCTATTTTCTGTAGGATTGCATCAGCTTGGCCATATGGTCATATTATAATAAACTGTATTATAATTATTTTCAATCAATATTGGTCCTTGTTGATTTTGAAGGCCCTATTTCACCATAGAAAATATTCGGGTACAAGCCAGCTAAAAAACATAAAACAAGTATGTATATGTTTGGGCCCAGTCTATAAATGTAGATGCCGCTCCACTCCTGGCAAATTAAACCAACATGGTAAAAGTATCCTGTGTGGCTAGTGCCACTAAAATCAAAGTCTTTCAATATCCTAACCCTGATTCATAAAGCTGTATTGATCATGTAAACAAGTAAATTGTGCGGAACATCACAATACTTCACTCCTTTTTGTTATTTACATGTAGCCTACGAACTCTTATATTTTTGTGACTCGTGTGATTTAATAATTAAAAGTAATACATGTACATACTACAAAGAATTTTCCCAAAGAAACTGACCTCAAATTGTAAACAAAATTTGACCAAACATTAATGTCCTAAAATCTTTCATCATTTTAGATGCCTGCAGTACAGAATTTAACTGTATTGATCAATGTAAATGGTTAAATTGGGTGGAACATTGTATATAATAACCCTTTTCTTAGTGAATATACTATGTACTGCCAAAATAAATGTCTGTTCACTAGACAAGAGCACAATATTCATTTTGGGTGTTCATATCAACAATGACACTGTACCTTGTTCTTGTTGTTCTGTTTCCTGTTACATGCATTTAATGAGCTTGGATCCAACCTCTGCATGTAAATTTTTCTCACATGTAACATGTGCATAAATTGCTTGCAATATAGCATTATGTCTTTACATACATGAAACTTGCATGCAGTGCTGTAATACCTATGGCCTGTACTGTATTTGGCCTGAGTCATGTAATTTTTATGTTGCTGGATTAATCTCCTAAGAATTTAACACAAAACTGAACTGAATATTTGAACTTTAATGAGATTCATAATGTGAACCCTGAAATCAAATATATAGCACTCATTGATTTGTTGTTGTATAATGCAGACTACTGAACATTTTTAATTTCAATCTTTTTCAGGTTTGTAGCTGATGGAAAAAATTGTCTCTCAGGGCACAGGACCCTTAAAGTCCAGTTGCAATCCAAAGTGAATTTTATTTGTCCAAATACTGCCTCTGTGCTACAGAAAACTGAAGTCGGGGTTCAAACAGCAAATATGTACGAAAATCTTTGGATTGTTTATAACGAAGCAGCCTTTAATAAATGTGACACAACATTAAAAGGCCAAAACAAGACAAATAAACTTCTATTGCAATGCAATACTCCAACAAAGTTGAATTATTTTCCTGTGCTATTTGCACAGTTTACTGCAGAAGTGGATGGACTGACATTTCGAGGGGGAAGAAAATATTATTTTATAGGTAAGTGAAAAAGAAGTCACAATTCGTAATCACAATATTGGACAGAATGGAGTACAATTCAGAGAGTAATATTTGAGCGAGTAATTTTTCAAATTGGCCAATTGTGTAGTACGAGGACGATTTGAAATATTATGAGCACGCATGATTATGTACCCATGGAGTCCAATTACTAATTAATTACATCAATAATGCAATTTAAGATTAAACTAGATGCTTTATGAGCGTAAACTGGGCTACCCGTATTTATTTATACAAATCGAAGCCTATTCAGTTTAATATCCTTACCGCTCTTGATGAAAAAAAAGGCCTATATCTGAATTTCCTGGTGGTTGTTATTAGTTTTAGTTATCTTGTATCTAGCTATATTTATCTTTGTAACTGGTTTGTGTTTCCGACACTTGAAGCCGTGAATCTTTTGTTTATTTTGCCTGCTCCGAACCCAGGGTCAAAACAACTTTTCGAATTGAAAGTCATTTTTGATGTATTCCCGCCATTATCATAATAAAAAAATTGAATAAAACTTGTCAATTTAATCAAAGTTAACAACAGAATTGATAATTCTGGAGGAGAAAAACAAATTTAGCCCTTTGAATCAAATATACTTTTTCAGTTGTGGTAACACAACGTGACCATGCATTTCATAAAACATCTCGCAATCAGACACAACAAAAATATTCAAGTTTTATTCCTCTATATCTGTAACACAGAAAAGAAAATTAAATGAAAAAGTGATCGCTTTAAGGTTATTTTCGCCCGAGTAACATTCACTAGCGCAAGCGAAACTCATGATGACTGGTTTCTCAGAAATAGGACAGCATTCGGTGGAAAATCTTCAAATCTTCTCGAGTCTTTTTCAGCAACGCGATTGTTTCACAACAAGAAATGGATCACAAGACACGTGCAGTTTACATCTTATAATGGTGGTGAATTTTTCGCAGCTGAAGTTTCTGTTGGCTGTTCTATCCCTCTTCAACCTGGCGAAATAAAAATTCATGAAAGGCAAACAATCGAAACAATTGAGAAATTCATTTCAACACGGTATTTGAATTTTATAGTTTTGGTTTCTTTCCGCTTCAAAAGCGCAAGTGCTGTGCCGAGAGTGAGCGAAACGATCAGGCTTCGTTCGTTGTATTACAACAAAATACTTTTTAAAAAACATTTCATTAACTGCGAAAAAGGATTGAGATTGAAGACATTGGACTCACCGAGAGCTGAGGAGAAACGTCCCAGTGTATGTTTACGTTCTTCTTGGAGAGTGAGTACATGGTAGGGGGGCTATCATAATGGTGATTTTATGTAGAGGGGGGTGTCGTAATTGCAATTTTGTGACACAGGAGAAATTCAACGTAAACCTAGACTGGTCTCCCCCTGCGGGGGTAGCCCAGTAAAAATCTGTGTGGACTTAATTCAACTAAAAACATCATGGATATTTCAGGTTGAAACTACTAGAGAAACAGTTTAAAAAAAAACATTTAAGTGCACTTGATTGATGCACTTGCAACAACAAGTTGCAATTGGATAGCCGTAATTTAACAGCCATTGGAGGAAATAGGCAAGCAGATGACCAATCTCAATTTGTTTTTGATATGATTAGTCTTACATGTAGGCCAGGCGGTGTTGGACACGGTCCACGTGACTTCATTCGTCCAATCACGCGTCACTTTAGTGATACTAATGGCGGCCGTCTTCACTCTTTCGTGTTGAGGTATCCTCTCTGTTCTTGGATTGATTTCTCGTTTCATCGAACGTTTTAGTTTATCGTTTTCGGAGGGCCGAAAGAGAAATACCGTGGCAAGCTATAACCCAACTTGTAGCTTCAGGTGAGCATATTTTGTATCAAATTTGTTCAATGAAAACCATGTTGTTTCAAAATCTTTGTTTACCACTAATGTGTGACACGGGTATTTAGTTTGCCCTTTCTTTGCATCGTTCGGTCAGTATTTGGATTTATTTTTGCACAGAATTAAAGTTTAATAGTTAAACTTTGAGAAAAGGTCGGGGGGCCCACTGGGGCCCCGCCGTTTTAGTGGTGAAAAATCGACTTGAAGTTGTAGCTTTTTTCGCGTTTGTCACGTATTATCTTGTAAGATTTCACGGGAGGTGATGGCGTGATGCACGCAAAGCTAAGAACAAACTTTTTGGAACTCAGAATACTATTTTTTACTGATTCCTTTTATTATATATTTTTCTTCTAGGTAGGTATTTCAGGTTCTAAACGGCCCGAAGGCTCTTCACCCCATGTACAAATATATTGTTTTGATTACTGAGTCAGCTTCCATGGAATGTTCCTGCTTTCTTTTCCTGCATAGCTTTATTCAGGGAAAAAAATATATAATAAATTTTTAAGTTGTGATCTCTCTGAATCTCTTACAGGAGTCATGATCTGGAGATGTTGCATGATTTTGTTCAGTATTTTAGTAATTTGCTGAGGGAGTTTTGTAATGGTCTGGGGATGCCTGTTGACATTTTTATGGTTAGATTACATCCCGGTATGTTAGGAAGGAGCTTGATTCTACATAGCGTTCAAGCATTTTTGCCATTTCAAGTGCTTTTAAAACTGTAAATTCATGTCCAGGGCCTCAAAATAAAATGTTTTGTTGGATTTTCTTTCAAACATTAGCACATACAGTAGGCCCTTTTTGCACTGAGCCCTTCAAGTATTCCCTGACTCCTTAATCATGAGGTTGGAAAAGAACTTGTAATACATTTCTCATGAAGGTCCTGAAAATTCTGTGCCAAATTTTGTTTTATGTAAAAAATATTTCTTATGTTCACAACACTGATAAAATTCAAGAAGCTAAAGTTTTTTGGTTTGTAAAAACCTGCTTTACATCAATAATAATTGAAACTTTGAAAAATTTGAATTATTGGGCCCAAATTGTTTTCAGGAATATATATTTCAAGAAATGTAACAACTACTATAAGCAGTGTATAGTGGAGAGACTCAGTCATATAGACTACAAAGTAGGGAGTCTCTTATTTCTCTCAGGGATTATTTGGTGGGATAGTCAAGCAAGGGAAACATGCAAGCCAGTGTGCAAGAACATTGGCTACCTGAGCCAATTTTCCGGCATAGACACTCGCATGTTTACCTCACTTGACTATCCACAAATAGGAAATAGGAGATTACTTGCAATATAAGACTGGAAAGTAGCACTTTTAAAAAGTGTTGAATTTAAGTAACACTGAACATAATTTACTTAATTATTGAACATAGGACTTGAATAATAAAAGAATGATGGTATCTGAGTCACTTGCTTTGTACATGTCATACCACTAAATCAATGTGAGGCCCAAGGGGTTTGCAGGAGGAACTGGCAACAGATGTGGGGAATTTGAATTGTTTTGCCATTCCTTATAACACCATCATACAAGTCTTATTGTATAAAATATTAATAATAATAATAATAATAATAACTGTTTATTTACAATTCCATTGAAAAAGTGAAAAGGAGATAAGAGGTTATCCTTTCTAGTTTATCTCCTAATTCTTTCTAGTTTATCTCCTAATCAACCACTAATTCAACACTGTCGATTTAAAGGAAGCACTGGCATACTAGTTTTTATAACAGTTTTAAACATACAGCCATGGAATCCAGGAAACTTTCATTTCAGCTTCCTTGAAAATTTTAATTGTTTAGTTGGCAAGTTCTTTCAGTTCCATTTTCACTGTACATGCATGTAGATCTTTGCCAGGAAAGAAGAGGGTGAATGCTGGTATTGAGTCATTATTGGTGTCTGCCACAATGGAAGATACCGGGTAATATGTGATGTCATGTTCTTTGCTCATTTTGTGTTGCAAATGAAAGGTGCAACCAAGTAAAAGTCTTGATTGTTTTGGTCTTTCTCCTCTCTATCCAAGATGCACCTATGCAGGAGGCTGGTCAGTTTGCAGAATCAATTTCATAATAAAGAAATAAAAGTTAATTTATGAAATTACAACTGATTGGCCAAAAAATACATTATTTTATAGAAAAATAGTATACAATAATGCTGACACAAACAATTAAATTTGTTGTAGCAGCAACATACAGTTCCCTAAATATTAAAGTAAAGGCTTTCCAGCTTTTCAAAAATGCCAACCATACAATAATTTTGCAGATGGACTTTCAGTGGTGCATTAGTAGAGCATTTTATTTCCAATTTTGCTGTAAGCTGCCTGTAATTCGTATGGATAAACGGCTCGCAAGGTATTCATTACACTCTGCCCTAAAGAATAAAATGCAATATAAGGCCTTCTGCAAAACCAGCAGTTCATTTTTCTTGCCTTGGCGCTTCTGAAACATCCCGTGTAAACAAGACAAACGATTCTTCAGATTCACGCCAGTTTTTAAATTCCTTGCACGAATTCACTAAACAAAGACGAGAAATACGTGACGGTTGTAAACTTCGGCAAAAGATCGACTGACGGACGGTAATGTCGCCTTTCTCGTTACGATTAACCTGCGATCAGGCAGATCAAGCGATCTCTTTTTAGAGCGCGAGAGCGCCGGCGATCGCACGTTGCGATCGGGACTTTCATCACTAAATTCGGTCCTTTATAGCTGTTCTAAGCATCCATAATGCACATTTACAATAGCCAGTAGGTAGAGAAAGATATAAAACGAAGAAGCGCAGTAATTTTTCAAGAAAGCGAAGAAATCTACCTCTAATCGTCTTTGAATCACGGAGAGCAGAGATGTTGACTGGTTGGCGTCAAGATGCAAATAACGTAAAATTAAATTTCTCCCAGCATGCAGCGCGAAGCGTGTCCAACACCGCCTGCATGTAGGCAATGTAGTCATATAATTTATATAGTCATCTATGTCAAACTACATTGTAGCCAATAAATGGCTGCAAGGTAGTTCCATTTACAACCTGCACAAAACAGCTAGATCTAAAAAGTGTCTTGACTAGATCTAGACTAAAGTCTTGAAAAAGTCTTTTTTATGTCTGGCGGCTTTTTTCAAAGAAAAGTTTTGGAAAGGTCTATATTTTGAGCTAAAATGCAAGATATTTTTAGACTTTTTGACAGCTAGACATTCTTAGGCAGAAACAAGACATTCCATAGACAATTTATTTCTAGATAAATTTCTCAAAAAAAAAGTCATGAAAATGTCTTTAATATGTCTAAAAAATTGTCTAGTAGAAAGAAAAGCAACCACAAGACTTCTCAATCAACCCCTTGAGGAATGTGTCTACGAAGCTGTTCAAAAAATGGCAGTCAGTAGCAGCTGTTGATCGTCAGCAGAATATTACAAAAACAAATAGTACAGGTCAACCCTTTTTATTGTTTCTTGAAAATACTGAATGGCCCGCGACTTAGTATCCAAATACAATAGAAATGATCATTGTTTACAGTTAAGTGCTCAAAAATTCAAGGTACAAAAATTGCTTATATTTATTATATCCTACTAACTACATTATACACATTCATTCCATATAAATAGCTACTGAACAACCATTTTTGGGCATGAAAGTGAACACAATCAAGTAAAAAATTACCTCACCATTGATGTATAAACCATAAATGCAGGATCAAGTGCAACAAAGTCAGATTTCACTTTAATAAATTGAACTGGCCTTCCGATTCTCCTGCTGAAGACTAGCAGTTAGTCTGTAAAACTTTGAAAATACTTCATGTTCCACCAAACGTTAAATTTGCAATTCAAATTGATATTTCATGGCTGAAGCTAAGAAAGTCGTATCATCTAGTATCATTCGGAAACCATGCATACAGGCATATTGTGACCATTTTGTAAACATGCGGCCGGTCTGCCATGCACAGTTCCTTGTGATGAAGTTGAACTAACATTTAAATATTATGCAATTTTTTCAAAGGTAAACTGTTTGCTTCTGCCCATTTAAACTTCACTTCTTCATGTCTTGATATTTTCTTAAACCATTTGCGACACAAAGGTTACAATGTAAAGAACAACATACATGTACTTTCAAATGACTGCTAGAATACAGTAAAATTTAACGATCTAAAGTGGCACAGCATTCCACAGGTATCAGTTTATGGCCAAATCGCGTGTCAAAACATTTGTGTCTGAATGCAGTCCCGACCCTGGAACTTGGTGGATTTTTCTTTTTCATATAAGCTAGAAAATAAAAATGATTTCACGGAAATAGTGAAATAACCTACAGATAGCTATAGGTAAATATTGAGTGTCAAAGACTAATACTTTGTATCTAAAGTTGGAAAATGGTTGCGTGCAAGCTATGACAGCTATAGATTTTACTGCTGATCAATCATGTGCTCTGATCTTATCTCATGTAAACTTTACTCTGTGTGGGTTGACTTCAACTCCCAAGTTTCAACCTTCCGTCTCGGTCCTTTTATTTTAAAAAGTTTCTAATGTTTTGATGCCAGACAACAGAAAGATGCAGGAACATTTTTCAGTGGTTTCGAAACCCCGCAAACCAAGGAACTAATGGCAATATTCATTAATCATACTACCCTTTTGTGATAACTTTAGTATACAGCCAGCTTGCGTTTTTCTTGGTTTATAAAATTAGCACACGTATTTCATTCGTTATACTCTCAATATATGGTGCCTTTATATTTGCATTTAATTACAGAATCAACAATCCATGTAATGAAATGTTCCGTGATCTGAAAAATGTGTGGTGTTTTAATAGTTGTATTAACATGCCTAAATGTATATTTTTTGTCTCACCTAAATCAAACTTCAAGACAATTTTTGGGTATGGTAATTATAAGCGTCAACTCGATACCTCAAACTTGTGGCCTTGGTTATTGTTACCGACAACAAGATCTAGTCAAGGGCTAGTCAAGATGACAATTGAAGACATTTTCTAGTTAATTCAGACATAACAACACTTTCAAGACATTTTCTAGATTCTCAAGACTTAAGTTTATCTTGAAAAGGTCTAGAAAAGGTCAACAAGAGCTTTGCTAGACCTACTGCAAACAAATTTAGACCTAGCTGTTTTTTACGGATAATTTACAGCACTTGCATTTCTTTGGAAACTTCATTGTTTTTTTATGTTATAAACAAGACACTCCATGCATGTATGCAATTGAACTGGAAATTTAATTTATCATCATCATCATCATCATCATCATCATCATCATCATCATCATCATCATCATCATCTCATCATCATCATCATCATCATCATCATCATCATCATCATTATTGCTGCCATATCTTAGCTACAAGTTCCCCCCACAAACAAGTATCACCCTTCTTTATCTTGGGGAAGATGCACAGCTTCTTTAAATGTGACTCCTGCCTCCCTAAGATCCAGAGACACAATGTCCTTCCACCTTATTTACTGCCTGTGGCACTCTGCCAGGTTGACGATGACCCTATATCTAGTAACATTTGTACATCAGTCACAGGCATGGGTGTCAAATCTTAAGATTATAGTGTGCAGGTATTGAAGGATGGCATTTGACAAACATTCACATGTCAAATTCAAATTTGCCAATGCAAAAAAGTTGGCCAAAAATTTGGTAAGAATAGAAACTTGTAAGAATAGAAAATTGTCGTCAACAGTTTGCCAACATACATGCAGACTGTTAATGTCAGGTTTTCTTGCACCAGCTTGAGTTTGCCAACACTTTGTTTGTTAACTTTAGTTTGTCATGTGAAGGTAGCTAAAGTGGTAGCTCAGAGATTTTGGTATTGGTGATAGCTTATGCGAAGTGTTTTTTTACCCAAATTAATTCATGAATGCGAACTAAATATTTTCCTCTTGGTTTATTGTAGGAACATCTGATGGCACAGAATCACACATCAATGACACTCATGGAGGGCACTGTAATGATACACAGAATGGAATATTCATGAAAATAGAAGTCTACGTTTGCAAGAAGAGTAATCAGACATATACAGGTACAGTAAGATATTGAACAGCAAATCCATATAATGGGGTTGTTGTAATTCAAGGATTCCTTGGCCTTGAAATTCATATTACTCTGAATGTATAAATTACAAATTGATGCAAATTAATTATTAAAATTAAATTGTCTTTAACTCCAAACTTGCTTTTAGGCCAAGAAAAAGCAACAGAGCAGGCCAAAGAGATTTTCCAATATTTAAAATGTCCAACCATGCCCAATAAGACCTCCATATTGTCTTTTGGCCTTTCTTCATGGGGTGCATCTTGTGGAGGAGGAAATAGAAGCAGTGGGGAGGGGGGTATATTTAATAGAAAGGATGCACTTATTAGTGTATGATTCGTTGATTAATTCTACTCCATCAAAACTGGCTTTCACTCTAAAGTTGAAGTTTTAGTTCACTACAAAGTTAGTACCGGTAAATTAAATATATATAATTATGCATGTAATATATTATATACATGTACGAGTCATGAGTTGGTCTTAAACCAAAAATTCAATCTTACCCTCTCCGTCAACCCCCCCCCCCCCCCAGACACCTATTTCTAGTATAATCAGAAACCCGTAAGGGTTAAAACGTGCAACTGTCTCTTGTACACTTCAAAACAAGCTTCCGATTATTCAATTTGCCAAGAAGTTGTTACAGCCATATTTGGCAAATCAAGATAAAAATATTAACCAATCAATTCGCTAGAACAACTTGCTTCCAATCTCGAGGAACCGAGGGGTTTCCAATCATGGTACTAAGCAAAAAATGAATATTCGGAAGCTGTGAATGCACATTACACGTTTCAACTCACTTATGGGTTTTGTGGTATAATATTGTATACATGTACTAGTCGTGTGTTGGTCTTATCTCCATCCATTTCTCCCAGGAAACATGGCTGATTCATCTGAAGATGATTCTCTATATTTTACCTAACAAAGTATTGTGTGATTGTGTTTCTTTTGCAGATGATAAGTGTAAGGAAGGTGTTGGTGTACTACGATGTCCAGAACCTGATCGTCCAACAACGGCACCAGCTCCAACTCCAACACAGACAACAGCATATTCAGCATATGAAACATCAACCAAAACAATAATTGTGAAAACCCATGAAGGATCTAAACTAGCTCAAACTGGTGATGATAAAGTTAAAAAAGGTATGTCTTGACTAGATGTGGGCTACATGATGGTACAAAAAGGTGTACCTGTATGTTTAAGAAACCTTGCTAACTTTTCCTTCTAAAATAATATTGCTGTCATTCAAGCAAACATATAGATGTTGGAAAATATTTTTCTCCAAGTTTTTACTTTGTAAAAATTGAAGGAAAAGAGCATGGGCGATGTAGCAGCTCTTGCAAGGTCTCACACTATTCAAGATCTATACCCTTTGAGAGAACAATACAATAAACAACAAAAACAATCTCTTAGCCCTAAAAACAGAAGCAGCCGCAACTCCTAAAACAATAGAGCTGCTACAATACCGAAAAGCATGAGCTAGAGAAATTGACTCTGAGAATAACTTAGTGAACACACTTAAAGATTTCATCCATTGTCTTGCAACTAAAAACCGTCTTTTGTAGCATAATGAACAATATCACAAGAAAGAACTGCTCAACAGCTTTCATTTCAATGGTTAGACTTTAAGGTTTCATCCACAGAACCACCTAAAGTTATTTTACAGCGTAATAAACAGCACCAAATGAAAGTACTGCTCAATAGCTTTCATTTGAATACAGGTCATACTTTAAGATTTCATTTACAGACTCAAAGCTAAGAACCACCTTAATTTAGAGCATAATAAACAGTATACACTGTAGTATTTGACTGTACATGCACTGCTCAAAATATTTCTTTTGAAAGTGACACTTCAGGATTTCATCCACATACTAAAAAGACCCTATTATTTTGTTTTTCTTATAAAACCACAGATTTATTTAACTTGATTCAAGGGTCTGAATATGAGAGAAATAGTTCAGCAAAGGATTAAGGACCAAAGTTATTTATTAATAATTATTACTAGTGTATCCAAAAGATAGTAATTGCTGCGGTAAATTTGTTGTAACAATGCTGTTTTATCGTCTCGCTGGTATTACAGAATTTTCTCTTTCGTTTTTTGAGGGGAAGCAAAGCAAATGTAACCGGGATGAATCGACGAAAATTCCAGCTAATAAGACTAATTTTGGTTTGTAATTCACGCATCAAGTTCCTGCAATGTCTGTAGAATATTGTTGAGTAAAGGACGCGTTCACCACGAGGAAGGTGTGAAAATTTAGGTTAATTACTGTGTGTTCGCGTCTCTCAAGCTCAGCTCAGGTTTCGCGTCCCTAAGCGCTCAGCTCAGCTCAGTCTCATCGACCCCTGTCGGAGTGATTTCAAAATAAATTTGTCTTTTATTCCGTACAATCTTCGAAAATCTTTGCCATTCAACGGTCCTATCACCATGCCTCGCAGTCCCCGCTCAACTCGTAGTAGTCTTCGACACTTCAGTTCCGATTTCGACTGGGACATGTTGGATCAAAATACTGTATTACAAATCTCGCAGCGAACACTGAGCTTGAAGCAGCAAGCGAGGCTATTGTTCGTGGCGCAGTGCATTCTGGCCCAAAATGTGTTCGTGGCGCAGTGAATTCTGGTAAAAAGCGATCAAATCGAGATTTTTCCTAGCTTATATTTTTTTCTCATATATTTCTCTTAAATCCTGATTATGTTGCTGCTCACTCGCTACGCTCGTTCCGCAGCAATAAGCCACAACTCATTCTTAGTATAACAGTTACTGTTACAACAGAAACCATTAAAAGTCAAGTTGTCCATTTTTATTAACAACCACTCTTTTCTCTTACAGAATTAGAGATGTGGATGGCTATTGCAATAGTTTTTGCATGTATATTTTTTTGTCTTGTTGCAATTGTTATCATCTACCACATATGCAGGTAAGTTTTCAATCAGTCCACTTAATAACTACATGCAAACTATATAATTATGAAGTAAAATGTTAACAGAAGATCAGCAAATTAAAGTGACTAATGACATCATGCAACCCAGTCCTGTGGCATTTGAAAGGAGTTTTTTCTCTGTCCTTTTTTGTCCTTCATTTTTAACTTGTGAATATTCAAAGTGTTTGAATGAGTTATAGCAAACTGGAGAAAAATTCACTGTTCGGTCAATCGTCTGTTCACATGGAGCGGGGAAATGTATTTTTTTAAAATATGTTTTATTTGCATTTTAACAGTGGGGGGGGGGTCAGGGGGGTCAAAATCTCCCGCTTCCTGTACCCCGTTTTCCCGCCTCCCTTACCTTTGTGTCCCTTGTCTCCCGAATCCCACCCCGACACACATGTACATGTGTTATGTCATCTCATTCATGACCTCCTATGATGTAACCGACTTGAAAAGGTTTCCCATAATATTTTCACTGGAACTAATGCTGTTTGTTTTTTAGCCCAAGAACAAATAATTTATGTTTTCTCGCATATAAAAGTCCGTCTCTTATACCCCTCCCGACCCCTGTTCTCCCGGACTCCCACCCCCTGGCCCCCCCCCCCCCCAACTAAACAGGTGATCCCCTCTTAAAGAATGCAGTAATTGACAGCTAAGTTTTTCATAAGGTGTATTGCTATACTGTTTGCATGTTTGGCAGCATTGTAAAATTTTTGAAAAACAGTTCCATCACCCCAGTAGGGTTGCAGCTCTTCGAAACCTCTATTTTCATTGGCCCGGTAAAACACAGCTGCTATTGTTTTTAGGGTTAGGGTCCATTGTTGTGTTGTTTGTCCTATTGTTAGCTCTAAGGGTTGCAAACCAATGGTATGAGACCTTATGAGAGCTGAAACATCACTTCCATTTCAGCAATGTTACAGGTACCTGCACTAGTATTGTCAATATGCTGGATGGCAGGAGTTTCAATAATTTTTTCAAGCCAGTGTCACTGTCAAGCCACAGTAACTGTCTCTCTGAGCATATATTTGAAATGAAAATCGGGACAAAGAAGTTATTTTATTTTAAATACTTGTGCTCAAATATACATCAGAGCTCTGATGGGTGTCACCTTCTACTGGTATATATTAAAGCCAGTATATGGGTATAGCAATGAAAAGCCAAAAAAAGTCTGACTTACTCTACTGTATGTACAAAAAGTCAAGTACTTTAGGTGTACAATCTCAGAAAATGCCTACATGTGTTCTTGTTTGATTTGTTCAGCAGGAAATGGATTCATGTAAAAAGCGTTAGACACCAGAGTATCGATCAGAAGAGTAGTATTAAAGGTCCTGCTGAAAGAGAAGAGTCAGTAGGTGGCATGAGCAACCATGCTTTCACAAACAGTACCATAGATATTAAAAGTGGGGGAGAGGACGAGAAAAGAAAGTCTGACAGCCCCCCTCATGCGTTTTATGATGATGTGGCCGTTTATGCTTTTGTGAATGAAAACCCTGCAATTAAAAGTAAAGGAATAGACAATGGAAATTCCA